>VWZK01003705.1:23684-142731 GCA_013396935.1 Baryphthengus martii | reverse complement strand
TGGCCAGAGAAGGGCAACGGAGCTGGGGAAGGGGCTGGAGCAGGAGTCTGGGGAGGAGCGGCTGAGGGAGCTGGGTTTGTTCAACCTGAAGAAAAGGAGGCTCAGGGGAGACCTTCTGGTTCTCCACAACTCCCTGACAGGAGCTTGGAGCTGGGCGGATTGGTGTCTTCTCCCAAGGAACAAGTGACAGGACAGGATGAGAGGAAGTGGCCTCAAGTTGCCCCAGGGGAGGTTTAGGTTGGAGCTGAGGAACAATTTCTTCCCCTGCAGAGTTGTCCAGGCCTGTCCCAGGCTGCCCAGAGCAGGGCTGGAGTCCCCATGATCCCTGGAGGCATTTTCAAGCTGTGGAGATGTGCTGAGGGACAGGACTCAGTGGTGCCCTGGCAGGGCTGGGGCAATGTTTGAACTCAATGATCCGAAAGGTCTCTTCCAACCAGAACTAGTGCATGATCCTACGGGATCTTTGTGATCTTTGTAATGAAAGCATCACCCTTTCTGGAGGAGAATTCATGTAGAACTTGCAAATACGGGGAGGGGAAAGCATCACGAGTGACAGGGCACCACGACCAAGCTCCGCCGGTCCCGCCAGCGGCACCTCTGCCACGGCCCCGCAGCTGCTGAGAGGTGAGCGGCCGGGGGAGGTCAGCCCTCGGTCAGGGGGGCAGGATGGAGCTTGCCAGCTAAGCAGTTTTTGTTCTCGGTACGAAAATAAAATAGCTTCGTTAAAATGCTTTGAACAATTTGGCACGTACTTCCTTTTGGCTCCTCTGAGAAGAGCTTTCCAGCACTGCTGGGATACGGCACCAGGCTGAACAAACACACCGGCTCTGGGCCTCACGCGGGGGCCGTGCGCAGGCAGAGGGATAAAAAGAGAGGGGAACTTTTTTATCCCTTACGAGCTTAAAAGAAACAAAGCCAGCATTTTCAAGCGCTTCATAGTAAAATTAGCGTCAAAATTGGCCACCCTCCATCTGAGGGGTAAAGCAAAAGGCTGAGGGACGTGCAAGGGCTGGAAATCCCGCTCTGTGTGACCCATCCCTCAGCACCATCGTTCCGTTCGTCGTTTATGCAAAAAAAATTAACTTGCCGTCCTTGGCAGTGGCGTAGGAATCCTAGAATTGTCAGGATTGGAAGGGACCTTCAAGATCATCTCATTCCAACGCCCTGCCATGGGCAGGGACACCTCCCACCAGAGCAGGTTGCTCAGATTCCCATACAGACTGGCCTTAAAAACTTCCAGGGATGGGGCTTTCACATGGGGTGGGAAAAATCCCACCAAAGGAAAAAAATTAGTGCTTCTTGTCTGCAAAGTGAAATTGGTAACAGCGCTTGGCCTTTCCGTCAAGTTTAATGTTTGAAGGGAGAATGAACATTTTTTGCCTCAGTGAAGGACAGAGTTAAAAACAAGGAAGCCGAGAACAAAACACAGAAACAATATCAGTTGCCTACTTTTTGAGCCGCTAATTAACACCTACCCGTGAAGGATAACCAAAAAAACCTGCCGTACGCGGCAGAAGCAGATGAAGCAAATCCTAGTGGTGCAGCAGAGAAGCCGCCCAGCAGCCAAGCTTGCCCAAGGGTGGCACAAGGAGTCCGTACCTTCCAGGCCAGCAGCGAGATCCACCTCAAACGCAGGCGACAACACCAAGGACGAGTGAGTGAGTGAAGAGGTAAAGCTGTTTTGTGGTGCCTGCCAACAGCAGCGTCACCTTCCCAGCCTGGGACATCCCTCACCAGAGGCCAGAACTGCTTCAGGCCAAGCAGGTGTCTCCTAGAGAGACACTGGCCTAGAGAGACACCTGCTCCTGTGCTTCCTTCCAAGGCAGATTCCATCTCTCGCCACTCTCCCTGGTAGTCTCAGTTTTGCCCTTTTCCTTCCTTTTTCTCCTCCCTTGACTTCGCTCTCCCCCATGGACTCGCCACCCTCCCGCTTCCCAGCGCAACCGTCGTGTCCCGGTTCCCTGCTTCCCGCTGTCCTTCTGGGCACAGGTCCCCGCCACCCCTTCCTCCTGCCACCCCCTCTCTCAAGTTTGTCACCTCATTCTCAAATACCCTCACTCCACATTTCCAGCTGCCCAAGTCGCCTGAGCCTTGGGTAGTCCCTGTCCTCCTCCCAGTGCTGCGCTACCTCCTCTACCTTTCCCATCCCCAGGCCCTCCAAAGCCTCCCAGGCACGCCATTCCCAATCTCCTGGCACAGGAGCGTGGCTTTCAACGTGCTGCGGAGCGGGAAGGGCCGTTCCTGCGCTGAGGATGACGGTGTTCCCTGGAGAGGATGCTGAAGCAAGCACAGCGTCATCCAGCTCCGCAGGGGAAGCCCCAGTAGCTCAGTCCTGGGTCAGGTGTTAACCCAGCTGCATCCTCCCACCCCAGCAGCCTGGCTCCCTCTCTAAGCGGGGGTGCAAAAGGTCTTTCTCTGCTTTGCTTTTTTATTTTCCTTCCTCTTTGACACTTCTTTCCATCGCTTTCCTGGAAAGTCCAGGAGGGAAGCAAACGCTGCCTCTTCGGGCTCAGCTTTTCCCACGTGACTGCTGAGGAAGCTTCTGGTTTTGAGTGCTTTTGGTTTTGCCTTGCCAGCAGAGCTGAGATTCGGTCATGTCTCTGCTACAGTTTGCACTGTTTTATTTATTTCAATTTTTTGGGGGGTAAACTGCTTTGAAATCTTCCTGGGAGGAACTGCACCCTCAAATTCAGCCCCCGCTCGCCACGCTCACGGCACCATCCGCGGCGCTTCTCTTACGTTACCCCTTCCTTCCTCTGTTTCCTTAGATAGCAAGGTCCTTCCCTCACCACATGCCTTTTGTGTCACATCATTCGACTTGTGATGTGTGAAGAAGGGGCAACCACGTAGGAAATGTGATCTGTTTAAAAAAAAAAAAGGGGGTTGGGGGGCGGAATTCCCTCTGCAGCACTTACCACAAGAGAGAGAGTGGGAGAGAACAAGGACAAAAGAGGAGAAGGAGAACAAGGAGAGCAAGGAGAATAGAGAAGGAGAACAAGGAGAATAGAGGAGAAGGAGAACAAGGAGAGCAAGGAGAACAGAGGGACAAAACTCAACTTTTACCAGATCTTGTGACCTGGCTGGGACACCCTCCATGGCCTGGGGTGCAGGTTGAGAGGGGTCTGTGGGCTCTGGAGAGCGGACGGAGCTGCACCACCACCCCGGGACGTGCGGACCACCAGAGGGTTTTCACTCCAGCATCGTGCGCTGGGTACGAACACCCACGGAAACTTGCAGTGCCAGAAATAGCTCTGGATTTACTGTAGAAAGCACTGGGAGGTAAAGCAGATTCCTCTGGAAACATCTTCTCATTATTTGAGGTGCAAACCGCTCAGGACTAATTTACGGAGCCAGAAACCACCGGGGAGCCCACCCGGCTGCCGCCGGCGCTCTCTGCCGCTCTTCCCGCCGTTCAAATCTCCCGCTTTCGCGGCCAACAAATTCACACCTACAGCAGGCAGGAGCTGTAGGACTCTTTGCTCTCCACGAGTGTGGGTTTGGTGACAAAAGGCTCAGGAGCTCCCATCCTTTCTTTCCAAGCTCGTGTCATCTGATTGGAAAAGCCTCGTGCCGCCGGTGGCAGCGGATCTGTGAGGGCAGCGGGTGGACCGTGGCTCATCCCCGCTCCTGTGTTTGGGGTGTGGGTCATTTACTGATGGTAACAGAGCCGATTTTACGTCGGACGTCTCTAGCGGAGACACGAAGGAGCTTTGTGGCGGAGAGAGAAATAGCCGGGGGATTTATTTTAGCTTGTTGGAAAAGACTAGAAATGGAAAAAAAAAAATCCCCCCCTGATCGACAAGGAGGTGGCTGTGGTGGATCAGCGGGATTTAAAATTACCCGGAGCTTTGAAGCTTAGCAAAGCTGAGGAGCTCACACCTCAGCAGGAGCTTCTCAAAGCTATTTCACCTGGATCTCCTGCAAGGAAATGTTGTTCTTTCTGAATTCCTTTGTAGATGCAGTTTTCAAACGTTCCTCATGAATAAGGCACCTCTGCTCCTCAGGGGAACTGCTCAAGGCAGTGGTTAGGGATGAAATGATCATTTTTATTCCTCTAAGTATGCGGGGCACGTGCAGTGGGTGGTGAGTGATCCTTAGGCCACTGTTTGCACCTCACCTTAGAGTATTTCGGAGTCCTTCCACCACCCAGGTGGGGGAAAGAAAAGAGCTGTTCAGAGGAACCATTTGGAGTTTAGAACGAGTTTTCCCAGTTCGCCCACCGAGCCGAGAAGCCGAGCTCCAGCCCTTTGTCTGCTGTTTACCCTGAGATTATGTGCAAAAGAATCCCTTCCCTCTCTGGAGATCCCATTCTCCTGCCAGTACCCAGAGATGGAATGACAGTTGTGAGCTAGAATTATCAAAATGCCCTCTTGCCTGCACTCTCCTACCCTTGCTTCCTCTAATTCCACTCGGAATTCCCTCTTTCCTGCTGTTTGCTTTCAGAACCGGCCATGCCACTGGGGTTTCTGTCACCTTTGCCATTCCAGAGGGCCACCAGGATCCCAGCCTGGGTCTGAAGGACCAAGTGGCACCTCAACACTTGAATTATGAGACGCTGCAAACACGTGGAGCACTCTCCTCCTGCTCCTCTTGGCCGATGCCTCGAAGCGTGAGGTCCGATAACTTGGATACTCGCGTGCGGAACGGCAGCGCTTACTCCTAATCCTTAAATCACCCGGCAGCACGGAGCGGAGAAAGGTGGAAAAGCCTCCTGCAAAGTCAGGAGTGTCTGATCCAGCAGCTGCTGTGACTCACGGTGGGGGGGATTTCACATGGGAATGACTCTGAGCAGGCAGAGAAGAGCCTTCCGAAGTTTGGTGAAAGAGAAGAGATAACACTTCCGCCAGGGAAGCAAAGCAGCCGGGAAAGCAGCTGGGAAAGCTCCGGGTATCCCTGTGAGTGGAAAAAGCGCTCTGCTCCGAGCTCAGCGCCACCCTGCTTTCCTCAAGCCTGCCAACCACACATCCCTAAGGTCACAGCAGTCCCAGACACCGTGGTGAGGACGGCACCGCCCCAAACCCAGCCCTGCACACGTGTGGGAAGCGTGGGCGCTCCCCGGGAACACGGATACGGAGCGTGATGCCTGTATTACCCGTGTCCATGTGCCCGCAGGATGCACAGGAACGTGCCGGCAGCGCCGGGCGGGATCCGCTGACGGAGAGAGCGGTGGGAATAACGCACGCGTAGCCCTCGGGGCGCGCCGAGGCGCGTACACGCTCCCGTGGGCGTGGGTTTTCCGTGCGGAGCGTGGGGAAGTCGACGCGCGCCGTGTGTAAGGCAACGTGCCCACCCGGCTGGCAGGAATCCCTGGGAATGCCTCCTACGAGCGCCGGCACGGTTGGATTCTGCGTGAGCGAGGCCCAGCCTTCTCCTCCTGCTCGGCTGGGTTGGCAGGCAGAGCCTGAGCATCAGGAGGAAATTCCACCGTTTGCTGAAGAACCCAGAAGAACTGAGCTCCTGGTTTCCTCCACCCACTGGCATGAGGCAGCTCTGTCGGGAGGAACCACTCTGGAACCTCGTGGTCTTTTTCTGGTCACGGTTGGTCACAACTTCCCCACGTGGCAAAGCCACCGAGTCCCCAGAAACCAGCCGGCTGGTTCCTGCGCCCACAGCTAAGCTGAGCTGACCACGGCTGGTGGCCTCCAAGGAGCAGAAGCGTGAAGCTCCGCTTACCTCTCGCACAGGTCACAACAGCTCGGGATTAGGTGTCCTTGGTTTATCCTGGTCCACACCAACTCCTGGCCGACTCCTGCCTCCCAATGCCTAATGCCACCTGCTCCGTGCAAACAAAGAATCTCAGCATGGCTGGGGTTGGAAGGGACCTCTGGAGATCATCTGGTCCAACCCCCTACTCCAGCAGGGTCACCCAGGGTCACATTGTCCAGGCAGGTTTGGAATCTCTCCAGACAAGGAGACTCCACAGTCCCTCTGGGCACCCTGGGCCAGGCTCCAACCCCCTCCCACCAAAGAAGTTTCTCCTCCCACTCCGAGGGAACCTCCTGGGTTCCAGTTGGTGCCCGGTGCCCCTTGTCCTGGCGCTGGGCACCACTGAGCAGAGTCCGGCCCCATCTTCTTGACCCCCTCCTCTTGTAAACGATCATTTCCAGTGTGACTACCAAGTTGGGCTCACAGGGGCAGCTACAGGCTCCCAGCACCTTCCAGAAGGATGTGACCCCTCCATCTCCCCCTCCCCTGCTCCCAGCACCTTCCAGAAGGATGTGACCCCTCCATCTCCCCCTCCCCTGCNCGCCCCTGGCAGGCAGTGGAGGCGGTGGGTAGCGGGTGGCCGCAGCCAGGTGCGACCGGTCGCGGCCGCTTCTGCCTCTCCTGCCGCCTGTTCCTCCCGCAGCGCTGCCCGAACCGGCACCATGACCGTCACCCGGCTCGACCAGGGGCAGCGGTACCGGCCGCGGATGGCCTTCCTGAAAAAGGTGAGGGGTGAGCAGCGATGAGGGGCAGCCGCCCTCCGTTGTGGACATCAGAGCGGGGATACCTCGGGGGCGCGTCCGGGCAGCGATGACCGGTGCCTCCGGGCCGGGGGGACCCGTGTTCATTGCATCTTGCTCGGTCACGGCTCTCCGGAGCACTTCTGGGTGTGTGGGGTTCGAAGGGTGACAGCCCCAACCCCCAGGGGTTTGTGGCCATGACCTGTTGCGGAGCCCCATGGGTCCCAGCTGGCTCCCAGGGTCAGACTGGGGGCTGAGGGGAAGCGTGTGCTGAAGTCAGGCTGGAAGTAAAGGTGTAATTTTGTTTATTTTTGTAGCATTATTCTCATTGCACGCCTTTTCCCTCCCATCGTTTTCCCCGAAGACCCTCAAAGCCGTGTCCTTTCCCAGGATTAATCCCACCAGCTGTGGTACTGGGCCACTCGGTTCAGCTGTGGGCCACCAGTGTGCTCATTCCCAGTGCTTCCAGCTGATGTTGCTTTCAGAGGGTGGATCATGGCCAACGGTCTGCACTCTGCCTCTTTCCACTTTTTCAAAAACAAGCCTATTTGTGACCAGAAAGAGTGGGGAAAATGCACACCCGCGCTTTTGGACGTGACGCCTAAAACATGCGGTGGTTTGTTGTGGTTTTGTTTTGTTTTTTTTTTCCTGTAGCTTTCATTCAAGAGTGTAGCCAGTTATAGTGTAACTGCTATCCGGAGGTTTAAAAAAGCAGAGTGTTAAGCTCGCTTTTCTCCCACCCACCTTGCCTGCCTTGTGGCTTATCCTGTTGAGTGGAATTAACTGAATTTCCAGTGACAAGTAGGGCCAGCCAGGGGCTGTTTGAATCGTAGTTAGCACTCCTGATTCGAGGAGAATTCCAGGGGAAAATTTGGGGCTCTTCATTGCTACGGTATGAGCCTGGTGAGAGAAGCACTGTATTTCTCATGCCAGAGGAAGTGAAAAAGGTGCTTTCTTTGCTGTTGTGTCTTTCAAGGTAAATTTGGCAAGAAAGGAAATCCTCGGGGCCAAATTCTGCCCTGAGTAATCCTTCGTGGAGCTGCGTGTGGGGGTGCAGAGGAGGAGCTGCGTGTGCTTGGAGACAACAGCCTCCAGCAGCTGTGTTCTAGCTGCTCTGCAAGAGCTCAGCAGGCTTTGCAAAGTGTTCCCGAGTTCCTCAGGTGGGAAGATCCATTAAAATGCAGCGAATGGCTGTGAGCAGCGAGAGGGTTTTGGTCGTTACAGCCTTTTGCAAGGCTAAGACCTGTTAGTGCTAAGGAAAGGAAGCTCCCACTTAGAGGCTTTGGCTCTCAGCGCTGCTTCCCTCCTTCCTCTGTGTTTTCCAGACCTTGGGAAAGCTGTGGATGGAGCCTTGGCTGTTCTGTGGCAGTGTGGTCTGTGTGTGGAGCTCCGAGCTGCCCAGAAATACTGAGCACTTTTACTGGTTGCCTGTGGTGGGAGCTGAGGATGCTTGGCACGGGTCCAGCGAGCACCTTGTAAGGCTTAGATCCGTGAGGAGCTAAAATCCTAGAGAGAAGCTGTCTTAATGGCTTAAGTCTTAAGGCTGGAACTGTGGGTTTGCTCCAGGCACACAGAGAGATTCCTACGGGGTTCCTGGCCCTCTTGTGATGCATCTCTGGGCGAGTCAGGCTGGGTGTAGAGCTTGGTCTTCATGGCTGAGCCCTTGGTGGGGAAGGGTCAGAGAGCCCCCTGCTAGACCAGGAAATCCTCATGACTAATGCTTACCCTGGTTTAGTCTATTTTTTTTCCCCTCCTAAACTGTTTTGGTAGGAAGAATGTCGGTGCAAAAGTCTGTGTGCACAGGGAGGATGCTTCGGAAATGCATTTTGGCCGATGGGCTTGGGCAGGTGCTGGGAGAGCTTGGATCAGCCCGAGCTTGGATCAGCCCAAGCTCTTGGTGCCCGTTCCTGCCTCAGCAGCCAGGATCTGGCCTCCGTTGGACATCGGCTGGCAGAGCAGAAGGCAGTGCCGGGCAGGATTGTGCTCTCCAGCGGCTGCTGGGCTGTGAATTTTTTTTTTCTTTCCTTGCTGAGCTACAGGAGCTGTGTGGTGACTCATACCTCGTGGGCAGGGCTGATGGAAGCCGCTCGCCTCTTTCCTCTGCCCCCTCCTTGCTCTGCTCTCCAACGGCTCCTACTGAGGTAGTGCTCAAACTGGGAAGGGCCCAGCCCTGGGTTTGCAGCGTGGCTGAGGGGGTTCTCCAGCCTGGCTTGGATTTTCCAGGCTTAGACTCTCCAGCAGCTGCTGGCCCTCATCTGCCTGCAGTTTGTGTGAGCACCTGAATTGTGTTTTAGCTGGAAGGAGCTACCATCGGACCCCTGCTCTCCGAGTGAGGCCCTGAATGTGGCTGAAGCTGAGCCTTAGGCCAAGCTCAGCCTCATCCTATCCTCATTTCCCTCTCCCAAGAGGGGAAATGCCTGTGGAGCATCACACCGAGCGTGCCGTGCTCCCAGCAGCCCCGCTGAGAGGCTCAGCCGGGCAGGATTGTGCTCCAGGTTGGATTTGCTGCCATGTGGATTTAAGTAGGAGGCTTGGCCAGGGGGAATGGCAGCACAGTGAGGGAAGAGGGAACACCTGGAAAGAGCCAGCTACAGCCCTGCCCTCCCCATCCCCAGGTTTACCTCCTCTAGATGTGGGATCACAGCGCACTGGGTGGGAACAGGCCTCCTTCTCTAAGCTTTAAGAAAAAGCTGGAAGCTTTAGGTGGTTAACAATTGATTTTTAAAATTTTTTTCTGTTTCTTCTTTTTGAATGAGTGTGCAAAGCAGGATTGTTACTTGTAGACCTAGAAAAAAATTGAAATGGCCTTCTGAGGCCAGAGTTGTGATGAAGGACTGTGTGGATGCTGTGGAAATCAGAGCAGAGAAGGATGATCTTTGCAAACACTACCAGGCAGTGGAGGGGGCTGGAACTGGACAAATACGGTGGAGAAAGCAGCAGATGTTTAATTATAGCACCAGGAGTGGGCACTCGGCTGCGAGCTGGAGCCTGCTGGGAAAATTCGTCTGTCTTCCATCTGCAGCAAGTTGCCTCTGTCTGGGTTGGTGCTGGGAGAGGTTGAAGTCCTCCTTTTGGAAGAGTGTTGCTGTTGCACGTCAGTCTCGGCACCCAGAGCCTGACGTGTCTGCGGTGTGGACACCCTGACCTCAGGAGCTGGTGAGAGCCCAAAGGGTGAAGCTCAGAGAAGCAAGGATGGAAAACAAACCTGGAGTAACTCACCTGAGCAATCCATCCACAACCATCTGCTCCCTCCTGCGGGAGAGCGTCGTGGTGGTTCCATCCTTCTCCTCCAGAGCCATGGGCACCTCATCAATCGCTGATGGTTTGTAGAGGGGATCCTCACCCTCCCCAGGGCTTCCCACACGCTCCTGAAAGGCCGTGGTGCTGTTTTCTTACTGTTTACAAGTTCCAGGTCTTGCTTTGTGCTGGGTGAACCCTGTGACTTCTTGCAGACCGATGAGGGGCAGCCGGTTGTCCTGTTGTCTACTCTGACTTTTGGGGTGAGGTCGCCTCTGTGCAGAGGTTCTGGCTGATCTGAAGGGACACCTCGTGCCCTGTGGCAGCTCAGTGCTTGAGGTGAGCTCACCCCAGAGCCTGGCTCCTTTTTGCGGCCCCCCCGCTCTGTTGTTTACCTCTGGGTGCATCTCCACCCTTCAACCGCTGTCAGGAAGTGGCTTCTGGCTCTACGAAATTCAAACCAGACGGCTCTTCCCTGGCCCAAAGCGCGACAAGATGTGCCAGAGCCCTCAGCGAAGCAAGCAAACGTTCCTGCTGGAGTTTAAGCAGCCCTCCTGGCCTCCGGCCGGCAGGATGGTGCTGGTAGCGGCTTCTGATGGCCAGCAACTCGTCAGCAGCAGCGTTCCCTTAGGAGAAGAGGAAGAGACAGGCTGAGTTTTCATCAGCAAAGCGCGTGGTTTGCGACCGGAGCAAGAGGCGCCTCCCAGCAGCAGCTCCCCGGCTCCCCTCACTTGTTTCATTTTAATAATAAATTATTTCTGCAATGACAAGAGGGAGCCTGGCGGGGTAGGAACGCGACGAGAGTCTGGAGAAGAAAGGGAATGTGCTGTGCTGGGAGGTTCTGCTGGTTTCTGTGCCAGTTCCTCGCTCTCAACTGGTAAAGAGCCAGCTCTTGAGCCCACTGGGAGCGAGTGGCAGCCTTGTACTGGGGGTAGGATGTGCTGTGCCCTTTGCTTGAGCCTGGTGGCACCTGCCCAACGCTGATGGCACTGGGGTGCGGTGGTGATGAACGGTATGAGGTTAGCCCTGGTGTCCCTGTGTGCTGAAGAAGTGCTGGCTGCAGAGCGGATGGGCAGTGATGGAGAGAATAAAGGAGCTCCTTGCTGAGGCTGAAACTGGAGGTTCAGTTCAAAGGTCTGAAAAAAAAAAAAGTCTTCATATTCCATCACTTTGGGTGTCGTTTTGCCGTTTGAAACCCCTTTGTGTGTTTACACAAATATTTCGGTGAAATTCTACCAAGTTTCTCTGTTTTCTTATTAATTTGACACTGTCTTTTAAAACCAGCTGAAAATCCATTTTTACTGTCAAGCCCAGAGTGCATCTTGTCAGTGCAGGCTTAAATCCTCGCTGAGCTTGGCAAGACCGGGGCCCAAAGTCGCTGTGGTGCCTGTGAAGACAATGCCCTTTGTTATGAGTCAGTGTCATCAAGTGGCGCTCATTAAATCGTCTCATCCTCACACAAAGTGAATGTGAGGAGAGACCAAATTGGTCCCATTGGACCCATTTTTGATTTAATATCTCTGGAAGCAGAAGACAAAAAGAGCATCTTGTGGACTCAGGACTCTTGTGACGCTCAGATCACCTCAAACTAGGAGATGAGAAGCGTCTCCCAACTCTACCTGTCTGAGCAGAGGGTCCCAAGGGCAAGCAGCAGGCTCTTGTGCTTTTGGGATGGTGCTAGAGGAAGGTCAAATATAAGAGGAGGAACACATCCTTGAAAATTTTCATCTTTCAAAAAAAAAAATAAATAAAAGCTCATTAGGAATCAGAAATAGAAGAAGCCCTTGGCCAACCTTTCAAAGCCTTGGCTGGGGTGGTGGTTGGGCCGTCTCAAAGGACGGGCTGTTCTCATCTCCCCTGGGGTTGGAGGTTCTTGCTCAGCCCTGGAGCAAAGCAATGTGTTTTTCCTGTTGCTCTTCTAAAGTCCTGTCTGATCTGCAGACCAGAAACAGAACCTTTGCTGTTTGGTCTCCAGCCAGAATATTGCTTATTTTCTTGGTTCCTGGTGTAATATCTACAAGCCTGTGCACAGCTGGGCTATTGGTGCAGGAGGAACACGGATTTTATTTTCTCCCTTCTTTTTCTCTTTCTTATCTCCCCAGCAAATAACCCAGTGAGCCAGAGAAGAACATTTATGTGTCATAGAAATTCTTTTTTAAATTTTTTTAGCTCAGCTCTCCTGGAGTGGTTACATCCTGTCCCTTGTCCGCTGAGCCTGGCTCCTCATGCTCCTTCTGTAGGAGGGAGTGACACTGTGAGTCAGCGTGGGAGCTGCTGGGACTTGAAGGTGGCATCTCTAGTGGCAAGGAGAGGACTTTGCTATGTCACAACAAACCCCTCAGAGCTGTGGTGATCCTGGAGCTCCCTCCTGCCCCCTTCTCTAATCCCCATCCATGCTTTGCAGATCGAAGCCCTCATGCTGGAGATGCAGAACCCAGACACGGGCATCAAGACACAGACCCAAACAGTGATGGTGACGAACATCCCACATGCTGTGGCAGGTAAGAGCTACCCCAGGGAAAGGCACCAGCCCAAGGAAGTTCATTACAACAAAGCTGGACGTGGACCTCACGGCCTCCCCAGGGTTACCCCTGCCTGCCTCATCCTGGAGCCTGTATTCCCAGTAAATGTCTCCAAGGATGTACAGCAAATACCTGCTCCCTTTATCTCCTTCGCACTGATGTCTCATTTTGCTTCTAGGTTTTTGAATTAGAGGCACAAAGATTGTTAATCACGCTCTTTAACTGTCTCCCGTGAGTTTAATTTGAGTTACCTTGGTTTTTTCTTAGCATAGAGGTGAGCAGGTGCTGCAGCCTCACCTGTCACATTCCCAGTGAGGCTGGATCACAAAAAAAGCTAAATATTAAAATCCAATTAAAATAGGCAGCCTGGAGTCAGACTGAAAGATGGTTCTTCAGGAGCAAGCAATAACTAGTCTCCCTTTTAATGTTTTGTGCCAGTAATAATTTTTCTTCAGTAGACAGGGTAAAAAAAACCCAAACACAACTCAAAATATCCAGCCCACTTCTCTGCCTCTAAATGGCAGTTTTTCCTCCCTCAAGCAGGCTGGAGGAGACAGAGCCAGAGAGCTGGGCCGTGTCAGGCAGCTCTCAGCTCAGTCCCCTCTCTGCTTCTAACCCCTTTCACAGGGCACTCTCTGCACCTCTGCTTCCTTCTGCTCCACAGAAGCTCTTGTGAGGGATCCTCCCCTATAAATATTCACCTGAACGCTACCAATATTTCCTCCTCTTGCTTTGGTCTTTCTGCAGCGCTTTGAAATTCAGAACACCACCTCCCACTGAAACCACTGAGCTTGCTCCAAGCAACTCAGGAGGCCAGTTAACCAAACAGATGATTTTTCCCTGCTCTCTTCACGAAGCCCAGTAGACCCTGTGTGGTGTTTGCCCCAATTTTTACTTTTTTTTTTTTTTTTAAAATGAGGAAGCAGAGACACTGAGATGAAGCCTCTTGCCCAAGGGTTCACTCAGTGAAAGGGCAAGGAGAACTTGGATGACATCTGAAATGTGTTCTCAGCAGCACCCTCAGTGGGTTACAGGACAAACCCTACCCTGGCTTACGGAGCTATTAATTTCCTGGAGCGCTTCACATCTGCAAAGGAGCTGCTCTTGCCTCCCTGAGCAGTTAAGGGATAGTTAAGGCGGCACTGCAGAAAAGATTTCTCGGAGCTAAAGATGACATGACACCGAGACGAAGTGCAGGGGGGAACAAGTACTTCTCTTGATGCCTGACCAGGGTAAAATACCACTTCCTAAAAGTCTCTGGCTAGCTGCTGTGGAGGGGAAGGTGCCCGTCGGCGCTCGCCCTCTGCGTGCCGTCTGCTTTATTCTGGTTCCTTAACCAGAGCTGCTACGAGTTCCTTCTTGCGTAAGTCATAAATTCTAGGCCACATCTGACAGGCAAGTCAGTTCCAGCCTCCTTGTGTCACGGTCATCGCTCTCCAGACACCGATATTTTTAGTCCCTATATAACCCATTTGCTTCTGGGTGGTGTGGAAGAGACTCGTTTGTGTTTAGGGGGGGAATGGTGAGGCCATCAGAGCAGCGGACACAGAGGCAGTGAGGAGAGCTTGGCACCTCACCTCTAAGGGAGCTAACTAGTTAAATTCAGCGTCTTCTGTTGTGAGCCAAAGAAACCTCCATGTGAAACAGACACCTTTTGGGGAGAAAATGCTTACAGAGAGCTGTCTAGAAATGAGTGATGAGATAATCCTTTAATTTCATCTATTTCAGGAAGCAAGCAGTAGGATAAGAGCTCTGAGCCCCTATTAGAAAGTTAAGTCATGGCTGCAATGTCAAGAAAAGGTCAGCACCTCAAGCTGCAACCCTAAGGGGCGTTTGGAGGAGAAGACCAAGAATTGGTCAGGGAATTAGGGCTTTTTTGGCCTTGTTTAAATAGACAGAGGCTCATCAAGTTTTCCCTCCAGAACATAAAATGGAAACTGCTGAAGGTTTATGCTGCCTGTGGGTGTGACTGGTCACACTCCAGCAAAAGAACTGGAAGAGATGAAGTGTTTGTGGATGAGGAGATCTTGTTTCCCTTTGATACGTCCTGTTAACGCCACAACTTGGACCTGAGGCTCAGAAATCCCATCGTGGCTCTTAAAGGACTCGAGAGGACCAGTCACCGGTCTCTTACAAAAACCAAGACAGGACCACGCTCTGGGAATCTGGAGATGCTCTATAGTGAATCTTTCAAGACAAGATGATGCAAAACAAGGGGCTCTTCACCTTCCAGGGGTGTGATGCTGTGGTGTCACTCGACTCCTTGCTAAGCTGACGATGAGGGTTTAAGTGTCGCTCAGGCCACGTTCTTGCTGTGCTGTCTTGAGGTCACTGCTGGTTTCAGGCTCCCTCTCCCAGGGGCTGGTGCCTGCTTGGTCAGGAGAAAGCCTGAACAACAGCGTGGCCGGTGAGAGGCCAGAGATATATTTTATTTCCACTTCTCTTGTGTGGTGTATTTAAAAGCACGTTTGCCACAACAGATCTGTGCACTCGGTGGGATCCAGAGCACGAGGAGGGGCGAGGACTGGGAAGGTCTTGTTTTCACCCATGGATTTTTGGCACAGTCCTCATTTCAAGCATCTGACGTTATCTTTGCTTCACAGGTAATGATATATTCCAGTGGATTCTCCAGCGCTTGCAGATCGCTCAGGAAGGTGGGTAGAAACGTAAAGAACTGAGGCTGTTTCAGCTTTCAGTTGTAAAACTTGAAGGGCTCCATAGACATAAAGCTCTTAGATGAGCTCTTCTCTCCTGAGTAGCAACTCACTTTTAAATTTCAGTGCAGTGTTTCTGTGCAAGCAAAACCTCTGCCTTCTCTGTTTGCAGAGGCGCTCCACCTGGGAGACCTGTTTGTCAAATATGGCTACATCTACCCTCTTCAGGAGCCAAAGAATCTCACCCTGAAGGCAGATGGCAGCCTGTACAGGTTTCAAGTGAGTTGCATCTTCTCCAAAGCCATCGAGAGGGAGTTCAGCACTAGTTCTAATAACAGGGAGCTGGGACAGTTTGCCAGGAGCTGTAGTGGTGAGGCCGTGCCGGAGGAAGGGACCACAGGAAGACCTCAGGCCAGTTCTCCCAGTTCCATGGGGCAGATTTACAGGGAATTTGATACTTCCTTCAACTAAATTAACAGACTTGTTCAACTTTCAAATAGTTGTGCTTTCTTCCAAATGTGTGTTCCTTTCCCAGTCCTAAAGTAGCAGATTGCTGGTTGAAAATAGAATGATCTGGGGAAACTAAGTAATGAATAGAAAAAAGCCCAGTGATGGTGGGATGTTATCAAGGTTCATGGTTGGGCTGTTTCCACTGCCATGGGAGATTAAGGTGCCCTCATTGGTGCTTTGTATGAGGAGTCTGGTTCCAAATCATCGAATCGAATCGTACAATAGTAGGGGTTGGAAGGGACCTCTGGAGATCGAGTTCAACCCCCCTGCCAGAGCAGGATCACCCAGGGCAGGCCACAGAGGAACAGATCCAGGTGGGGTTTGGAAAGTCTCTAGAGAAAGAGACTCCACAACCTCTCTGTTCCAGGCTCCATCACCCTCACAGTGAAGTAGTTTTCCCTTGTGTTGAGGTGGAACTTCTTGTGCTCCAGCATCTCGGTCTGAAGGCTCTCAGGCGGCAGTGAGAGCTTGGCCCTATTAACCAGCGGCAGAGCAGGAGCGGATCTCATGCTGACATTCTGCCGACCACGGTTCTCCTTCTCTAGCTGTAGCTGGCTCACACCACCGTGCGAGCTGACGCAGAGCCAAGGAGCTGCAGCTCTGAGCAGAGAAGAACTTTCCTCTCCCTACAGGGTGGGTGATGTGCCTCTTGGTGTGAGTTCAAGGCTATTGTTGCGCTAACGCAAGGCTTGTTTTTCTGCAGACCCCCTATTTCTGGCCCACGCAGAGCTGGCCTGCTGATGACACGGACTACGGTGAGTGTGATGTGAGCACCTTTTGGTGGCCTTGAGGAGAGAAAGTGCTTAAGCTCTTCTTTCTTTCCCCTAAGATCCACCAGACTGGAACACATCTAAATTACTCTACTGGGTAGGTGTTTTGCCAGTTACAAGGCTTTTTATTGTAGGGCTGGTCGTGAAATTTGGGCTAATGTTCTTGGTTTGCTCCTGTGGGCTCCACAGTTCAAGCTGATTTGTTTATACCAAGATTGTCCTCTGTGGCTTTTACCTACATTATGCTGTAGATCTTCTGGAGAAATAAAAAGGCCCATTTTAGATTGGAATAGTTTTAAACAGAACTCGGAGCAAAGTATTGGCCTGCGCTCGGTCGAAGTCTAAAGAACCTCAACATCTTAAAGATGTGGTCCAGCATCCTTTGGCCCGTGAAGCCCTGGCTGCGTTCCCGGAGTGGTGACTGCTGGCAGAAGGCACCCGCCACCCATTCCACGTGGCTGCTCCCAGCCTGCCTGCTGGCCCTCGAAACATCAGTGATAAAGTGAAAGCACCAAGTTCATTTTTCTTCAGTGGGCTCTTGGCAGATATTAAACCTGACAAAGATTCCTGTGTTTGTTATGTAGGTAAATTTTTAATTGTTCTGGAAATTACTAGTCGAAGTATAACCAACTGCTTCGTTGCTTCTCTTTCTGCAGCAATTTACCTGGCAAAGAAGAACATAAAGAGGAAAGGGGTTTTAGAAGAATACGAAAAGGTGAGGAGATGTTGTACTTGTTCCATTGCAAGCCCCTCCTTTGCTACAGCTTTAGGCCTCTTGCTAATGAATGAGCGTGGCAAAAAGTCACCTCTTCAGTTGCACGAGGTGTTACTCCAGCGGTGTCAAAAGCCGACATTTTGAAAGTTTAAAAAGTGGCCAGTAAAGGAAAATACTTTGAAGTCACTGATAATTTTACTGGGGATAATTGCTCTCCTTGCAGTGGTGGTTTTGAACTGTTGCAATTCCTGTAATTACGTTCAGAACAATCCAGATTTCCTGGCTTGGTTGCCAGCCTGGTCTGGTTGAGCTATGGAGAGTCAAGCAAACCCTGGGATGGGAGCGCCTTGTCTGGAATTTTCATGCTAACTCCTTTTTTTTTTCATTTTTATTCCAGGAACATTACAACATGCTCAATCAAAAAATAAACTACAAATGGGATTTTGTTATTATGCAGGCCAAAGAGCAGTACAAGTGAGTTGATTTGCATTCCCTTATTTGCAGCAGAGCTTCCCTGGCTTGGTGAATTTAACACTGTTTAGTAATGGTTTAAAAAACAAACTGCTGTTTTAAAATAACTTAGAAGTGGCCCTCAAGCCTGTGAAACAAATCTGTCTTTCCTCTCGGCTTGAGGTTCCTCCATAGAATCCTAGAATGGTAGAGGTTGGAAGGGACCTCTGGAGATGGAGTCCAACCCCCCTGCCAGAGCAGGATCACCCAGGGCAGGCCACACAGCAACAGATCCAGGTGGAGTTTGTAAAGTCTCTAGAGAAGGAGACTCCACAACCTCTCTGGACAGCCTGTTCCAGGGTCCGTCACCCTCACAGCAAAGAATTTTTCCCTCCGGTTTGGGTGGAACTTCCTGGGTTCCAGTTGGTGCCCATTGCCCCTTGTCCAATCCCAGGGCAGCACTGACAAGAGCCTGGCCCCTTCCCTATGACCCCCACCCTTCAGATATTTGTAACCATGAGTAAGATCCTCTCTGAGTCTTCTCTTCCCCAGACTACACAGCCCCAGGGCTCTCAACCTTTCCTCACAAGAGAGATGTTCCAGTCCACTCATCATCCTTGTGGCCTCTGTTGGACTCTCTCTAGTATTTCCCTGTCCATCTTGACCTGGGGAGCCCAGAACTGGACACAACACTCCAGATGTGATCTAACCAGGGCAGAATAGAGGAGGAGACCTTCCCTTGACCTGCTGGACACTCTTCTTGATGCACCCCATTGAACCAGTACACTTTGTCCACTTGGTGTGTGAAGGGTTTCAGATGTTTTCAAATGACTGGACATCTGCTGGCAAAGCCTCATCCTCTGCCCTGTGTTTCTCTTCCCCACCTGGCATTTCTCCACCAAAGCCATGGAATTGGTGTGGTTGGTGAGCACACAGACTAGGAGGGGAGAGCTTTCCTGGTGAGTTTGCAAATGTGGCTATAAATGGGCAAGGGAGGCTTTAGATTTTCCAGCTGCTGTGCCTTCCTGCCCAAGCTGGGATCTGAGGCTGCAGCATGTGAGCCCTCATTAGAAACAGCATCTTTTAGCTCAGGGTTGTCCTTGAGCATTTGTGAATCGGGCCACTGGACTCTCAGACCCGTTACTGGTCTGACTCCATCACTGCCTGCCCGTGTCTGCAGGGAATGGCCTCCATCAAGAAGCAGTAAATGTTCCCAGTGGGAACTGCTGGACAAAATTCTGAAGTGCATACTTAGGCACCTGGCCAACATGACTTGAGGAGCTGAATCCTTCACATTCCCAGGAAAAATAGTGAAGGTGAGGTGGGATTGCTCCTTTGGAGATAGGATCTTGCCTACTTCTGTGGATTCCTTTTTTTTTCTTTTCTTTTTTTTACCTCCCAGCAGGGCAGGCACTACCTCTGCTGTTCAGCCTTCTCTGGGCTGGCAGCCAAATCGTCAGAATACAACTCCTAGATAACGGTCTCATTAAACACCAGACTGTTGTTCTTGTAAATTGAGGTCAGACTTGGGCTAAGAGATGCCAAATGCAGTTTTAAAGTTAGATACCAAGACTGTGTCTGAACTAGCTGATGAAACACCTCTGAGGCTGTTTGCTGCTGCTACTACTGGGGCAGAACCGCCTACATCCACCCCGTTAACCACAGCAGGGTGGCCACATGCAAACAGCCTTTTGGGAATGCTCCCTTGCCCATGTCAAGTCCCAAGTTGTGCGCAGGACTTGTCTGGGAAAGAATTAGTTGGTCCGAGCCCAAACCGTGCGAGTGCCTCTGCTGCTGTTTAATAGCAAAGGTGCTTTGGGATTGAAGTGCCTGGGAACGCTGCTCGGTACCATTTCTGTGAGAAATGCTCCCGTTTCTTGCAAGATGTGTCTGGGATGTATCCCTGTGTGGAAGTTCTCAGATGCTGCCTTGGGACACTGGAGGTGGATGAACTTCTTTAGGAAGAAGCTCTTTACCCTGAGGGTGATGAGACACTGGTTGTCCAGAGAAGCTGTGGGGCCTCATCCCTGGAAGTGCTGAAGCCCAAGCTGGATGAGGCTCTGAGCAACCTGCTCTAGTGGGAGGTGTCCCTGCCCATGGCAGGGGGGTTGAACTAGATGATCTTAAAGGTCCCTTCCAACTCAAACCTGAGGCAGCAGGACTGACCACAAGTAGCAGGTTGTTGGTGTAAAGCGTCACACAGTCAGGCTGGGACCCACTGGGCAAGGCGGAGTGGAGGTGATGCCCTCTTTCTCATCCTGCTGATTTGAGGAGAGCAAGGTTCAGGAATTCCCCTGGTAGAGTCAAACCCTGCTCTTGGCTTTGCAGGGCAGGGAAGGAGCGGAAGAAGGCGGACAGGTACGCCTTGGACTGCCAGGAGAGAGCCTACTGGCTGGTGAACCGAACCCCAGTAAGTAGAAGATGTCGGCCTGGGGCTTTAGTGCCCTCCCTGCAGGCACCTGGGACTAAATGCCAACACTGAGGACACGGCCTCTGGGCTGTGCACCCTGTTGCTTCTCATCAGGGAAGGGCTCAGCCCAGGCCTGCCTTGAATCGTCACCACCTTTCTGCTTTCTTGCTCTCAAAGGGGCAAGGGAGGGAGGTCTGGTTGCCGATCTCGGGGGCAGAGCTCCCCCTAGGACACTATTGGCTGTGAGCTGTTGGTGGTAGAGCCCTTGGGAGCTGAGGGTTCTCCTCATGCATTTGTGAGCCACAAACTTTAACAGCGTTGTAGCTCATTTGTTTTAATGTTTCTTGTTCCAACCAGCCCGGCATGCTGGACGTCCTTGAGTATGGCGTAGACCGTGTAACGGATCCCAATGAAAATAAGGTAAACCAGGTGAGACAAGGTTTGTTGTTTTTTGTTTGGTTTTCCACACCTACTGACTTTGTTTGGGAGGACCCAGACAATGTCCCTGGGATTGTGGTTTTTTGGGCACCGCAGGCTGAGTGAGTCAGCTCAGCTGTGACCTCCCAACAGGCCAGAGGTTGAAACCGTCTCATTGTCCCAGGGGTGGGGCCCTCAAAATAGGCTTTGGCAGCTTTTGGCTTGAAAATACTTTTGTCAGCTTTCTTGCCGCACCAGTGGGTGTGAGTGCTTAGCTACAGGACATGGTTTCTCTGCTGGTGGAGCTTGAAGGAAGGAATCCTCGATCTCCGGGTGCTCCTTGCTGACTTTTTATTAGTGCTGAATGAACTGAGTGGGCTTGTGGGGTGTAAAAGAGCAGAGGCAAGATCCAGGTTTAAAATAAAATGACAGAATTTTACCCCAAAAGGGTAATGCACAGCAAGAAGGGGGAGAGGTTGGTGTGGTGGTTGGGGGAGACAAAATGTTGCCTAAAAATGGGTATTGTGCGGTTAGACCATAAAGAAATAGAAGTAATGGACTGAGACCATGGAGGCTGTAACTGGGCAGGACTGGTTCAGATTCCCCAGTAAGACAAATGCAGTGGGTGGGTGAGGAGCTGGAGCTGCTCTTCTCTTTCTCCCTCAGTCCTTTTAAGGGATCCTGTGTTTGTGGACTTAATGAGGTTCATTTGGAAGTGAAGTTGAAGTGTCTCTCGGCAATTAAACGCGAATGTTCCTGCGACCGCACTCCTATTCCCACAACATTTTTGTAACAACTTTTAAACATCTCAGCAGCCAGAGGCAGGATAATTGCTTTGGCCAACTCTGGTCTGTTGCTATAGAGACTGGAAATGAGCAAAATGTGTGATTGGGGTGTCATTTTTTATTATTATTTTATCTTTTTGCTGTAAGTAGCAGCTGCTGAAAGCCTTTTTGCTTGCTTTTTTTTTTTGTTTAAGAGAAAAGAAGAGGTGGGAAGGGAGAGGAATAGAAGAGAGGAGAAGTAAGGGAGTAAGCCAACTTCTCACCCACGGTTTTACAGCTGACATAGAAGGAGATTTTAGGTTTGCAAACCATCTGGAAGCCCACAGCCATCTGCCAGCTGCTTGGTAGCACAGAGGAAGTGAGCTGAGGGGTCTCGGTTCTGTTCCTACCCTGAACATAAGAGTGATGGTTCCTTCCCCCTATCAACGAAGGCTCTGAGGAGGACGTGAGCCAAAGCACGCCAGCTTTGGGGTGACTTCCCTGCCTTTCTCCTTTAAGCTGGTCTCTGAGCTGTGCCTCCTCTCTGGAAGCTGAGCTGAAGAGGGGAAAATTCTTCTTGCTCCTTTTTTTTTTTTTGCTGTTGAAGGAGCGATTGACAGCACATGAGGCAGCCCAGGGCCCACACAGAGCCACCTTTGGATTTCTTTTTTTATTTCTGCCTGCTGCTCTCACAGACACCCAGAAAATGAGTGTATGAATCCAGCTCCCCTTATTTGATTTGTGTCCCTGTTCCCACTCAATCCAGGGTCACTTTGTTGGCCAATTAGTTGTCTTTTTATCTCGACAGCTGAGAGAGAAAATATTCCCGGTGATAACGAATTTCTGACATCAGAATGACTTCCTTGGAGGTGCTGTTGGCATGAACAGTTCTTTCCCTTGCCTCAGCTCCTTTCGTGGGCAGCTCCCTCCCGCCCTGATAGACTTATCTGGGGAGTGCTCCTTTGAAGAGGACTTTCATTGCTGACCCGTGGGCATCCCTCACAGTTGTAATGAGTTAGGAGTTGTAGTTGGGCAGGAGTAAGGCAGAAGTAGCCATCCATTGAACAGCTAATGAATGGATACTTTAGCCTTTTGTTACCCATCTTTGGGGCTCATGATTGAGCTTCAGGATTGACTTGGAGAGTTACCGAGCAACTGCCAGAGTCTGATGACTCTGCACGCTCAGCTTTTGCTGCCTTCTGTAAGCAGGGAGTCTTTCTGGAAGATGTTGAGGTGTTCTTGTGCTAGAAGCAGAATGGCCTTGTGTGCAGGGCTCCCAGCTGGCTGTGTGTAGGGAAAGGCTCCCAACTGCACCCGGAAAACGTGTGTGTGTGTGTTCACTGGAGGGAGTCCAGTGAAGGGCTGTGAAGATGCTGAGGGAACTGGAGCATCACTGTGATGAGGAAAGGCTGAGAGCCCTGGGGCTGTTCAGCATTGAGAGAAGACTGAGAGGGGATCTGATCAATGCTTATAAATATACAAAGGGTGGGAGTCAAGAGGATGGGGCCAGACTCTTGGTGGTGGTTCCCAGCGACAGGACAAGGGGTAACGGGCACCAACTAGAACCCAGGAGGTAAAAGCTTCCTGTGGTGGCGGCAGAGCCTGGCCCAGGCTGCCCAGGGAGGCTGTGGAGTCTCCTCCCCTGGAGAGATTCCAAACCCACCTGGACACAATCCTGGACCCCCTGCTCTGGGTGACCCTGCTGGAGCAGGAGGGTGGCACCAGACGATCTCCAGAGGTCCCTTCCCCACGATTCCATGATTCTGTGTGTGCAGAAAGAGCTGTGTGCACGTGGAGCCCCGTTTGCCGTTGCCGGGCCAGAGGGGCCGTGCCCACAGGTTTTTGCTCTGTCTCTGAAGGGAGGCTGAGCTGTGGCCCTGCCCTGTGCTGGGTGCCTGGTGTTCCCCACGGTCATCCTCGGAGCTGACTGAGCTGCACATGGACAGAGAGCCCTGTGGTGTTTGGGACAGAGTGTGGGGGTGATTCACAGAGCCCTGGCCCAAAGTGAGCTCTGGGTTACAGTGGCTTTGCTCCTTCCTCACTCCAAGTTCCATCTGAGCACAGGCACAAAAACTGTTGTCCGGCTGTTTCTGGCTTTCTGAAAATTCTGAATGGTGGCCAGAGAGGCAAAAACTTCTGACCGCATTGTGGAGATAATAGTCATGATGACCCACGCAGGGAGCAGAGGAGGTCCATGTGAGTGGTTAGCTGGAAATTAGCAGATGTCCCACCTCTTGTAGGAACTCGTGGCTTCGGCCGTGTGGGTCAGCTCTGACCACAGGGCTTTTGGGCAGGTCCTGGCTGGCTCCCAGCTTGGTGGCAATGGGATGTGACAAGGCCACGCAGGGTGTCCCAGTGCTGCTGCCTGTCTCGGGGAGGAGGGTGTTTAGCAGCTCGGGGCACTCGCCTGAGACAGACGAGATCTTTCACTAATTGCCTTTTTGAGCCGAAGCCTGCAGGGCTGGGGAGCTTATCCGCCGTAATTGCGATAAGTCGCTCGTTAAGGGCATTGCAAAATTAATCTCATTATAAGAAATGACTCTTTTGTTCCAAATGTTATTTCCTTCCCGAGGAGGGGAGGGGCTGTGGGTGGTACAGGCCACTTTGGCGTTGCTGCTGCCAGTAGCAGGGGGTGAGGATGAGTAGGATGGCGAGGACGACTGGCAGCCCTCACTAGGACTCACTAGGACACAGAGGATTCAGCGACCCTTGTACCAGCAGTGAAGCTGGAAACTGGTGATGGGAGCACTGTGGGAGCAAGGGAAATGAAATGATGGACGGTGCTGGGATGAAAGAGCTGAGATCCTTCCCAGTTACTGGGGGGCTGAGAACTGGAAAGGGCTGGGCACGGCCAGCACCTGCGGCCCTCAGAAGGGTGTGCAGCGCTGGGCTCCTCTTTGCTCCCGCTCCGGTTCAGCGTGTCCCACTTGTCAGTGATGCTCAGAGCGCCTCGTGCCGTAGCCCCTTTTCTATGAGAGCCTTTGCAAATCCCCTCCTCACCCTGCAGCGCCTCACTACCACCAAACCCCCCTGGTTTTCCCAGGACCAGCTCTCTGGAGGGCTAACCTACCCACCCAGGCTGTGGCAGGAGAAGAAACTTCAGGGGGGAAAAAAGAAAAGAAAAAATCTTGTTTGCAGACATGGTATTAGCTTTGATTTTTGACTCGCCCACCTATAATTTTTTTCTGTTGTGACTGCATTTAAATTCATGCCCTTGCTCTGTGTGACATTTAATTTACTGTGTCCTTTTTCTCTTTCCCACCAGCTGTGTCTCGTGTGTGTGTGCTGTGCTGCTGCCTCTAGCACCCCTCTAGAAGATAACACAACTTTACTGCCACCTGAGATGCCTTCAAGTTGTGGTGCCAGCATCCACCTCTCCTCACCCCCCTGCACCAGCCTGTCTGAAGCACTCACTTGACTAAGCAGAGGAAGAAATGAGGGGCATTTTAAAACCCTGATCTTAACGTGTTGCTTTCCCTAAAGTAAATGCCCCAGACATACTTAAGCTCCATCAAATGGAGCCGTTCAGCTGGCGTGTGTAAATCTGGTGGGACCTGGTTTGTATCTTGGATTCCTTGAGGGGATCACGAATTCCTGTTGTGCAGGGAGTAGCTGGTCTGAACCAGAAACAAAGTTCTTTACAGAGGACACTTCTAGGGCAGTGAATGCAGTGAGTTTCTCTGTGCCAACCAAGTGATTTTTTTTTTTTTTTTTTTCCTTCCATTTTTACAGTCTATCTGAAACAACCGTGACACTGTAGAAATGGAGGGAAGAAATGGTGTCTACATGGAAGCTGGCCTGGCATCAGTGGTGCAGCTAAGAGCAGAGAAGGGTGAAAAGCTGTTCCTTAGTCCACCATCCGTCATTTGTAAGATGTCCCAGGAGCTTTTGAGTCAGCACAGGAGTCTGTAAGGCCCTGTGACCAATCATCCTGTTGTCCAAGAGCTGCTTTTCCCCCTGGAGATGTCGGCCCTTACCTCTCGCACGCAGCTCCTTGTGTGTGGCCAGCAGAGCAGTGCTGCTGGGGCTGCAGCTCTTCGCTTTCTTTGTCCCTGCTGAGCTGACGTGCGCTGTGGGCGCTCGGAGCTGGTCAGGGTGTTTCCAGCAGAAAAAGCTTCCTCCTCGTCGCAGTATGGCCGGATTTCTGTGAGATTTCTGGGTGAGGCTTTCTGGCCAGGCTGGGTTTGTGTTAGGGTCAGATGGGGCTGGTTTCGTGGTGCACAGATTGGCTGATCTGCTGCGTGTCTGGCTCCTGCTGCCAAAGCGGTGAGTGTGCCCTCTCAAAGCCAACCCGGTTTCAGCGGAATGTGCCTTGTTTTACTTCCATGTAGGGAACAGTTTCTCCCTCCTGAGCAGGACTAGTGGTAATGCTTATAATGCAAAAGCAGATCGGCACCGGCATCCCCACCAGTGTCACAAAGCAGCCCTGAGAGTGTGTTCTGCCTTTCCCAAGATAGTGGTGGCCCAGGGTGCAGGTTCTCCTGGGAGATGCTGGTGGCGTTGGCTGCCCGGTTCTTTGCCCCTCATTGCTCACAAACTACCCCTTCTCAAGGCTCTCTGCAGACCCAGCTTAGCTCACTGATAAGAATAATTCTGGGCAGCAGATTAGCAACCTGACTTCTGTTGGGCTAAAGTGGGAGATGCAGAGCTGGAACCCTACATAAACCTTTAAATAAAGGCTTGCTGGGAGGGGGGGAGGGGACACGCATCCCTGACTTAGCCTGTCCTTCCTCCTCCCTCCTCAAATTTATTTCACCCCGAAGAACTGTGCTTCAAAGGGAGCTGTGTGAATAAACGCCCTGCAGTTAACTTCTTGCCTTTCATTTGCAGCCTGAGTTATTCCAATGACAAGCCAAGCACCCTTTGCACAGCAGATACTGCTGCTGAGGCTTTTAATTGGCGTGTTTATGTTTTGCAATGTGTCGGTTCCCGTCTCCTTTAGCTAATATTGAGTGATCTAATCTGTGCCTCGTCAACTGAATCTATTTTAGCTCCATTAGAATAACCCCTTAATTGAAGGCACTCAGGCAGGCTGCGGTGGAAGAAGGGATGCTAAACAGTAAATACAGCTAATGGAGCGATTTACGGTGCGTGGAAGCTCTTAGCTTTGATGATACCTTGATTAGCTGAGCTGCTGTTTGATTTTTTTTTTTTAATTCTAATGAGAATTAATTGGAAAGCGCTGCACAACGGCAGCCCTGTATTCATGCCTCAGAAGAAAAAAAAAAAAGGCAAGTGGAAGCACCCACCCCAATTTAATGGGTTCTGTTTTGTTTCTTTTGGCAGAAAAAAACGATGGATGTTTATAGGAGAGAGGTAAGTGGTCCTTCCCTTCCCTGCTTTGAGGTGTTCATCCTGCACGTGTTGCTTGTGTCGGGGTTGCTCCAACCCCGCTTTGCAGAGGGTGAGCGGTTTTAAAAACGCCTGGGTTTGGCTGGTGGAGTCTCTGCCCCATGGTCAATGTGCATTCAGGGCATGTTCTGCCCCTGCAGCTCCCAGTGCAGGCAGCTAGCAGCCAGCCCAGCGACGGGAAGGCTCGAGCCAGGACGGGCACCCAGGGCTAAAATCAAAATTAGTGGTGGCGAAGTCGTAGGAGATGCCGCCGGTGGCGCCAGGGTAGAGAGCCAAGGATCAGTGGTAATTAAATGCTAAATCATCCAGAGCATTTGTAGGTGCCTAGAATGGTGGTGGTTATCCAATTTTTAGATGGCTTTTTAATTACTTGCACGTTGCAAAACCTTTTTCAGACATTGGAAATAAGCTCAGTGGAAACAGCCATTTTACTAAGGCAGTTTTGGGGATTCTCTGATTCCTTGGACATCCAATAGTTAGGGAAGAAGACAGTCCCTCTCCTACCTGGGAGGAGGCACGTTTGAGGTTCAGCTAGAGCCAGCCTTGTCTTCACATCTCCACGCTCCTAACCATGGATGTTTCCGATCTCTCTCAGATCATGTACTATCAGCAGTCCATCATGAAGTCCAGAGTGAAATCTTCTGTCTCCCTCGGAGGGTAAGTCCTGGTTTCCTTCTATCTACACGTTAATTAGTCTTCAGCACTTAGCTTCATCAGCTCATTAGGAGATATCTGCTCTGGCAGCTGGTGACTCAGCCAGGGGAACCGATGTGGTGGCCACACTGTGGTGGTGTTTGTGTTCTGGGCTGTGTTGCCTTGGCCAGGAGCACAAGGCAGAGGAGGGATCAGAGCCCCAGTCATGGTGAAGAGGTTCCCTCGGAGCTAAGGAGAGCTTTGCTCTGAAAGTCCGCCGCGCAGCTCCAGCCTCTTGGTTGAGATTCCCTCTCCAAGCAATTAATTGGCAATTCCTTTCCTCAGTGGGAGCGTTTCCTGATGAAGCCAACGAAGGGTGAAGCTCCCAGTCCTAGCGTTAGCCATGACCGTGTTTGCCACAGGCATTGCTTACCTGGAACCTCTTGTGCTGGCCGGTTGCCTGGAGCTGCAGTCCATAACACCAGTCTGGTTTACAGTCACTGCCACCCAGAGATTCAGCTCAAATCTAAGATAAACAAGGTGCTCAGGCCTGTCCCTGGGAGAAGAAAGTTGTGGATGAGGGAAACAGGAGGGAAGTCTGGGAAGCAGTGCTGTCTGCTGAGAAGCGTAACTTGCAAGGCACCGGCAGTTCTGCTCATTTCAGCTGTCCCTGACTCCCAGGTCACTTAGAACTCTCCTGCTCCAACTTTTCCCAGCTGTGAGATGGAGCTGAGGACACTTGGCTCCCTTCCAGGAATTTTGTGCTGCTTAACTATTTGGCCATGGAGCTTTTCACTCTTTAGTTTTGGTCTTCTGATGGGGTAATGCCTATCATCTAGATCAAAAACTCCTCAGGGAACATGGATCTCCATCTCAGCTGCAGAATTGGGTCCACAGCAAATGATTATTGCCGAGGAAATGAGCGGCAACTCGATGCTGTGCGTGGATCAGAGCATCCCATCGGTTTTGGGGGAGCTGCAGAGCACTAATCGTTAAAAGGCCCGAGCGGCGTTACCCGAGTTGACAGGTTTAGATTTATAGGAATATATAGATCAGTGAGTTATGCAGGTGCTGGATGTCTTGGCATTCCCAGGGAGAAGATAAGATCGAGCCCTTCCGTGCCAAGCCCGTGCTGCGCGTCGTGCCGCGACGTTGTATTAACCGCAGGATCGGTGCCAAGGTGCCCGTTAGCAACGGGCCCTTGGATGCTGCACTCCCAGCTTTGAGCACGTGAAAGCTGCTTGGTCTCGAAAGAATTTTAAATGCAGAAACTAGAGGATTTTTTTAATTTTTTTTTTTTTTAAGAAAGCTAAAATTCCAGGACATTAGTGAAATCAGTTACAATTAGATGTCTGGCCAACTTAGAAGGTAGAAGTGTCTGGTTCCTGTGAGGACTGAGACATTTTTGCTTTGTGCCAAGCCCTCGGAGGCCTTTGCAGCAGAATGAGCTGCGGTTGGGGAAGGAGAAGCCGGGATGTGCCCTCGGCACCCTCCTGGAGCTCCCTGGGCTCTCCTGCACCCTGTGGGAAGGCTGTGGAGAAGCCACCCTGAGTGAACACAGAGCTTGCTTGCCTCTTCTTGGGCACTTTCCTCTCTGATGTGTGGCACAGCACGGTGCAGGATCAGGCCTTGGCCACTTGGCTGGAGAAGGAGATGGAAGCCCATTGGAGGTTTAGTCCCACTTCCTTGAAACGAAGAGGCGATGATGGGAGAGAGTCTTATTTCCCAGCACTTGAGCTGGCAAAGTTACTGCTTTGAAAGGCAACCAGGAGGTTACTATTGGGAAATGGAAAGGATTAACTGAGCTAATGAATCAATTTTTCTAGTAAGGCAGAGACCACGTCCCAGATCCCTGTGCTGGTGGGGCTGCATCTCTGGAGATATCTACAGTCTGTGCAACCCTTCATTGGATTGTTTGGGGGTGACTGCAACTCTGCTTGCAAACTAGCGTTGTGATTTTGTTGGATTTCCTTGCAGGCTCGTGAAGTACTCTGAGCAGTTCCTCTCCAGCGATCCTATCCTGTCTGGATGTCTCCCCAGCAACCCCTGGATAACGGATGACGCCGACTTCTGGGATTTCAATGCGAAACTGTACGTGGTTGTATTCTTTTCCCAGCTTGTAATTTGCCCTGACCTTTACGCTGATAGAAATCAGAAAAGGGAACCACTGATTTTGTCATGGTATCTGGTCCCCGATCACGAGCAGAAGAGCGTTCCCTTTCTGACGTAGCTTGGCCATGCTCAAGAAACCGTCTCTTGGGAATGTTCCACACTGAACTTCCAGCATTAACTTCAGGTGGAACTTTCCTTAGCATTACCGAAATTCCTAAACTGATGATGGGAGCGTGTGCTCAGCCCTTGGTGGGTGAGTCTGATCTTCTCCTTGGATGAGTGAAGTCCACTTTTACCAGCACAGAAATGGAATATGACCAGTTACACTCAGGTATAGCACTGGGTTTAGCATCGACCTTTGCCAAATGAGGTGCTACCAATGGCATAACCAATTCAGGGTTCAACTACTGGCCCTTGGTCTTTGCACACACCTCAGGCTGCTTTCTTAGGAGAAAGTTTGGGTTGGAAACAGGTAGAACTGTTTTGGTTGGAAGAGACCTTTGAGGTCATCGAGTCATTATACTGGTGGTCCATCCCTTCTCCAAGGGGTCTTTTGCTTTTCCATTCAGATAGTCTTTGCTAATTACATGGTGGCACCTCTGGCCTTGAAGCAAGTTACTGGTTCTCATGAGAGTGAGAAATACCCCACTAGACAGCCCCAGAGGATACTTCCCCAGAATCCCTTTATGAGAAGCAACGCTTGGAGCAACAACCAACCAGTGCTTCCTCCAGCACAGGACTGAGTCAAACCTCCAGCAAAGCTCAGCTGTTGTTGTGAGAGCAGAATAAATCCAAGATAAATCCTCCTCCCACTGTGCACCGAGTTGTTTAATTACAGCTTACTCAAGTGGGCTGACTTCAGGAGCTCATTACAGCATTCTGGAAGAACAGCGAGCGCTGAGAAGTCTCTTGGTGTTCCAGCAAAGTGCATTTAGGTTTTAATTAATCTGCTAATGAGATGGGCCACAGAAAACTGGCAGTGCTGTTTGTTTTCACCCTGTGCAGGGTGGAAATCCCCACCAGGATGCGCGTGGAGCGATGGGCCTTCAACTTCAGCGAGCTGATACGGGACCCGAAAGGGCGGCAGAACTTCCAGCTCTTCCTGAAGAAGGAGTTCAGCGGTGGGTCTGCTGTGTCTCTGCCTTTGTTGCTTCGAGGCCGCTCGGACAGAGCAGCGGTGGGGATCCACGGATCCCTGCCTTTGCAGGAGGACAAAGTGTCGGAGTAAAGGCAGTGGAAGCGCCTTAGGAGGCGATGGTTGTGCAGCCAGTGCTTGCGATACCATCTAGTGGCACAGGACCCAAAATACAGCCCAGGGCACTCCCTTGTGTGGGGGGACAGCTCCTGGGCCAGCTGGACCCGGCTGGATTCACACACTCTTAGAGGTGTCAGGGAGCAGGGGAAAGCTGCTTGTCCTCTTTCAGTCCCAAGGGGGTTTTTGAGGTGGCTGTAAGAATTGGAGAGACTGAGCTGGGGCCAACACCCATCGAGGCCAACAAATTCAGTTGTGGAGTTAATAAAAGGGTCTGCATTTTCCTGACTCCTTCCTTGTTATGCAGGAGAGAATCTGAGCTTCTGGGAAGCCTGTGAGGATCTCAAGTATGGAGACCAGTCCAAGGTCAAAGAAAAAGCAGAAGAAATTTATAAGTGAGTGTGATGATTTTACGTTCTTAAACTTGTCGTACGTGAGTCCCACCGCCTTCTTCCGCGTGATCTCGTTCCCCAACTGATCGATTCCTGAGACTTTTCTTTGTAAGCTGTCGTCATGTAACTGTCCTATGTCCCCACGTAGGAAAGGAGATTTTGAAGATGAAAGTTTTAAGTATTGCTTTGTTATATAGTTTTCATCTTTATTCTCCACTATTACATTTAGGTCTCAGCATGTAATTTAGAGAAGTGTGGAATAGTGAAGATCTTGGGGCTGCCACTAGGAATGTGGAGACCCCTTTTTTGCTTGCAGTGGGCTAAAATTTGGTTTCCATTGTGTGTTAATGAAGCAAGAGGAAGAGACTGCAAGTTGTACTGTGGAAGAGGAGATTGACCGGCCAAGATCAGCGCGGCAGATTGTAGTGGGGAGCTGAAGGGGCTCTTCCTTTTGTGCACAGCTAGAGGAATCTCCTGGAGTTCTCCAGTTGTTAATGGCACTGTTGGTTCCTCCTCCTTGCAGGCTCTTCCTGGCTCCGGGAGCGAGGCGCTGGATTAACATCGATGGTACAACAATGGGCATCACGGTCAGAGGCCTCAAACACCCTCATCGTTATGTCTTAGATGCTGCTCAGACCCACATTTACATGTTGATGAAAAAGGTTTGTCATTTGTTTCCAAAGCCTGGGGGGGGGATTCCACCTCTCTAGGCCTTTCCGTGCCTTGGTGTGCGATCAGCCATCACTTCAAGTGCCCTTTCTTCGAAAGTCCCTCAACTTTACTGACTTAAGCACTAGTTCAGGCTTTTCTGTTTTGCTGCTACTTCTTCCCTCTAAGGGAAAAGTGTCCTCAAGGTGGTGGAGATCAGGGGGCTGCTGGAAGTCCTGCTTTCTAATACCAGCTTGGTCACCAGTTCGTTGAAAGCTTGAGCAAATCTTTGACCTTCCCTTAGGACCACTCTCTGGTGGGACGTTGTATTCAGCTGGATTTCAGCTGTGGGTGGGAAGAGGTGGTAGTGGTATAACTGCAGGAATTTGCTGCCAGGAGCTTAACCAAATGTGAACCATCTCAAGCTTTACTGTTTGGTTTTTTCCCCACCCATTTTTCTGCAGTTATCTTGATGGACACCCTTTTTTTAAGCCTGACTGATGCAGCAGAGGATATGTCATGGCTTTCACTAGAACGTGGTGACCACAAATAACCTGTAACTCCTCCTTCTGAGCGCTACAAAAGACACTTGGCAGGAAGCAGCAGTGTGGACCAGAGCAGCACCTAATGCACATTGACACTGAAAGCAGCAGAACTACACTGAATTTTGCCAATTGTTGTGAAGTTCAACTCCTGAAACATGAGCCATGAGAACATGAGCTGTGTTCAGAGAGACCACTGGCCTGGCCTGAGCTCAATTCAGACCCTTTGGTCTGGAGCTTACTCTGGGAAGCTTTCCTATAAGATGGAAAATCCTGGGAATTTTACACCCAGATGAAAGGCTGTTGGTTTAAATAGCCACATTTGCCTGAAAAATGCAAAGTCTTTGGGCTGCCAGGGGAGTTTATCTGGTTCCCAGCCTCCCTGGCTTCTGGGCAACTGTGTTTGGTGGTGCTTTTAATAAGGGTGTTTGCACCATAACTACCAGTTTCTCTTTTTTTCCTCCTCGTAGGACTCCTATGGCCGCTATTTGAAGTCACCGATATACAAGGAAATGTTGGCCAAGGCTATTGTGCCACAAGAGACCGTCAAAAAAAGGCAAGTGAAACTGGGTGTGATTGTGGGGTTTGTTTTTTCTTGTTGTAACAAGGGGAGAAAAAGCCTGAGTTGCAGGAAAATGACTATGATTTAGCTCTTCACTTCATTAAATGAAGTTTGGTGGGGTTTTTTTTTCACTGAAAAGATACTTCACTTTGAGACTGGGTATGCTGCTTATTTGTGAGCCTTGTGTGCAGCCAGAATCGACTTGTCGATTGGGCCTGTTCAGAAATGCTGGGATGGTTGAATTCATCCTGGAAGGAGAGAGCCCTGGGTGATGCTGGGCATGGAAAAACTCCCACTCACGAAACATTAGCTGCAGGAGATGTGGAACCACCGCAGGGTCCTTCCCAGGTTCTGCTCAGCTCTGCCTGGACAGAGCCGCTTCCCCGCTGCGAGGTGAAGGTGACAGGCAACCGTGGGGAGCAAACAACCTGGGAGGGACTCGCTGGCACAAGGCAGGTGGCCTTGGGACAGGCGTGAGATGGCTTTTTCCAGAGCAGGGCGAAGGTTGCGTTGCAAATTGAGGCCGTTTGAACTGCAGTTGCTTCTCCAAGCTGAGCATGGGGTGTCAGCCGGACTGGGTTCCTCTTCTACTCCCCAAGCCAGCCAGCCAGAAAGAGGAATCACGGACTTTCACACTAGTATTTCATCTAAAGCCCATTTCAAGTCACTGGAAAAAAAACCCCTCCTGCTGACTTGCCTGGGGTTTGGTTCGGTTTTTTTCCCTGAGCCGCACGCACGTCACAAGGTCGCCGGCAGATGCCGATTGACCTCTGGTGACTGCCTTTGTGCTTGTCAGTGCCTGTTCTGGAGGCACAATCCTCACTGTCCTGGGTCACCTAAAGAGCCAGTACCTCACCCAGAGGTGACCTAATGCTTGTTTCCACTGCTGCTGGTAACGGCTTTGCTGAAACTGGTATCGAGTGGGTTTGGAGGTATCACAGGCATGAGACACATCCCCACGGGTCCCTATCTTCATCTTACTGAGGGCTCTAGAAAAATTTCTGCTTCTGGCCGTTGTTTTGGCGTGATGCTGAGCATTGGTTATGTGCTTACAAGACAAGGAGTAATGTAGCGGCCATCTCCTGGCCCTGGAGTCCCTCATGAGGACCAGGAACAGGACTGACTTAATGCTTTTAGCTGCTGTGTGACCCTGAGTCACCAAGTCCTGCTTTAAATCCCCTTGTCCTCGTTCGTGCTTCCTTGTGCAGATGACAGTGGCACGTCTGTCTCTGAGCTTGCCCTCCTGCTGAGTTTGCTTACCAGGGGTGAGGTTTTGCTGCCCTTCTACTTTCCAATAACGCCCTGCTCTTTTCTCTCTCTCTCCCCAGCTCCCCTTTCCCGTTCGGACGCCGTCAGCTCCGCTCCAGCCCCAGCCCCATCATCCTGAGGCAGCAGGAGGAAGAGGCCAAAGCCAGAGAAGCCGCCACCACCGTGGACATCACGCAGGTCATGAGCAAGCTGGATCGCAGGAGCCAGCTCAAGCAGGAACCTCCCAAGTAGGCTCTGAGCCCCACAGGGCACAGCAGGGAAAAGACAAGCCGAGGCTGGTGTTGAGCTTCGTCTCCCCTTCCTGAAGGTGTCAGTGCTGCTTTAGGTTTCCCAGCCCGGCTCTGCCACCAGCCTGTTCCCTGCCCGTTGCCATGGCTTCTGGAGCAGCAGATGTCACTTCTCAGGCATGTCAGGCATGGGAGTGCTGATGGAGCCAGGCTGCTGGCTCTGCCGGGTTGGGGCGTAGGGCTCCGGCTCCCTGCCCGATCACCTCGGAGGGGAGATGCCTCCTGACTGTCAGGAGAAGGAGGTTGGGCAGCCCTGCCACCTCTCCCTGCCTCCTGCTCCTCTGAGAGGTGGGACGGCAGAAGGTAGAGTAAAACTCTGCTCGTCCCAAACCTTTGGGTTCAAATCAGCCTTCCTGGGAGCAGAGGTGGAGGAGCCCGCAGGGAGCAGGGTGAGGTGGCCCACCTCAGAGCACGTCCATACCGGTGTCCATCCTCTTGGAGGGATGTGCACCCTCCCAAGGGGTGCACCCCAGGCACCCCTTGAGAGGAGGGTACCCCTCTCTTCAGATACCCTGCCCCTCCTGCCAGTGAAACAGCCCCGGGCAGGAGGACAGGGTAGACTTCTTGTCAGAACGGCAAGATGAGCCTTTCTGAAGGTTTAGCCGACCCTTTGAATTTTAGTGACGCTCCCAAGTCCCCTCAACATGCTGGAGATGCTCGGTGGAAAGCTCTGCTCTCCCTCGTGGCTCCTCAGCACCATGAGCTGGGTGTGGAGAGCCCAGGAGCCTGCGGGAGGGCTGGAGAGATGCGGCCGCAGCTTTATGTTTTCTTTTATCGGATCCTTCCTGCCTCTTGTCTTCGTCTTTTTCCTGCTCTTCTATTTTCTGTTGTTTAAAGAAAAACTAACAGGAGGTAGTTCCAGTTGTCCCTGGCTTGTAGCCCAGAGGAAAGAAAGAACCAGAGTTAGAGGTGTTAAGAGCTGATTTCAATGTTAAGTAGTGGTTTGGGGTTTGTGTTGTTTTGTTGTTTTTTTTCCCTTGTTAGGGTGAGGTAACCTAAAATACTGTATTAGTGCTAAAGAGCTCAGGGAGATTCCAGACTTTGCTGGGAAATCCCAACGGGTCTGGACCAGGCCAGTGATTACCAGAAGTTGGAAGATTCCTGCAAAGCCCAGTAAAAGGATTTTGGAGGACAGAAAAGCTTCCTCCTTTGTTAAAATTTCGGGGAAGCAGAGGGACTGGGTGGGAAGCACGGAGGTCCGGGAAGCTTCTTCGCTCCGGTTCGTGTTGTTCATCTGTTTTTTTCCTGCTAGTACGATTTTGGAGGAGGTGGGGAGAGCTGGATGTGAGTGGGAGCCCTCGGATACCAGGGTGCTGCAGACCAACCCTTGCCAACAGGGTGACAGTCGAGCAGTAGCTGTGTCTGAGCAGCTCTGAGCCCTGTGGGTTTTGCCCTCCCTGTGCTGGTATCAGAGGCAGGATCAGGGCTCTGCGCTCCAAGCTCATCTCCTCTGCTTTGCAGCTGAGCTGGGGAGATTTTCGTGACCTTCTTTAACCTAATGGTGATGAACCTTCTCAGAGGAATTGAAACCAAGTCACATGAGTCTCTTGCTCTGATGTGTTGTTTTGTTGGCTGAGGCTCTGCTCGCTGAGGCTCTGCTCTTATCCCCAGTGGAAACAATGGCAACTTTTTGCAATGCTGGGAGGGTGAGCAGGCTCAGACCGAGCTGCTGGTTAAATTCTGCTTAAAACCTTTTTTTAAAGTTTAAAACCAAAAAAAAGTTTAAAACTTTTTTAAAGTTTAAACCAAAAAAGGCTTTTGTACGTCAGGTGCTGAGCCTTGCCAGCCCACCTTGACAGGGCAGCGCTGAAAGATCCTCAAGAACTTGGCAGGGTTGGTCCAGAGCTACTTGGATGTGACGAGCTCTGCAGTCTCCTCACAGTTCGTGTCTGGCCAGTACGTAGTAACATGTGGAAGATCAAGTCAGGGTGTAAATAATAAACAACCAATCTGTGTGTTCCAGTCAGTCCCTCTGATTCTACTCCTGTGTTGTCTGCAGCTTGGCTTCTCACGCTCTCTGGCTCCATTCCTTTCTATGATTTTTTTTTTCTTTATTTTTTTTTTTCTATCATCTCATCCCCCTGATGTGGGTTAGTGCTGCATGCTCAGGAGTCACGGGGTGTGTGGAACCCCATCCAGTCCTGCACTGGCAGGCAGGAGCTGGCTCTGCTGGGTTAAACTGGTCTGTCCCAGTGTGCCACTGCTCAGAGGAAGGTTGCCTGGTACAGAGTGTGACCGGGGTACAAACTGAACCTCGCTTTGTGCTGGCTGAGAAATTGTTTCCATTGGAAATCAGAGCAATATATTGTTTCTTTCTTTTTTTTGGCCATTGCTTCCGAGCATTCATCTGTCTAATAAAAATAAATGTAGAAAATGAAAAAAAAAAAGAACCGAGTTCATCCTTCTCTGTCTTGTCTCAGTGTGTTCATCCTTCACCCTGTCATCTCTTCTGCGTGTCTTTTCTGTGTGTGCCTCTACTCCCAGTACTACTTTGGACACTTCAGCTGCGTTTCATCTCTTCTGGAAGTGAGTCCTTGGGAAACTGGGGGGGGAACATCAACGTGCAGAGTGTCCTCTGCTGATGAATCTGTATTTGGGCTTGTCCTGAGGGCTGAATTAGCTGAGCTGGGGCCTTCACGGCACCATCCAGGGACAGTGGGGGCTTCAGCATTATTCTTGTATTATTGATCATCAGAGTTTGGAGCTCAGCGTCCTATTTCTTGGCCAGCACGTTGGTGTGGCATGGTTATGCCGCTTGGAACCAAGATCGCATTCTCGGGATGACAGGCTCCTCTGTGCCTGGAGCGAATCCTTGTAAGGAATGAGACAAGCTGGTGTCTCCTACATCATCCCAGCGGGTGTGAGGCCGGGTCTGTCAGCACCCGCTGAGCCCAGTGTCACAAATTGCCACACCTCCGCTCTCCCGCTGCGGGGAGGGCAGGGAAGGGGACAGAGCTGCAGGCGAGGGGAGCACCCGCCTGGCCTTGGCTGGTGGTGACAACCCAGCCCTGTCTTTCTCAGCAGCACCCAGAAGCTTCTCCTGCTGAAGCCTGGGGAGACCAGTCACCGGTGTGCCCCTCTCCCGGGCCTGACAGAGCCTCTCTCCTTTTCCTCCCCGCAGCCCCAGCACCTCGCCTTGCGAGTCCCTCACCCACCTGTCTACGCTGGTGCCGACTCCCCGGCCCTGCCCTGTGGCACCACCGGCCCCTCGCCCATCTCCGTGGCCCTAGACGGCACCAAGGGCGAGCGGGAGCCCGAGGGCACCGGCTCCAACCCCTTCCCTTCCAGTGGCGGCAGGTCCCGCGCATCCTTCGGCCGCTTCCTGAAGAAAGGCTGCTGGACCTCACCCGTCCTGGCCACGCTCTCGTCCAAGTGCCCGGCCGTGCCCCACGGGAAGGTGCAGCCGCTGGGCGAGCGGGAGCCGTGGCTGCGGCCAGATGCCAGGGCGGTGAGCAGGTAAGTGCTGTGCTGGATGCCCTCGTGAGGGGTTTGGTTCTGGATCCATTTTGGTTTGTAATTAGCCAGAGGTGGGAATGGTATCAGCTGAGCCAGCATCTGTGGGTGGGAGGTTGAGGGGGTGATTCTGCCCCTCTGCTCCACTCTGGGGAGACCTCCCCTTGCAGTGCTGGCTCCAGCTCTGGAGTCCTCATCCCAGGAGAGACAGGGAGCTGTTGGAGCGGGACCACAGGAGCCTCAGCAGTGCTGGGAGGGCTGGAGCCCTCTGCTGGGAGGCCAGGCTGGGAGAGTTGGGCTTGTGCAGCCTGGAGAAGGCTCAGGGGAGACCTGGTGCCCTTTCAGGACTCAAAAGGGAGCCTGTCAGAAAGATGGGGACAGACTTTGGAGCAGGGCCTGTTGCGACAGGACAAGTGGGGATGGGTTTAAAGCAAAAGAGAGAGATTTAGACCAGAGAGAAGGAAGAATTTTTTTAAGCTAAGGGTGGTGAGACTCTGGACCAGGTTTCCCAGAGGTGGTCGCTGCCCCATCCCTGGCACCATCCCAGGGAAGGTTGGATGGGGCTCTGAGCAACCTGCTCTAGTTGCAGGTGTCCCTGCTCCCTGCCAGGGGGGTTGGACTTAATGACCTTGAAAGGTTCCATCTCATCCAAACCAGCCTATGACTCTGTGAGCCCTTTGAAGTGGGCCTTGTGCTTCCTCTTCCAGTCACCTGTTGCCCCACCAGTTTGCCTGCTGTGGGGCTGCCTGCGATGGCAGCTGCCAGGAGAGAGCAGCAGCTCTGCTCCTCCCTGGTGTCAGGCAAGAAAATGGAGGTTCTGCACCTTCCTGCTGGCCCTTGGGAGCAGTGGCCCTCAGACTGCTTGGGGTACGGTGTGACCCAAGTCAGGGATGTGGCCTCTCCTGCCCTGTGTCCTGAGCCTCCACAGGCTGGAGGAACCCAGGGGAGATGGCCGCTGCCTTAGGTGAGACAGCCCCAGCCCAGGGTGAAGATACGTTGGTGTTTTCCCCCACATCAAGCACCTCCCCAGGCCATGGGGCCGTGCTGCCCTGTGTACGTCAGCGGAAGTTTGTCCTGTTTGCTATTTAATTAGTTTTGGAGACAAGCTGGAGGTCTTTACACCAGCAAAGACCCTGTAGATCCCAGAGAGTCCTCCCCAGGAGGCTGTGCCGTGCTGTGAGCCTGGCCAGCGGTTGCTTTTCCTACAATTTCATCCCAAATCCACCGTTAACATTTGTGCTGCCTGCCCAAAATCGTGGCCAGGCCTAAAAGTGTCTCTCCCCTTGGCTCCTTGCGCTCGCTCTCTGTGCCGGATCTATGTTCGGACGAGAGAGGGGCAAGAAGCCGTGTCGGTGGTTCCTCTGCTGCGCTTACACCTCCTGTTTGTGGTGTAAAGCCCCCAGGTTTTACTCTTGATCTTTGATTTTTGGAAAACGGCTCGTGCATTTGTGTTTGCCGTCAGACGTTGGTTCAGGTTTGATTTCCTGATTTGAAAGAGGAGACCCAGAAGTAACAAGGGAGGAGAAATGGGGGACGGTCGTGAAATGTTTGTCGTTGTGGAGCGGGATGTGTTAGCAGTGGGGATGTTTTGCCTGGAGAGGCTGTCACTGTTGAAACCAAACTCTGGCTGTGTTCCTCACGAAGAGTTACGTGTCCTCAGCCCCTGTTAATCCACCTCTGCTGCTGACCAAGTGGATGAGTCCACATTATAAATTCAAAAGCACAAATCTGAGGGCTCCTTCTCCACCTGGCTCAGCTCTGGCTGTGCCGGAGCCGTGTCACACGGCGCTTTTGCTTCAAAGCGGTGGGGAACGTACGTTTCCTTTCTTTTCCAGCTCTGTGGGCTTGTGCCCAGGAGTTTTGCTTTGGGATTTGGGGGTTTGAACAGTGGAAAACTCAAAGGTGGGCTCCGTGCCGCGCGCTCACCGTCTCAGAAAGAGCACATCAAAAAGTGCCGTACGTGTGACAAGTTTTTATTTCGCGATGCAGCTTCTTCCAAATAAAAATGGATGCTCCTTCGGAGAGCCGAATCTACCCTGGAGACTCCGAGGAAGGAGAGGACAACTGCCACCCAGCTCGTAAGGACTCTGCGAAGGAGGTGATCTGCCCTTGGGAGAACCCCGCGGAGGAAGGGAGAGCCGGGTGACAAGCAGCCTAGGCACGGACGCTCTCTTCCCAGGCTTGAGGCCACATGATTTGCCACGTTCAGGTTGAGGATCTGGGCCGTGCTGTTGAGGAAGCGCATTAGAACCGTCCTTCAAGCCTCGAGGAAGCTCAGGCTAGCACAGCTATGGGTAACGGACCCCGCTGCACCCATCACTTTGCAATTCAAGAATCGGAAGCGTTTCTGGACTGGTTTTCCTTCGTAACTTTGGCCTATTCCTTACAAACTCATTGATAAATGAACCTTGTTTCTTGCCTTATAGCAGAATTTATGTGTGTGTGTGTGTATACGTATATACATATCTCCTTGGAAAGGATGTCTTATCTGAACGACTTGCTTGGCCATGAGGTGTCAGCACACTGTACACAACGCAGCTGGAGCGGAGCTTGCAGGCGCTTTTCAGAGGACACAAACTTCAACGTCAAGAGTGGGGCACGCCGGTCTCCCCAGCTTGGGTCCACCTCATTATTAATAAGCATTTTTTTTTCTAATTTGAAAGCAAGTTCATTAAGAGACAGCTGATTGCTGGGGAAAAAAAAATAACCCCCTCCTGTGAAGCTGTGTGCTCTGTGGCATTGCAACATTCCTTAATCCAAACCAAAAATGATGCCGAAGAGCGAGGGCTCCAGAGCGCTTCTGCACAAACTCCAGTTTCCCTTTTGTGGCCTCTCAGTGCCAGGATGAGGGTTTGAAACCATAACTTGATCCGCACCTCGGCAACGCCTGGGAAGATCCGAAACACCTCTGTGGTTTGGACTTCTCCAAATGTTGGTGCCTTGCCACAGTCTGTACCTGCGTCGTTACCAGGAGCGTTAGAACGTTGTTTCCCGTACGTCATGTCAGTGTTTGAAGGTGGTTTTTCTGTTCAAGTTGAGGGGTTTCCTAGATGTGTGTGGTGTGGGTCGTTATTTCTGTAATTTGGCCACGTGGCCTTTGGCTTTTGATGTCCCTGTTTCGTACTTTCTGACTGTACGCGGAGCTTTGGCTGCGTGGCTGACGTGCCCCGTCGTGGTGACTTCTGCCGTGGGGTTTAAAGTCTCCTCGCACACGTTTGGTGGTCTCTGCTTCCCCCAGGGCTGGGACAACACTCCTAATCCAGGGCAGCTTGGGAAAACCAAGAGGCTGTTTCAGTTTCCAAAGACTCTTTCCCAGGGGAGCTGCAGCCCACGATGCTTCTCTTGTACGTTTTGATTTGTTGGGAGGATCTGGTTCTTCTCTGGCTGTTACTACCGGTAGCAACCTGTTAGGAGAGACAAATGCGGTGTCTTTTGTGGTTGTTTTTGTTAATATTGTTACTCAGTTGCTCCTGACGGGACCCTGGTAATGTACAACCCAGCTAACACGACAGGAGGACGTTGTGATGTGTAAGAGTTGATATGATATTTAATTTTCTGTGCCTGTTATAAGAGCTATCCTACTGTTAGTAATTCTCTCCTTGGGTTGGCCTTCCTCTTGTTGCACCTCTTTGCCTTCTACTCCAGAAGCCAACAGCGGCCACAGAGCAGCAGTGAGTGTCTGGGGCTGGGACGTGGGTCGTGCTCCGTGGAGACTGCAAAGGCTGTCTGATGGAGCCTGGCCCTCTGTGGTTTCCCTCTTCTGGAGCATGGAGCTGGGGTGGCCCCACCCCACCAGCTCCCCAGGTTGGGTTCCTCACCACCTCAGCTTTACACGTCCTCAGCTTGCTGAGGAAGACACACCTCTCGTCCCATTTTCACAAGCTGATGGAGACGTGTTCTCCATGATGAACTTGGGCACTCCTCTTACTAATTATGTGCTTAGCAAGAATAAAATAGCTGGTGGTACCTACTACCTGGCTACCAGGAGAACATCTCTGTCACAGTGTAAGGTTCACTAGCCACAGGGAAGAGGAGATGCACCAAGAAACCCTTGTCAAAGAGGTGAGTCCCACCCCTTCTGGTCTCAGCGAGGGGTGACCCTTCCTTTGCTGCAAAGGGGCATGGAGGGATTTGTGGAAATATCGCTGGATTTATATCCAGTGACGTGGGGCAATCAGTGTTTCCTCTCCAGCCAAGGCTTGGTGGTCGCTGAGCGGCGACCAGGCTGTGGCTGTGCTGACTCTGCCGTGGTGGACACACAGGTGATGGAAAGCTCACACTGGCTGGTGACCTGTTCTGCTCCTTAGGGTACGGACTGTGAAGATCTCCCCTTCTGCGCCAAGGAATCAAATAGTGCCTTGGCCTCATGCTCACCTTCTAAACCAGAGGAAGGATTTCAGAATCCAAAACGGGCTGTTCTGTCAGGGCTTGGACACCCTGATGCAATTCCACGCAGGCAGACAGGTACGTACATGTCCCAGAGGCCAGCACTGGGAGTTCCCCAACATTTATCCCTCCAGGATGCCTCTTTTTTTCTCTAATATCTTTCAACTTGAGAACTCTATTTTTTCCCCTGGGGGGGACAAGCCCCCACATCACGCATCTTCAGGCCATGCCTTGCTTCCATTCCTTCCTCCCTTCACCCACAGACCCCCCTCCCGGTGCCTGCCAACTGCGGGGTGAAAACGGCAGCTCCGGAGGCCCCGGATCCCTCCTGCTACCGCCCCGCGCTCGCACGGTGACATCTGACGCTCCGGGCCCCGCTGGGGGCCTGACGTGCCGGAGTCGGGAGCGCTTTCAGCTCTCACAGTTCAAATCCCCTCACTGTGCAGGAGCCCATTTAACGCTGCCTGGAGTCACCTGGAAGAATTAGCTCACTGCAGCAACTTAGACATCCAAGGTATGCCGATAATGTGAGGGATGTGTAAGGTTAATGACTGGAAAAAGTGATCGCTCCCTGTGGGCAGTTTCTCAGAAAACTCCCCGCTGCTCGGCTGACAGAAGAGACTCCAGTAGCAGCCAGGAAGCCCCGTGCCCTCGTCGCAGCAGCTCCGCTTTCCCGCCTCCCGCGGCTGCTGGGGCTCGTGCCTGGCCCAGACCCACGGAGTGGCCACGGCCCCGCGCGGACCCACGGAACGGCCGTGGTCCCATTCTGGTTTGGCAGCACTGGAAGAACTCCCTGTGCTCCAGGTCTGAGCTGAGATGCTGCAGGAGGGGCCGGCACGGTCAGACTTTGGATATGGTTTGAATGAACTTGGAAGGGAGATGCTTAATTAGCTGTGTGGTTCTACAACGTGCTCCGGTCCCACACTCCATGTCAGGGTGGGCTGGAATTTATTTCCGTGCTCGCTCTGCAGCAGTGGGCCAGCCTCTGAGGTTCTCCCAAACCTCAGCGAGGGCTCTTCCCAGGCTGGCTCAGCCATCAACCTCCAGGGGACACTGTTGGGATAGGATGTGGAGCGAGTCCCACGCTCAAGAACCTCAGGAGCGATGGGCAGGAGGTGGATCCCTCGGCATGGGCTGGCAGTTTTGGGCTGAGGCCGTAGCTCTGCGGTTGTGTTGTGGGGCTGGGGTACACCGTACGCTGTGCCTGGCTTTGGGGGGTATGTAGGGGCATGGCCAGTGGGGTGAACCTGCTTAAGATGTCCATGTTCCAGGCGATCGGCATCTTTCAAGTCTCCCTTCAAGTCTGACATTTTCTTCCCCAGCTGGGACTTTTGGCCAAAGTGCCAAAAACACCGAGGGCCTGCTTTGTTTTTTTTTCTCTGAAGTCTTGGACTGAGCGTTGCTCATGTCTCGTTAGTTTAAAAATGGACCAAAGAATGCTCAGCATCCAGCAGGATCAGGCCTCGGGAGCAAGAAGTACCAGCTGGCTGAGGAGAGGGCTTGTTCCGATGAAATTCCCAGTGTGGTTTTGGCAGGCGGCGTGGTTGGGATAGCTGTGCGAGCAGGCTCTCCCTGCCTGAGATGCCGGCCGGGGCAGAACAGCTGACTCGGAGTGTGACAGCTCTTCAGAGCATCCCCTTGTGAAAGGAGCCGGCAGAGACCTTCCTGACACCGCTGCTTTTACGCTTGGTGAGGGTGGCTTGAAAGCAGAGACGTAAGGCGAGCCCACTTCATGGTGTGCCTGGAAACAGGGGCAGAATTTACCTCTGGGCAGGGGCCTCACAGCGTTGCGGCCCAGTCAGGCCCGGAATAGGATGCTGGTTGAATATCTGAATTATGGTAAATATATTCTGAAAGAGTCATTGTGACTCGGCTTTTTGGGATGGGGGAGCCTCAGGGATGTGGGAAGAAACCCCATCAGCGGGGTAATTTTCCTCTTGCCGCAAGGGATNGTGGCAGGAGGGTTGGAACTCGATCTTCAAGGTCCCTTCTAAACCTGATGATTCTACGATTTATGCATTTTGCAATCCACCTGGCCTGTAAGTGGAGGTAGGCACCTCGCTGGATCTTTTTTAGGGTAGAGGTTCCTGGATCTGTTCTGCACCACACTAAAGAGGAAAAGCTAAGCTCTTGCAAGTCAGTTTACGTTTTAAAATTCGTGTTGCCATAGCAGCTTAGCACAGTCTCAAGTCCTCCTTCTTGCACAACTTTGATCACCGTGAAAACAGAGTTATGTTGTTCTCCAACATGTTCTACATCTAAACCTATCGAAGTTCCCATGGTTCATGCTTCAACATCTCTGCAAAGGCCTGCCTGCTTTTATTTCTCACTCACCAAAATTTTCTCTGGCCAAAGGACGGTGTTTTAAAGGCTCAAACTGCATCGGGCTCAGGCTTGGTGTCGAGCCGGCTCCTCAGCATCTCTGTAGTCCTGCTGCTCGTGTTCCCAGCTGAGGTTCTGGTTCCAGTGGTTTCTCAGACGCTCTGGTACACCACAGCGCTGTAGCCCAGCCACCGACTTCTGTCCTCAAAATTGCAGGGATACCCTCCTGCCTTGGCTCTGCTCTCTGGCCATCAGCCTGGTCTCTTCCCTGGAGTATCAAAAGAGCGCACATTCCCTCGAAACCTCTCCCTGTTTGTTGTTATCCAGCAGAAGCGCTGAGCTACACCATCCTCGCTCACCTCTAGTCCCATCATACCAGATTCCCCTGGTCCCCAGGGAAGGAGTCGGTCACCCCTCTCAGGATGGGCTGAATCAGCTTTGGAAATGTTTTTTTTTCTCCCCTCTGTTGGCTCCAGGAGACTAACTCAAAATGGGGCACGGCTTCTGTAGGAGTAGGATTTGGCCACAGTTTACACATGGGTGGAATTACCTGACACCAGTGGCTTTAATGAGTCTGTGCATCCCATGTGTGGTGTGTAGGCACCTCCCGCAGCCCCAGGTGCAGGGGCCTGTGGTGTGTAGGCACCTCCCGCAGCCCCAGGTGCAGGGGCCTGGCTCTTTCCAAGCTCCTCTGTAAGCCTAAGGAGACCTCAATTTATTCCCCTTCTTACCCAAGATGGAGCTGCCTCCATCTTCCCGCTAAACTTTCCCCCTCTTGCGTGTGCTGCGAGCAGTGGAAGGAACTTGAATAGACACCAAGACTTTAAATTCTTCATAGAGCAATCCTTTTGTTTCCATCAGGTGTCCCGTTTTTCCATCTGCAGTATAGGAAGAGAGCACAGAAAAAAAGAAATTAGGCCAGACACGGACAACTTTGTGATAACGACGTACGCGGTTGTTTGACTAAACAGCACATTGCCCTGAGCTACCCTTCTGCTGCTGTTGTTCATGTGATTCCATCTCCTCACCCCAGAGAAGACCCTCTCAGACCAGGACTGGGAAAGGTCAGTGAGATTTTTATTAATGTTCACAGTCAGACTTCTTCCAGTCAATGCCGCTTTTTTTTTCTTTTTTTTCCCAATCAACCGAAGGGGAAAAAAAAAAAAAAGAAGGAGAAAAAATTGGGGTAAAAGTTGAAGAACACTTTAATTTATAAGAAAAAGAACTAAATAATTGATGTAGTCATGGTGCCAAAGGTAATTTCTGCTGCTCCCTCTATCTCACAAAGACATTTAGCATTGATTGAGATCAAAGTATCAAAAACCCCTGCTGCTGAGCTGAAAGGCAAAACTTTCGGCTGCCTTTCTCCGCTCTAATAATATCGTCTTTATGTAGTTAATAAACTGCACACTTCAGTCAAACTATATCATTACAGAAGACTTAGGGAGCTAATAATTTAAAAGCAAAGAATTGCCTCTGTTCTTTGCTTTGAACTAAACAACATTCTGTTGAATGAGGGGGACATCAAAGCTTTGTTACTATTACCAGTGTGGCTGGAGCAGAGGGCCGCACAGAGTGTGTACTTCAGTCATCAAGAGACAGAAGAAAAAAAAAAAAAAGAAAAAAAAAAAAGAAAGATTAAAGATATTGGCTTATCAACCCACAGGCAGAACCAGGTGTTTTCTTTTCTGCTGTGCAAGCATCAGGTGGTTTGCTTATCAATGAGTTTTCTCGCCAAAAAGATGTAACATGACTTCGGTTAAGCCCTTCGATCCTGTGGCCCTTTCATTTCCTGAGCAAGTTTTCATAGATTGGTGGAATGGTTAAGGTTGGCAGAGACCTTCAAGATCATCTTGTTCCAACTTCCCTGCCACAGGCAGGGCCACCCCCGACTAGACCAGGTTGCTCAAGGCCCCATCCAGCCTGGCCTTGAACACTTCCAGGGAGGGGGCAGCCACAACCTCCCTGGGCAACCTGTGCCAGGGTCTCACCACCTTTACTGTGAAGAATTTCTTCCTGACATCCAGTCTAAACCTCCCCTCTTCCAGCTTGAAACCATCACCCCTCATCCTATCACTACAGGCCCTTGCAAACAGCCCCTCTCCATCTTTCCTGTAGCCCTCTTCAGATACTGGAGGCCGCTCTAAGGTCTCCTCAGAGCATCCTCTTCTCCAGGCTGAACAGCCTCAAGTCCCTCAACCTGTCCTCATAGCAGAGGTGCTCCAGCCCCCTGATCATCCTCACGGCCCTCCCCTGCACAAAGTTGGCATGAGGGGCTCTTTGTTTGCGGGAGGACAGCTCATTGGGCCTGCTCCCGGTCTCTCCGAGCTCCTCTACAGCAGTTCCCCTCCCTGCTCCCCACCTTCCTCCTTCACATGTGCTGTGGGGCAGCCTCATCCTCTGCTGGAAGTGCCTTCATCCCTTGCCTGCCATTTCATCCCACCACTCCAGTTCCTTCGTGCTCTCGGTGGAGTCGGCTCTGCTCTCCCAGATCAGGAAAGGTGTGTCTCTGCAACCAAAGAAGATCCTCTGACAGGCTAGGAGTGAAGGAGGCACCATCCTGCTCCACTTCTTTCTGTGTGGGGATGGCAGAGAGGACCTGCTGTCCTCCTGCTGTCTTCTCCGGCTGCACCACAGCTGAGAACTTCTTCTGTTCCCTCTCAGATGCACCACACCAAGGTCTGCAAAGATCTGGCCAGTTCCAGGAAGGGTTGTCCATGGAGAGTCTCAAACATGAAGAGCCTGAATGTGTTCAAGGTTGTGTGAATCACTCGTGCTGGTGCCAGATGTTTTTGCTTCCTTGCCAGATGTGTTTTTCACCAAGTATGACACTGTGGGAGCTAAAGGCTTTCTTTCATAAATTCCAGTAAAACAAAGTTTTTCCTGGGAGATTGGACAGCGATAGGATCAACAATAACAGTCCAAGGGCACTTCAGGAGCTCTCCTCCCATCTTTTCCCTACTGTGACAACATCTGCCTGCGTTGTGTGTCTGAAGATGACTCCAGGTGAGACCTCCTGCGCTCTTCGACTGGAGACATTTGAATACAAGGCTGTGGTTGGAGCCCCACGGTCTCACCAGGAGAAAGAAGGTGAATCACAAGGCCAGCACTTGAAGATGGAGCCTCTAAACCCTCCTGCTCTGATCCCCTGGGTTGGGTGGACCCCTGGGTGTTCCAGGCCGGACTGGGAGCTGGCAGGTTGGTTTGGGCTCTATTATGGGGTACTTAACACTTCTTAAATGCTGCTTTTCATTTTCATCACAAACCTCTCCTTGCTTCTTGGCGGTCTGGATCTCATCCCCTATTAAAGACTGAAATGTGAAAAAGCAGAAAATAATGGCTTCTTTCAAAGTAACAATTCAACTGCTTTTTGAAATGCTGTCCTTATTCAAAACCACTTAAATTTATACATATTTCTAAGTCTTTATTATCCTCAGAGGCTGAACCAATTTGGATCTTGATTTCTGCAAGTGTTCCCCTTGATTTCCGTGTCAGAAAGTTGAGATGGAATGTGAAGAGATTGGACGTTAACCATAGGTAACAAATGGTTTCCTGGGAATTATCGCTTAAGTTATTCTTTAAAATACTTTGCAAAGCCCATTACTTCAGGGGGAAAATCCATGGCAAAAAGACTTTGAGAAAGGGGTGATCTTCTGCTTTTCATCCCGTCAAGCCGCAGGCTGGAGCAGGTGCCCGAGCACATGTGTAGACGTGTGCACACGTGTGCATCTGTCGGCTCCGTTCTTGTTTCAGTGGAAGTGGCTTTGCCATGGACCAAGAGTGGTCTTCTAGTAGCCCTGCTGAAGTGTTCTTTTTGCCTTTCTCTTCAGTATGACTAAAATTTTCATTTCATAAAATCATTCAGGTTGGATCCTTGGGATCCTCGAGTCCAACCATTAACTCTACTCTACAAAGCTCACCCCGAAACCATACCTCCCAACATAACATCTGAACAACCTTTAAACTCATCCAGGGATGGGGACTCAACCAGCTCCCTGGGCAGCCTGTTCCAATGGCTGACTACTCTTTCTGGGAAAATTTTTTTCCTAATGTCCAGTCTAAACCCACCCTGTTGCAGTTTGAAGCCATTCCTTGTTCTATCACTGATGACCTGTGAGAAGAGACCAGCATCAACCTCTCTACAACGTCCTTTCAGGTAGTTGTAGAGAGTGAGGAGGTCTCCTCTCAGCCTCCTCTTCCTCAAGCTAAACAGCCCCAGCTCCTTCAATCGCTCTTCGTAAGATTTATTCTCCGGGCCCTTCCCCAGCTTCGTTGCCTCCTCTGCCCTCGCTCCAGCACCTCCATATCCCTCTTGTATTGAGGTGCCCCAAACTGGACATAATACTCAAGGTGTGGCCTCACCTCTAAAGTGGAAGAAGGTCTTCTAGCAGGTACACACACAGCTGACACACATCTTACCACCCGAATAATGTACAGTGCCCTGTAAACAGAGGGGAACTTGCCCATCCCTCCTTCTGCAGATTAGTGGATGACCTGTGGATACCATGTGCTGGTGGTGTGTGTGGTTTGAGGACAGTAATAACCAAATGATGAGGTGGGAAAAGGTCTGACTCTGGTTCAGGCAGCAGGTGATTCCCATTCAGATGTGGTGCCAAAGGTTTAAGAAATGTTTTTTCTGGAATGTTGGCCTCATCTGTCGAGAAGGATTTGTGTTTGAGCTCCCCAGAGAGCCGCCGGCCTGGGAGGGTGAAGCGTGTCCAGTTAAATCAGCCTGATGGGTTGTCTCTTGGAGACAGCCATCAAGCCAAAGCAGACCCTGATGGTTGGAATTTCACTGGTGGGTTCTATCCTACGCAACACCCAACATTCGCACTTGCAAATCAGAACCCAGCGGGTAGTATCGAACACGACCCCTACTGCAAATTCAAGAGCGTGGGATCTGTCTGCCCATCCGTCTGTCGGTCTGTCTACCCACCGACTACAGGCAGACTCGTCCACGGAATGACTGTTTCCTCAGCATTTAGAAATGCTCCCCGGCTCACGACAGCGCTGCCGAGAGAGGCTTTCTGGCTGGACAGGGCCACAGAGCTGCAGGCTCTTGAGCCAAGCTTTGCAAGATCTGGTAATACAAAGCTAATAAAGCCACTCTGATGGGAGCGCAAGGTGAAGAGAAGCCGTCTTTAGCCTTTACCAAAACCACTGTCAGTGCCTTTGCCTTTTCACAGCGCAGCTCTTCGCAAAGCTAATTGGGTTAGTGCCTTGCAGGGGGTTTTCAGTGTCTGCAGGAGATGGGCTGCTGCAAACACCTTCCCCTTCAAGGCACACAGCGTTGCCTTTTTCACACCACAGCTCTCTCCCTGGCTTCTGTTCTCGAAAAGCAAAAGTCCCAGGCTGTTCTTCAGTATCAGCCATTACAGTGTTTCAGTTCTTTCCTCCCAGCCATTTTCAAATGTTCAACTTAAAAGGAAAATGTTTCATTTTAGGCCAAATCCCCCCCTCCTCTCCCTTTCCCCTCTCTTCTCCTTGGTTCTCCCCCCCTTCCCCTTTTCTCTGGAAGAAGAACAAAGTCATTCAAATCAGGAAGCTGAGGAACTCCGTGTAGACTCTCCACTGGGACCTCGATCCCTACTGGTTTGGCTTGATTTGATTGAAGTGTAATTTAATCCTTCATCATTTGTCATAACGTCGTTTTTATATAAAAACAACACCGCATCCAAACTTCAGATCAGCACCGGGGAGCTCTCCAGGAGGCAGGAGAAGGGAGCCAAGGAGCAGGCTTTGCTGGTGGCGAGGAGGGTGGGACGGAGCGTGTCGTAGCGAAGTCGGGTCGCATTATGTTAGTGAAGGTGGGTCTGGATTCGCAGCGGAACGAAGGGGTGATTTGTGAGCGCTTCTATGCGAAATAATTCAGGTTGAGTAGGTGAAATACCCGGGAGGAGGTGAACCAGCTGGATTTCAGCGTGGGCTAGAAACTGGAATGTATCTGCTGGTGAGCGTAGCGATGATAGTGTCGCTGCTCCCTGTCACCGGCCGGAGGTGCTGGAGTCTGCGTACCTCAAACCACCTCTTTCCAGAGGAAGGGGAGGAAAGGGAAGGGCCTTTCGTGGTAGGAAATGTCTTCCCAGCTCTGCTCTGCCATCACGTGCAGGTTTCCTCCATCCCCTCTCCTTCTGAGGGAACTCTAGATCGTTGGTGCTCACTTTCAAGAGTTGGGGTTGGGGCTGCACCACGTTTTTGACACCAAGTCCCTCTCATGGAGCTTGTAGGTGAGGTAGCAGAAGTCACCAGACACTCATCCCAAGGCTGTAAGAAGCTGGATCTTCATCCTTTGCCTCCCACATCTCATGTTTAGCTACACACAGCTACAATAGCGAGCAGCTGAGCTCTGGCATCTCTCTGCAACTTCATTTGAACAGCAGAAGGTTGGAGAGGACAAGCAGGGAGGGGGATCAGCAGCCCTGCTGTGACTCCAGGAGGCTTGAAACGGCTGGAGGCTCTCAGTGGTTGTGAACTTTGCTGCAGTCAGCCAGAAAGAGCCACGTGGTCCAAATCCTGTCTGGACTCCCTTGTGAAACCTTTTCTTGCCTCCAGCTTGGTGTCCCAATCTGTGAAATGGGAACGGTGAGGCTGGTGAAGAGGCAGCTACAACCCTATCCCCACGTTACCGCTCCCGTCCTCCAGTGCAGCTCTCAAACGAGTGGAGCCTCGTCAGGACAAAAGCAGCTTCTGAAGCCTTGGTGCAATACGGTGCAGACCAAAAACCAGTGTGGGACAGGAGTAACAGCACTGGGAACCCCTGGGGCTTTTGTTTTCACCTCTGTGCACTGCTGGGGCCGCGTTTGCTCCCCACGCTGTGATCTAACGCACAATCAGAGGCACCGACTCGGCTCGGCACCCTGGCGAGGATGCTTCTCATCCTCTTGAGACCTTGCTGGCTCACTCCTCCTTGCCTGAGCATTTCTGGCACGGGCTGGGAGGAGTGGCTGACACACCAGAAGGCTGTGCTGCCATTCAGTGGGATCTGGATAGGCTGGAGAACTGTGCGGGGAGAAGTTTAATGAAGTTCAAAAAGGGCAAGTGTAGAGTCTGGCATCTGGGAAAGAACAACCCCAGGTACCAGTGTAGGTTGAGGGCTGACCTGTGGGAAAGCGGTGAAGGGGAAAGGAACCTGGGGGTCCTGGTGGGCAGCAGGGTGGCCATGAGCGAGCAATGGGCCCTGGTGGCCAAGAAGGCCGATGGCATCCTGGAGTGGATTAGAAGGGGTGTGGTTAGTAGGAAGAGGTTCTTCTCCCCCTCTACTCTGCCCTGGTGAGACCACATCTGGAATGTCGTGTCCAGTTCTAGGCCTCTCAGTTCCAGAAGGACAGGGAACCGCTGGAAAGAGTCCAGTGCAGAGCCACAAAGGTGATGAAGGGAGTGGAACGTCTTCCTGCTGAGGAAGGGCTGAGGGAGCTGGGTCTCTTTAGCTTGGACATAAGGAGTCTGAGGGGTGACCTCGTTAATGTTTATATATGGAAAGGGTGAGTGTCAGGAGGATGGAGCCAGGCTCTTCTCAATGATGCCCAATGACAGGACAAGGGGCAATGGGTGCAAACTGGAGCAGAGGAGGTTCCAGGTAAACAGAAGGAAGAACATTTTCCATACTGAGGGTGACAGAGCCTGGAACAGGCTGCCCAAAGAGGCTGTGGAGTCTCCTTCTCTGAAGACACTCAAAACCCACCTGGATCTGTTCCTGTGTGACCTACTCTAGGTGATCCTGCTCTGGCAGGGGGGGTTGGACTCCATGACCTTTCAAGGTCCCTCCTAACTCCTAACATTCTGTGATTCTGGTCTCGCAGCCAGGCGTGTCCTGGAATGCACCGTGGCACGTCCCGTGGAGAGCCACCGCAGAACAGGAAGGTTACAGCTAATCTGCGAGCCTCCCGTGAGGCTGTTTCACTCAAGGGTTTTTTGGAGAGGGATGCCAAACATCTTTACTTTCCCCTTCCTATTCCTTCGCCCAACACCCTAAAAAGGAAGCATGAACAAGGGGAACAGATAAGCCTTATCCCTCAGAAAGAAAACATTCCTGCAGACAGAGCATACAAGCCAGATAACGCCTGTCTTTCTTCAGCCCGAGCCCTGCGGGTTTCACCGCAGCGGATCCCGGCTCTGGCCGGGGCTTTGGACAAGAGCCAGAGGTGGCAGGGCTGGTGGGTGACAGCTCCCCTCTTCCCCACCTCCCTATCCCAGGCCCCAGGCTGCCGGGTCACCTGCGATCTGCTCCGGGCAGCTGGGAGGACCTGCCGTAAACCACCCACCAGAGATATAACCAGGGAGGGGGTCTTGTGAGGGCCCCACTCACCCCCCCCACCCCAGCTTCCTCATCGCGTCGCGGTGGGAGCTCTGCTCCGTCCCTTCCCTCCGACAGCAGAGTATCTATTCACAGCACTCGTCAAAAATTAAAGCAGAGCCTTCTTTCAAACGCTCCGGCTGTGCTTGGCTGCCAGAAAAGCGAGTCTTCCTCCTCCCCCCCTCAAAAATTTGCATTTAAAATTCCAAATATGCGCTTTTGCTCAGACGAAAGAATGTGTGTTCCCGCTTTCAAGTCAGGTTCTCTGTGACCTCCAGGTTTTAATAATTTCAGCAAAGTGTCATTTGACAATTCAAATACACTCGGTAAGCACAGGAAAGTAAATGTCCTTTAAGATAAGCGCATATTATATCGAGAGCTGATGATGAGAAGATTTCACCTACAGCTAGAAACTTCACAGTAATATGTACGACACTTCTGCATATTAAAAAAACCGCTTTGGTGAAATATTGGTATTTCCAGATTTCAGCTTTGCCAGCGCTAAAATATTTCCGCTGTTTAATTCATAAGGAAGTGTGATGGCCTTGTGTGTAGAGGTTTCACTGGTTAGCTTTTGCTTTCCAATGAAAAAGAAATCAGTGTTCAAATCCTGCTTGCTGCTGATCTGAGAGGACCAAGGACCACAATCTGGATGGCCAAGGTCTGCTCTGCCAAACCCCTCCCTTGCCACGGTGCCACTGCCAGGAGATGCTGTGGGAAGTACCACTCCTGGTCCTGGTGGCACAGCTGGGAGATGCTGCGGGAAGTACCGCTCCTGGTCCTGGTGTCACAGCCAGGAGGTGCTGCAGGAGGTACCACTCCTGGTGTCACAACCAGGAGATGCTGCAGGAGGTACCACTCCTAGTCCGAGGATGCCCAGGAGGCTGGGGCTGACCCCACTGGCTCTCAGCCCTCATCCCCAGGTGGACGTGCTCATTCAGGTTCCCCCCTTCACGCTCCGGCTTCCTCAGATCCTCTCGACTTGATTATCCTCTCCCGAAACCCTCGCACAGGGAGGGCCGTTACCCCGGGGACACCCGCCCCTCCGCGTGCAACTCAAGCCACCGGTCAGCGAGCTGCTCAGCTTGTCACAATAATTAATAGGCCTCCCTGTGGTCCCTGGTAATCCATCCCAGCGCTGCACAGCACCGGCTCTGTTTGCCTTCGGTAGGTGGAAGCCTCAGAACTGCCCCCAAAAACAGAGCCTTTTTCATGAAACTGCTTCATTCAACACCTTAGAAGGGCTGCGGGCGCCGGGAGGGGGCAAGTTTACACAGATGCTAGTGTCTCAGGACTTGCTAGCAGGTGTCTCCTAACTTTACACAGACCACCCTCACACTAAAGGGACTCTTTTGCTTTGAGTTACACGACTTTGGTCTTTGGAGTTCCTGCTCGGCGGGCGATTTGTGCCTTTCCTTACGGATGACGCTCCCGTAGGCAGAGGGACGGGTCGTCAGCCGGCGGTGTGGGTTTTGGGGTGTCTTCAAATAGCTGAAGTGCCCTGGCCTTGCAATTCCTCAAGGCTTTTGAGGGAAAGGAAAACAACAACAACAACCACCCCGACGGGCTGCGGGGCTTTTCGTTTGTTTGTTTCTTTATTTAAATCGGGAGCAGGAGGGGGCGGGGAAGAGCTAATCATAGGCTTAAGCAAACAAGTTTCCTCTGAATTTGGCCGTTTTTTCTCGCTGAGGTCATATGACAGCTGAGATGACACGATTAGAAATGTTTGAAAGCATTCCTTCAGCCTCAAGAGAGGAGAAGGGAAAATATTTAGGGTTTGTTCTCTGCAGTTCGGGGACCAAACATCTGAAGAGCTCTCCTGCGTCGGGGCGATCACAGAGGGTGTTGCCTCTTTCTTAGGGAGATGAAGTTGGGAGGCAGTGATGAGCTCAAACTGCTGTTCTGATGGAGAATTCAAGATCCCTCAGGCTTTGGGAAGCTTGGGCTGGGGTCCTTTTTTTTCCAGTTCTTTGATAGAAGTCAATGGGGAGGAAAAGTTATTGGGGTGCTTGTAGTGCCCGGGAGTCCTGCAGCAAAGAGCTGATCCCTGCCTCAAAGCTCCATTTTCCAGAGGCTTCACCTCTGCTGTGTTGTTCATTGCTGGTGCTACTGCTCCTTGTCACCCCTGCAGCCCTCCCGGTGTTCCCTCACACCAGGGGAAAGAAATGAGGCTGTAAACACTCCAAAGCAAATATTATTTCTCTTGCACGTCAGTGTTGGTAACCAGGATTTTAGATCTGGACCTGCTCCTTGATGGATCTGTCACTGTTACAGCTGAACATTTTGGCCAGACTCTACCACCTCTCCTCTCTGAGTCACATCTGTTAAAAATACCCCTAAAATGAGCAAAATCTCTTACAGAGGTGAACAGTCCCAGGAAGCTGTGAGACTGTCTTCCCATGCCCCCAGCCCCCTCCCCACCCTGCTTCATAAAAGCTGTAAGGGGTTAGTTGGGCCAGACTTGATAAAAAATACATGACTTTTTTGTGCTTTTGGAACCAAATAACGTTTTAATAGCAGAACTCACTTTTTTTCCCCCCAAAGTTAAGAGTAAGCAGTGCATTAGGCAATCCAGGCATCTGCTGTAGGGACTTTCCCTCATAATTAGTTAATGAGCTTGATGTACTTTTCCTGTCTCATTAAGGTGCCGTCTTTTTAGCCTTGTTAGGAAAAGTAAATTTTTGAGACAGATTAGAGACAGGTTTTCTACCTGACCTGTATCAGAGGCAGGTTTTCTACCTGACCCTCGACTGGGTGCTCTGGTGAGCTGGCAGCACCCTCCTGGATGGCCACCCTGGGTGGGGAAGGGAGATGGTTGCGAGTCTCTGTGTGCACAGGGTTGAAGCAAGATGTGCAGTACTCCCCACACACAGGGAAGGTGGGAGACTGAAGGAGAAGAGCAGGCAGGAAAAAAAAAAGTCCTTGTGGTTCTTTTCTGTGCGGTGAGTCAGTCCTCCTTTCCACAGTTGGTAGTTCTGGTGGCCTGAACAAGTTCTCTGTTCCCAAATCCCAGATTTGAGGCCTCTTGAAAGCCCATGGTTGGGGATTTACAGCAAAACTGTCTCTGAGAGAATTGATCTTGATGAATATATGCAAGCTTGTTTCTCTCAAGAGCTCTCAAGAGCTCCCAAAGCTGGAGGAAGCTGTGTCATCACAGCCCCACATCCATCACTGATCTTTTCTGCTTGTCTATTCTGTCCTGGGAGTGGGGGGTGTTGCAGGTGGGTAGGACCTATTCCAGTCATTTCTCTGGTGGGTCTATTCACAATGCTCAGTTAAAAATTAGCTTAGAAACACTAAAATAGAATATTTTCATTAACTGGAATTTCCTTTTCTGCCTCCCTCGCTGCCAATGCGCTTTGGGAACTCCTTGGTTGCCGCACACCTGGACTCAGATCCAAACCAAACCCACCAGGACTGGGACTTGCAGAGCTGCAGGGAGGTGGAGCTCTAGACTCAATTCCGAGCTTTGACTCCACTTGAGGACTAAATACGGGTTCATCTTCGTTCTGCACGTTCTCCCTGTCGTGATAAAAGCGCAGAAGAGGCCCCAGGTGCGGGGCTAGGAGGTAGGACAGCCTCTTCTCAATGTCCTGCATGCTACAGGGTGATCTTCTGATTTGTGAGCACCATCTGCGCGAGCTGGGGGAGCCATATTCATCTGAAGTGATCCCTTGGATTAAAAGAGAAGCAGCAGATCTCACCAAAGCCAGTGGTTCCACCAAACTCAAAAGAAAGAGCTACTTTGAAAGACCTCTGAGAGCTGGGAAGCTGCAAGCCCGATGGTTGGTCAGGGCTGTGGGCTGAGAGTTTTCTCTGGCAGCAAATGAAAGCGGTGTCAGCTACAGTAGCTGGAAGCTGCCTGTGCCAAAATATAGGAGAGAGCATTGTGAGCACGAATCCAGCAGGAGAAGGGCTGCAGAGCTTGGCAGAGGGCTTGCTAAGGGAGCAACCTGCCAGCTCTTGTGCTGGGCCTGCAGGCTGCAGGGGGGAGAGGAAGGCAGCGAAGGGGACCACGGCCACCCACGTTTGCAGAAGTCACTTCAGCTGACACAGGAAGGAACAGTCACGGACCTACACGACCTCCCATCACCGTTACGGCTCCACTTGGTTCTGTTACAAACCACCATGAAGCACAGAGGTCTTGGGCATAGATGTCCACTGCTGATGGCAGGTGGCAGAGCAGCTCCTGCTCTTTCGCAGAGCAGCTGGTGCACCAGATCCACCTTAGAATGAAGGAAACTTGGTAGAACAGAGGAAGTCACTGCCTTTTAAAACCAGAAAGCGGACCAGTGACTGCACTGGCGTTTCTGTCAGCTGCTTTTCCCAGCTGACCCCATTTTTCATACGTTCTCCCTTCATAGCTGGGCTCCAAAGCCTGGCTCTATTTCCTCCTGGCCTGCCTTCGTGCTGATGGGATTTAAATATGAAAAGCCTTGCTCTCTGTGCAAGTTAAGCCTTTGGTTAAAAGTGCAGGATGTTAAGAGGTGCAAGGATTTTTTTAGTCTCTTGTAAGGTCTTTTTCAGTGTCTCCTTATGAGACGGGGCTGAAAGTCTCTGTAATATAATGATCTCACACGCCGTATATGCAATCTCTCTCCTCCCTTTATGTAGAGTTTTCTTGGCTAATTTCACAGTATACTCCATTAAATTGCCATCCTTTGCTGTGAACTCTGGAGGTTCTTGCTACCACATCGTACGTGTGGCTGCTGCTTGCGTATCCGCCTTGAGTTAATATGGACGGCCTTCATCTCCTGCAGCCTTTTTGCAAAGATCTAGGGGCTTAATCCTTGGCCTCCAGAATCAGGCCCCAGAGTCACACAAATCCTCTCCAGTGAGCTGTCTCTGCCCCTCACCCTGTGGGCTAAGTTTTTCTCAGTAGTCTTTGAGCAAAAGTTTGACCTCTTCCAGTCTGGGAAATGCAAAATCCTAGCAACTGAGAAGAATGAACCAGGAGGTGTCCCCCATCGAGCTTAGGACCTTCTGTTTGAACCAGAGCCTGCTTGGGCCAAGGAGGCTGCCATCGCTCCTCGGCAGCTGCAGTTAGGAATTATCTCATCTTTGCCTGGTTTATACCCCCGGTTTAGAGGCCTGAGATTGTAGAGAGCTCCCTTCTCCTCCCAGAAGCTTCAGAATAAGGGTAAAAAGAAAGAAAAAGAGACCAATCATGGATTCAGGAGTGCCAGCAGCACTTTACAGCTAAAATCATTGTCTTCTTCTCCAGCCCCTTGCTTATAGTCTCCCAACTCAGTCAGCCCAAGGCTTCATCCACAACCCAGTTCTGTCAGCAATGTTCTTCCCATTGTCTTCAGAAGACCATAAATCCAGCTCCCTGAAGGTGACCATCAGCTCCCTCGGCACCAGGCACCCCACCGTGGCCCCTGGGATAATATTTCTTGGCCATCTATAGCCCTGCCTACCAGGACAAAGAGGGTACCATAGGTCAAGCTGAGCTCCAGGATTTCACGTGGCTCCCTCTCTCTCAGCCAAAAAAAAAAAAAAAAAGGATAAAACAGGGATGAGAAGACGAAGAAAGAGCAAGCGGAGCAGAAAAACAGCGGGAGGAGAAGGCTGTGGCTGTAAACCACACTTTAGCATAAGCTTCTCCTAAAAACTGCAGACACGATGCCACGGGGGGAGTGGAGCAAGGAGGCAAATTCTCCTCATTCTCCCCAAACCGCTTGCACCTCGCTCCTTGCAGTGCTGTTTCTGCCACCTCGGTCGCCCCAGGCGGGTGGCCAGAAGGGAGGCTGCCCGTGGTTCGGTGGCCCTTTGATGCAGGCACAAAGGAGCAAGTCATTTGAGACGCTTCCTGCCTGGTGGCCTCTATCAGCTTGTGAATCATCCCAACGCTTCTGCTTAATCCGCTTGTGTATCTTTGAAGCCTTTTCTGTCTCGCAAACAAACGATCAACTGCAACTTATTTTTAATCCATTAAAAGGTTCCAGATATTCTCCTGAAAAAACAAAACAAAACAAAAAAAAAACAACAAACCAAACCTAAAAAAATAATAATAATAAAAAAAAAATACCCGGCCTCAATACCTCAGGGAGGAGTGAATTTTGTTAAGTTATCGATCTGGTCTCCGCTGAGCCCAGTCAAATATTAGCATCAATTTGTGAGTTACTTGCTAGGAAGAAATGTCAAAGGTTCAATTTTTGCTGTGATCTAGTCCTAGCTATTAAAATACCGGGATCTCAAGGAAAGGAGCTGCATGACGGTGTCAAAATGGCTTGGACTAGAGCGCTGTGTACGGCACGCTCGATCCGAGGGGGCTACAAAGCCAGGTCTGACGTGGGGAAAGGAACCCTGGCCAAGCAGCACAGGGACAAGCCCAAAGCAGCACTTCCACTGTTGTCTTTCATTTACAGCTGGACACAGATGGAAGGACACCGCTCTGTGTCGCAAGACATTTTAATACCTGCCCACCCGTTAAGTTTTATGTGAATTAATTGCTGCTTTCCATTCCTTCTTCAGTGTTTTGCTCTAACTATCTGAACAAAAAAAACCCCAAAATTACAAAATCCAGCTGACATTTAATTGAAAACACCGAGTTCCATCCGGCCTCACAAAAATTATGGTCAGAGTTGCCATTTTAAAGAACAGTTGTTGTTGTTGTTGTTGTTTTCTAATGCCAAACTATAAATCAGCTCAAATTGAGTTCAAACCAGCTCAAAATTGGGACCAGGTTTGCTCAATGAGTTTGCAAACTTGAGCAAAAAGCTTTGGGCAAAGTTCAGCTGCACACTGGACTTCCAACGAGCCAAGTGAGCGTGGGGCTCTGTACTGAACATTTCCCAGAGATGGGCTTTTACCAAAGAGGTGCCTGGAGCTGATTTGTGCCCGGTGGAGGCCGAGGAGGACGGCGTGGGCACGGATGCCCTTTCCTGAGCAGAGGAGAGGAGACGAGAAGGGAGCTCAGGTGGGCAGGTTGGGCAAGGAGGAGAGAGCAGAGCAGGTGCCTCTTGTTTGGCCTTGATGTGAGCACCTGTTCCAGCCTTTCCCGGGGCGCTTGCTCTTCAAAAAGGCCGCAGCAGGGCCCAGCTCCCTCCCTGGAAGGATGTGGGGTGGTGAGACCCTCGATAGCGTGGCCTTCTACCTGATCTGCCCAGCTGTGAGGATGGTGGCAGCAAATCCCATGGTGTTGCTGTTCCAGTGGGCAGCCTCTATGAAGCCGAAGGATGATGGGGCCGGCAGGTGTTTGGTGCCAGGCTGTGCAGGTAAGCTGCGCTTGAGGGGGCGTGCGTGGGCTCGTGGCAAAGGCTCGGGGTGGAGGGCAACTGGTTCGTGTCCGGGCTGGTGTCCACTGGCAGGGCAGGGACAGGAGACCCAGGCCCTCCCACGTGTGTCGTGTCCTGCTACCTGTGTCAGAGTGGGCTGAGGGCTCTTCTTCAGGTCGTCTGCTGCTTTGTTTCACCTTAAAAGGTGTTGGTCTGAGGGTGATTTTAAGCATGTAGTCCAACAACCTGTCGCACGGCACTTGCTTCTGATTCTGTGAGCAAAACAAGTTTGTATTTTACGCTCCTCTGTGGCTTTCCTGGCGCTGAGGAGGTGTGAGAGAGCTTTTCTCCACCGCCTGGTGTGTGTGCTGCTGTCCCGTGAGCTGAAGGGGGTTATGCTGCTGAAGTGTGGTCTGAACAGGGAGAATAAGGCCCCTTGACACAAAATGTGTCTCTGCAGCACCGTCCGGCCGTTCAGCTACAGAGCAGCTCTGGCGAGGGGGTAAATAACGCTGGGGAGATCCTGCCAAGTGGTTTTGTGAGAGGAATCGGAAGGGAGATGACTCTGTGCCTTTAGGAATGAAAACACCTCTCACCTCTCTGGCCAGCAGCAGAGTTAATAGTTGCGTAAAACACCCGTGAACTGTCGGAGTGTGAGATGGCACTGTCCTAGGGAGGCTGAGGGGGCGATTTTTTTTTTTCTATTTAACGGCTTCGTCTCTTTAAGACACAAACATTCAGCTGGTCCTTCTTCCTTCTTGTCTGACTCCGTGCCTCCTGGAGTTGAGCATCCTCTTCTGATGCGGAAATGACGAGTGACTCCTGATGGTCAAACCCCCTTCCGTGGGGTTGTTGGAGGAGTCTGAGGGAGCAAGAGCTTTGACTCAAAGCTGTGCTCTCAGTGCAAATTCCAGGTGTGAATTGGAGCGTTTCTGGTTGGAAAAAGCGTGGTAATTCACATCAGAGGGTGAAAAAAAATTGTATTTTGTTTGTTGTTTTTAAAAAAGATGGTTAGAGTTCATGTGCTCCTTACTTTGTTAAAGGAAGACACAGTGTGTGGGGAAACTTTCCTTTCTGGTACTCCCTTTTGCCCTTAGTCAGAAAGAAAAGGCAAACCAGTGTTTGCCCCACCACATCTTGCTGCCAAGAAAGTGCTCCTTGTGTGCAACCCCGTGTTAAAAAGGGAATTATAGGCGATTTGTATTGGATCCAAAAGGTGCTTTCTGTTGAGAGGGGATCAGTCTGCAGGAGTATCATCCAGCTTCATTTTGGGTTTGCTCCTGTTCACTAGAAGTGAGGGTTTGGAACTGTATCCTCAGTCCAGGGAGGTCTGGGTCCTCAAAATGACGACACAGTGTGTACTTTGGAAAGCGGTGGCTTGATTTTTTTTTCTTTTTTTCTGCCTCTGAGAAAAGAAAGGTTTTCCTCTGCTCTCTAGAGGCAGAGGACAGAGTAGCGAGACTGGTGCTGGCTGAAGTGGATGCTGCTTGCTGCAGAAATGTTGTTACATGTTTGGTTGCTATCATCCCTCTGGTTAACCTTCTAAAGAGAGGGAAAATACTTGAGACCACTGCAAGCAGCGGCAAAAGGCTAACATTGGCTCTGAAACATTACAGGAACTGCAGCGACTTTGATCCCTTATCAGTCCACCCCCTTCTACTTTCTGTTGTTTAAGATTTACCAAACATTGCATCTCTTCACATCAAAATTCACCTTTGTGTTGCTACGTATAATCACTGAATACTGCTAATAACAATAAAACTCGCAGGAAATCTCCCTGTGGCAACAAGTAATTGACCCAAGAATTTTCACTACAAGGAAATTTTTTTTTTTAATAACCACACAGCACTAGAGATGCTGGATCATCGGGGGATACACCGCTATTGTTCTCATCAGTCCTGATGCTTTGCCTTCACCCTTTGAGTTTTCTCAAAGGATTGAGATTATTTGGTTTCTTTGAAGAACAAAGGATAAAGAATTTTTTTAGATGACTGGCTATTTTGATCTGCAAGGTCTGCGCGCAGTGTGAGGGAACAAACATCACTAAATCATTAAGGGAAAAGGGAAGGGTATGCATAATGGAAAGGAGAAACACAAAAGCCACTGAGGCCGGTGGTTAGAGGAAGGCGCTGGCAGCTGGTGCCTGGGTGGTGTTTTTACAGGATGCAACGCGAGGTTTGCTGCCTTGCTTCTCGGGGCCTTGGTTTCTCCCTTCTCTGATTTGGCAGAACAACTCTTACAGCTGAAAGACTTTGTCTGGTTAAGTCGTAATTTTCAATTCCTTGGGCCTTTGGAGAAATAATAGGCGTTAAGACGGATGTTTTATTTAACCAACCTCAGTGTCGGTCTTCAAACGCAGCCAACACTCTGCTGCAAGACGTAAGAGGTCGTTGATGTGTCTATGAAAGTCCAACCGGGCTGCCAAACCTCTCCTCCCCATCCACAGCTGGACATGGCACTGATGACCACCTCGAGTACCCAACGTGAGGGTGTGGTGAGCACTGGGATGAGGGATGTCCACCCGATCTCCGTGTGGTCCTCGGCACGTTTCCTCTCCTGAAATCTTTTGTTCCCTTCTCGGTGGGAGGGACTGAGGTTTTTGCGGCATGAGGGTTGGTGCATCAACTGTTCAGATAATGGGCAAAGCGTCTGACGTAGGAGCTGTCATCCCAGGCTGGTGGGATCTCGAGAAAGGACTGGCCAAACCAAGAAGCCTTCTTTGCCTCCTGGGCTGTAAAATGCTTTAGAACTCGCCTTGCTGTTTCCCAGCGAACAGCTCTAGAGAAAATTGAGATCCTTCTGAGTCTGCGCGTCACAGGATAACACGCAAACCTACTTCCCATTCAAATGTGCCTTTTCCATTTTGGGAGATAAGAAAGTATCACATGTTCTGAGGAAATAGGATTAGCTTGTAATTAAGCAAAAATCCTTCTGTTCAGCGTAACACTTTTTTTTTAAATTAAAGAGTGACTATTACCTGCTAATTATGGGGTGCACAATACACATAGAGCGGTGTCTAATTTGTATGTGAGTGTCTATTTTTTTCAAATAGAATAAAATTAAACCTTAATATCATCACTCACCCAGATGCATAAGTAAAAGACGCCTTCTAGACTTGCAGCTACACAAACAGCATCCTGCTGGGCTGAGTCCACCGCTGCTCCTGCCAGCTGGAATACAGCAGCTGTCCATGCTCAGCTTTTGGTGGTGGTTCACCCAGAGCTGTCACAGACTGTCCTTGGCTTGAACGAGTTCTGTGTGAGGGTACCGTGGAACTGGAGGCTCTAAACCATGGAGGACGGAAAAGTTCTGAACTTTGGAGAAGTTTTGGTCTGGATCCAAGCTCTGCAGCACGATCCTTGGCCAAGGCCTGGAGCTGTGCTGAGTTTGTCCTGGTTTTGTGGGGGGAAAAAAAAACAAACAACACAACTGAAACAACAAACCAACAAATTTGTAAAAACTGAGTGTAGTTTTGACAAAGTGTGGGCTTGTACAAGTGAGCTTGGACTCTGTTGTGGTTGAACTTTTGCCATTTCTTACTGGATCTTGGGAAATGGTTTGCTGGAAGCTGTGGAGGGTGAGTGAACTGATTCTCCTCAAATTTTGATCTCCTTATTACCCAGCAGTTTTAGATTTAGTCCTGAGTTCTGCAAACACTTAAGCACGTGTCTTGCTTGACACACTCAACAGGAGCACTCACTTAGGTGCAGTTAAACATATGTGCCAGTTCTCACTGGATCCAAGAGTCTGCCACAAATATTCCAGGTTCAACTTCCATTTCACATCGCTCAAACTGGAGCTGGGCTTGTTTCAGAAACAACCCTCTACCCTAATTAGTCCCTTTGATGCGTTAATCCCCTCGCTGCCCTTTGGATATATCGACGTGAGCGTGTCCCTAATCTTCAGTGGGGAATTTTTTCCGGTGACTTCATGTTCCATATGTCTCCTTGAGATGAATGAGCGCTCCTGACACACGAGATGGTAGTAGCTGTGGTGGTCGTGGGGTTAACCAGAACAACTTCCGAAAACACGCAAAGGGAGAAAGCCCCACGTTTGCCAAAGAGCCCCTGCCACGTGGGGGAAGTTTCCCAATTTTAGCTGTTTGTCCATGAAAAGTGAATGGTGCTGCTGTGCTGCACCTCGATGCACTGGCTGAAAGCGGGGCAAAAAAGGTAGTGGCTGAAGAAAGGCGATGCCAGATGACAAATACACATGTTTTTCAGGAATATGGAGTATTTTCCAAATTCCAGCGGCGCTGTTTAGCTCACACCAGCTTGGATGGGCATCTGAGCAGGTTGGCTTCGAGTCTGCTCTCACGCACGGGCTTTAAGAGCGGGTTACAGGGTATCACCCTCGATCTGGGGGAAATGGGGCAGTCGCCTCCTACAACGGGGAGCAGAGCTGAAGCTGCACTGCGATGGTGCTGGGCTCAGGGCTGCGCACGGTCCCTGGGCTTGGTTTCCTGGCTGTCAAAAGGAAATACTAAAACCCACCTTGCAGAAAAGTGAGGCTTCCTCAATTAATAAACGTGCTCGCAGGCTCGCCAGATGAAAGAAATGCAAAACACCTTGATAGCTTCTTTTATGATCATTAATAATAGTCTAACTTACCTGAAAGGCACAGCGCGCGTCCCCAGTGAGTTTTGATCTCTTGTCACGCCTGGCTATGTGGGATGGGTAAGGCTCTGTCTCTTTGGGGAGTTGTTAGATGAGAAAACAGGCAGCAGATATTTCTCCACCCCCTGCTTCGCTCTATTCCCAGCACTGCTTCACTCCCAAGGATCAATATCTGAACTGAGAAATTATATTATTAAGCTGCATATTGTAATCACACATCAAGCGGAGTCCACTTGTCCCTCCCCCCCACCTTGGCACACATTAGCACGCCTGGGTGGAGCGGGGTTTCTTTTGAAAAGATGAAGAGCCTCAGCCGTGCAAAAGATGTGGGGTAGAGGAGTGGGACAGTCCTTCTGCAGAGCATGTCTGACGACTTTGTGCGGATTGCTCCTTCTCAATTTGCATTACAAAAAAACAATCTTTTATTTATTTAAGTTGGAAATCCCTTTGCATCTGAACTTCAAGTGTGCAGCAAACACACTTTGATCATTTTAATGCAGAAGTCACTGATTTACAATAAATATTGTGTTTTTCTTTTCGTATTTCTTTTTGTTGTTTGAGGAGATTAGAGCAAAGGGAGGAAAATAATTTTGACCTCGTTAGAATTGCCTGGTGAAAGAAACGTGCAGAACGAGGGAGATCCTGGGCTTCAAACTGTCCCGAGCTAAGGACAGAAATTACAGCATCGATCGGTCATTAATTCCTAGTGTGGTTTATTAGGATTGGGAAGAGAAGTGACTCTACTCACAGTGCCTTTGGGTGTGGTTTGGGGGAGTCGGGTTATTTGCTGTAAAGCATCAGGAGAGTGAGTGTGTGGGTGAGAAAAGCCTCTCACCAGTGTGGGCATCGGTGGTTGGGTGAGAAGCGCTGGTCTGATGGATTCCTGGCTATGGGAGTGATTCAAATCAGCACCCAAATGTGGATTTTATAAATAAACCAGCTGCCCAAACCCTGCTCCCCAGAGCCAGGGTAACACATGGGGAGACAGGTCCCTGTCATGGTCCCCCTGCACTTGTTGGGTTGGCTCTGACAGGGTGTTGAGAGCAGGGCAGCACTGCAGACATTTCTGCTTTCCTCTTCCCTGCAATTGTCTTGTGGTATTAAATTGTGGGGTTTTTTTGCTGTGTGCCACGCTCTGAACTGGCACTGCCAAGCTGGGGATCAGGATTAAGCCCAAAAGGGGCAGTGAAACATTAGAAAACCAGCAGCTTCTCTATAACATTAGACATGGTACAATCCCCAGGTTAGAAATTGTTTCCAGTGATTGGATTTGGTGGTGTTTGTGAGATCAGTGACTGAGGTGGTCAGCAGCTGATCCGCTGTGATCTCTTGGAGCTGGTTCTTGGGGACGAGGGGTTTGCTGGAGCATCGTAGTGGGTTGTGCTCCTGCACAGGGAGGCACTGGCAGCACAGCCTGAGGAAGCTTTAATGTGGATTTGCAGAACTCCTCTCCTTTGGGGGCTAGAAATAGATACAAAGTGGATATTTGGAAAAAAAACAAACCAAACCCAAACAACAAACCAACCCAAACCAAACTAAAAAAAGCAGCAAACAACCAAACCCAAACAAAACCAAGCCACAAAGAACCAAAACAACAAAAAATAACCACTCCCCTCAAAGAACCCAAAGCCTATTCAGCCCACCTCGAACAAACGCAGCTTTCTTCTGGAGTAATCCAGTGTAAAGGGAAGGGCTCAGCTCCCTTTATGCACCCGCTGCACTGACACTGATCCGAGCTGACTTGGGGCTTTGTGACCATCCGGATGGCAGGAGCAGCAGGTCCAGCTTACAGGTGTGAATTCCAGCTCTGTCGCCTTTTAAAGGGTGTGGGGGGAGGGATTTTCGTGCTGGGCAGGCTTGGACAGAGAACAGTTAAACAAAAAGAGCAGTTTACTTTGCCTGCAGTGTCTCCTGCCTTCCCTTTCTGCCCTTTGCTGCTCTTTTTGTTTGCTCAATCAACGTGCGCTCCTTTTTTCTTCATTCAATACTGTTTTCTCCTTCCTTTTTCACCCTGGTACAAACCTATGAAATAATATTCCTGGTTCATGTTTCTAAAGAAAAGGCCATAAGAAAAATCACTTTGCTTGAGCTTTACTCTGGGTTGTAACTGGAACCAGCAAGAGCAGTAGCGGTGTGTTGGTTGCACCGGGTCGATTGGTTACTCCAGGGTTTATTAAAGGGTTATCTTGCACTTGGTCAGAAGCTCCCAGCTCCTTAAATTGTTGTGTGTATTAAGTTTGCAGTCCTGAGCATCAGGAACAGACGTGGTGGAGGAGAAGGATGGGTTTACTTTTTGCAGGGAGGGCTGGGAGTAAAGAAATCCGAGAAGCATCTTTGAGCTCCTCCGAATCAGCCTGTTCTCTGGTGCAGCGGAGCTCAAAATCCAGCCCATCATCTTCCCATTTGCTCCAGGATAATTTATTACTATACAGGATTGTAACCAGAACAATTTAGCCTAGAAGTGATCCACCCTCAATTACAGGCTACTGTGTTATTCAGCTACAAAGAGACCGGGAGACACATCCCTTTATCCTGAGCATCTTAGACAAACAAAGCAAGGGGGTTAGTGGCAGTGTAAACACATTTAAATTACCCTCTTTGGGAAACCCTGATAGCTCATTATGGTCAAATCCAGCTGGATGGAGCCAGAGGAACACTTGAAGGTTTTTGTCTGCTGAGAAAATGCATGTTGGAGGGATTGTGAACACACACACACACACACACACACACAGAGTCACTGTGCCATCTCCTGAGGAGGTTTTTCCTGGTAAAGAAATCCTGGGCTGGTTGGCAGTTGTCCTCCTGTCCTGTCCTTCACCAGGACCTTCTGATGTGCCTCAAGATGTGACTCTCCTGGTTTATGCCAGAGGTGAATCTTTGCACAAAATTGTTATCAGTACTGCTGCTCGCAGGATGATTTTTCTAGTGCAGGTAAATCTAGGGAGGGATAAAAACGCAGAGATAATTTGTGACCCCATTTGGTACCCAAATGGATCCCTTTTTTCAACCTCAGAAGGTAGGACAGACCAAGAAAGGCTTTCTAGGGCCATATTCCTAGCCCTTTCCCGCTGCTTCCCATCTCTATGAAGAGAATACCGTTGCGATGGGTCCTGTCCAGAGCACATCTAACTCTGCCAGCCAGCCTGATGGCCCTGACCCTGCAGATGTCCCAGGGGCATGGGGACTGTGCAGGACACCTCACTCCTATCCAGTAAACCCAGTTTGGGAAGCTGAAGCACCAGAGAGATAGTGGGGAAAATCAAGTCAATCAAGTCCCACCAACTCTGGGAAAGTCATCACTGCTGGATGCTCTTTTTTCCAGCCTGACCTCATTCCCTTTGCTGCAAAGAGGTGGGTGTTGCACAAGGGACAGGTTTCCTTGCAGCAGGTTCCCCTCCTTTTTCCTTACCTTATTTCACCTGCCAGCTGGGAAGATGCCGGATTTCCCATCATCCCAAGCTAGGGATAGCGATCAGCATCCCAGGAAGAATCCTGGCTTTGATAATGCCAAACAAGGAGGGTCCTGAAGCTCAGATGAAGACTGGGACAAAGTGGTGCACACCCTGCTGCCTGAAACAGAAGCACCATGGGAGTCACGGGGACAGGGCTCCATCAGCTCACACCGTCTCTCTCTACGTGGGAAACAAAGCCGCAAGTCCCCTCCTTTCTCTGCAGCTCTGGGTGAGATGTTTAAAAATGAACACTAGTTTTCACTTAAGTCTCATTTCCTGTCAATTTAATGGGATTTGATCATGCAATTCCCTTCATACCCAATTTGCAGTGAGTAAGCTTTGCTGGGAAAACTCTCCAGATCTTGGTGACGTTACTGTGGGTCCAAATTCCTCTTTTTCTGTAAATGGATTTAGTGAGGCTCTTTCCATGGACAGCACCAGCATGTCCTAAGAAAACTTTTGTCAAAGCCTAGACAACATTTTCCAGTTATTTTCCAGTGACTGAGTTTAGGTTTCCCGTTGATAATAAAACAGTGGGTAAAAGGAAGCGATTAACAGCTTACAACTGTATCTTGTTTCTTTGGAGTAAAGCTCTTTGCTTTATTTTGAGAGTTGGAAGATGAACTGCACAGTATATTATGTGAAAATGCACCCTCTGTTTTGGAAAATCTCCATATATTTTGTTTCCATGTTATCTGCTCGGTTGTAATTAGAAAATGATGTGCCTGCTACATGACCTCCTCATAAAGAACATACTTAAAGTGAGACAATAACATTCAATTCCCTTTCTAAACCATCAAAAAGAAAATGGTTTTCCAGGCATTTCTTCCTGCTTCCCAATTCCCTCCCTTCAGCCACTTGGGTGGTCTCATTTGACAGCTTTGACAATAGAGGATGTTGGTTTTTTTTTTTTCCATGGACAAATATCTAAGTGCAGGAGAAAATCTGGAACTGCAAAACAAATGCTTCCCTTGCTGCCTTCCCTAAGAAAAACTCAAAAAGGCCGAATATCAGCGGCTCCTTCCGTGGCTCCTGGCAAAAGGAGACCTTCTCACAAAGGGAAATCTACTCAGTCCCTCCTTTTTGCTTATGTGTTGTTTCTTTTTTGCCGTCTTCTTGCATTATTGCTACAAAATCTTGTAGTCTGTGCCCACAGGAGGGAAGGTCCCCAGGTTTGGGGAGCGTGATGAGGATTTTTGTACTGCTGCAGGTTTCCCAGGCTGAGCTCAGGTCACCTGCACAGGAAGCAGGAGGAGATCCCCGTGCAGCAGGACCTGGGCTTGGCCTTGCTCCCGAGCAAAGCGAAATGCAGAGATGGTCACTGGCAGGATGGAGTGTTTACTGGTAACATCACATTGCAGGGGTGAGCTGGACCACTGCCTGTCTAAATATTTCTCAGTGGGAATAAGGAGCAATTTCGGAGATGCTATAGAGATGGAACAGGAGGAGGTGGTAGCAGCATTGCTGGGAGGGGCTTGTTAGAGCAGTGCTGGAAAAGCAAGAAAACGCTATTTAGCGTCTGTTAAGGATGTAGGAGGTGAGGTGGGGTAAATCGGTAGAAAATGCCTGCTCTTCATCAATAACAATCCTCTGGTCCACAAAACCCACCTGTTTTCCTAGGTGTTTACTGTGCACTCCCTGCACAGCCGGTGGAGAGCTGGGGTCCAGGCACGGCTTTCCCCACTCACACCATCATGGTGTGTCCTCTGTTCTGCAAAACGCTATTTTGCAAAGCCTGACCCACCTCAGGAGATCCATCTGGCTTTGTAGTGCCCTCAGCCCCCTGGGAAACGCAACTCTAGATGCAGACTGGGAGCAGCTGCTGTGCTGTTGGCTTTGGGGCTGCGATTCCAGGCTGACACCGGCATGAGCTGTGTCTGCACCGTGCAAGGCAAACCTTGGAAAAAAATTCCACCGGCACTTTTTTCGACCGGCACTTGAGCAGCTCACTGGTTTTATTGCACTGGTTTACCAGAACAGCACATTTCCCTCTGTGTGTTAAGGTTGACTGTGCTAGATGGGAGAGAAGCACTTTAGGAGATGTCAGGAGAAAGGCAGAAGAAGAGATGATAAAGCCAGGGCTGATATGATGCAGAGACACAGAGCACAGAGGTGCTAAGAGTCAAGGAGAAATATGGTGCTTATATAAAATAAAATAAAATGGATCCATCAGTAGAAAATACAAATTCTGTCCATCACTGAGGTAGCTCCTCTAGCCAGGAGGAGAGCAAATTGAGTATTGCTTCTGAACGCTGCTCTGGGAGGGTGGTGTCCCTTTAATTAGCTACTTGCATCATTTCTTAGAAAATGGCTGTTGGAGCATTAACAGAAAAATAGTTGGAAGTTCCCAACATTTGATGGTGCTACTTTAGTCGCCTCCATAGGGGCAGAGCTGCGAGGACAAACAGTGTGCTGCGAGCTCGCTTTTGTTGATCAGCAAAAATATCCTGAGTGTGATTATCCCTTCCACTGCTGCCCTTTTAAATCAAGTTACCACCCTAAAGAGGCTTTAATATAAATGAGAATTTGCATTTGTGACAAAGAGATCAAAACCAGAATGTATTTGCAGCCTCTTCCTCTCCTCTTGACCGTGGCCCTGACGGACCATGACGAAGGCACAGGACAGCATCTCTACCCCCCAGGCCAGCATCCTTTTTGAAACTGGTTGTGCAAGGAGCAGAGTGTTTAACTTATGTTTTTTTTTAATGATCTCTTTAACCAGCTTGTGCATTTTCGTAGAAGAGGCCCCACCAGCAGAATCCAGGCAGGGCAAGTCTCACAAGACCGGCTTTGTGCTTTGGGAATTTTCCACGTTGCAATGCCAAGAGGGCACAGGTGCAAAGCAAGTGAGCTGGAGGGGGAGATGTCTGAGCTGATGACAGTTCGGTGGCTCCGATAAGCTCCCACCAAACGTGTGTCTGTGCACCCGCTGCGTGGTAGAGGGGTGGATGTGACCGAGCCTTTTGCAAGGATGAGCGGCAGCACCGCCTAAAAAAACCATCAAATAATTATAATGAAAAATCGTGAAGCTATAAAATGCATCAAGCAGTTTCCCCACTCAGATTCTGGAGAGGGGGAGCTGAGCTCAGCTGCACCCTGCCAGAGGCAGAGCTGTTGCTGGGTACCTCTCTTTAAAGCTTGGAGAACGTTTCTGTTCATTTCTTGGATTAAACTTCCCCAGCAGTAAGAGCACAGCAGCAGAGCCAGAGCCACGAGCTCCCTGCAGCCCCCAGACCAGCCTCACATACTGCAAAATAACATTTGCCCTGGTGTTGTTGGGCATCCCGCGCCACCCTGGGCGGTACGAGGAGCGAAGGATGGGCGCTGGCTCACAGGGGAGAGGTGCTGTGCTGAGCTCCTGGCTGATGAGGCTTTGATGGACCTGATATTGAATGAAAAGCTCACCAGACTGAGCTCAGTACGTCCTGAGCCTCCCTGAGGTAGGAGAATGCAATAGAACATTTCCTACATCTCCTATTTCTCAACTGACTTCTCTGTGTTTTCTTCTCTTCGCTTTTCTCCTGCAAATTCTACTGTCGTAGCCCTGTTTGCAGGAGTGATTCTGTATTTGGAGCAAGGTCTGGGGAAGAATCACATCCAGCTACAGACACTGGACTCGTGGGACTGTGTCACAGAGTGGGAATGTGTCTCTGAAGTGTCCAGTCACACTTGCTGATGGGATACGAATTTCAAATACAATATACTATTTATGTTCAGCCCCTTCTGTAGTTAGTCATACCTTAGTAGCTGGGGAAACAGATCTAATACCAGTATGAAATCTTGGATATTGGAAAAAAATCAAACAAACAACAAAATACACACAAAAAAAACCCCCAAAAAATCAACAAAGAAAGAAATTGCCAGGTTCTTTTACGACTTTGTGTACTATGTTTCTTTATCTGGGCTAACAAATCTTTGACATTGAAATGACAACAGGGGTATTGTGAATCCTGAAAGCCTAAGCATCAGCATTTCCATTTGGGTTATTGTGCTGTGCTGTCTTTTGCTGCAAACCAGGTTTGAGATCTCTATCTGGAACCAGGGGATGAAAACTTTCTTAGAGAAAGGAAACATAGCCCCAGGAACAACTTCAAAGTTCTTGGAGTCTCATATGAAGATGGGAAAGCAGCTCCAAATCTCTTGGATTTTATATTTCATAAAATACAAATTTGACCCTAATTTTCATGTCACTAAGTCATTTTACTGCATCCAGCTGCTCAAAGCATCTTTTCTTTCTCCAGCTTTCCCCCCCCCTTTTATTAGTTATACAGCAATGGGGTGAAATCTACCAACTGGACATCAAATACATGTTGAAATTCTAAATTCAAAAGGGGTACATGAGAAAGGAATCACAACATGCCCGTGTCTCCTTCCATGGAACAGGAATAGAACAAGAAAAGGGCAGATAGAAGATTATCTCTGTCCCATAGCAGTCCTTGCACCAGTGCTGATGGCATGGACTGCTTTAGACAGCCTGCCTCAGAGGTGTGTAACCACTGGGGTCCCTTTGTTATATTTATGGCCAGATTTTGCTCCATATAAATCCCTGATCTAGTCTGTGTTTGATTTCCCCCCCCCCAGCTATAGCTGAAGTTATTCCATACCCAGGGGAAGACATGACTCAAGGTAGAAGGCCTGGATGCCAAGGGGGCTCCAAACTGAAGGCACCTTGAAGTCTCACTGTCTCCCTCTCAACTTCCTTGAGATGTTAAATGACAATCATTTGATATTTTATAAGAATGTAACCTGTCCTAGATCTGTGGCAGATCTAAAAATAGTGTTCTTCAGTCATTTTTCAAGATTTTTTTTTTTCTCCCCTCTAAAAGGTGAGCTCTTGGTGTTGCTCCTGGATAAAAAGCACCACGCAGAGGTGCGCTGGTGGAGAACGCGCAGCTCCGTTTGCTTAGTGCTCCGCCGCTATTTCTACGGTCTTCTGCAGAATCAAAACTATGGGATGTTTTTATTTACATGGAGGACAGACTTTGAGTGACAGATCAAATGACCAGATTCTAGTGTGATTTAGGAAAATTAGTTAATTTGGCTAGAGAAATCAAGGATCCCTACGGAGTTTGCAGGGTAAAACTTGCTTCAGATGGTTCGTAAACAAAGGGATGCGTTGCTAAGATTGCTAAGTTCAATGGATTTGGCTTTTGCAACCCACTGTTGCAATTTTATTTTTTCCCTTTCTGTCTGGGAGATATTTAGTTGCCTCTCGGTTTTATGTTTGCCTTCTGATTTTTCTTTTTTTTTTCAAAAAAAATAGTTATTGTTTTCAACAGTCCTAACAGCAGGATTTGCATTTGCAGTTTGTTCTGGGAATTGGAGAAAAAAAAAAAATGGAAAGAAATCAGATGGTGGATAGCAAAAATACCAAATGAATATTAGCAAATGTTGTGAGCTGGGGGGCCTGATCCAACCAAAAGCATCTCTGCAAGCAGCTGGGCCGGGCACGTGCATCCGCGCGCAGGGGAGGGGAGATAAGCGAGCGAAGGAGCACGAAGCCGCGAGCAGCGTGCGCAGGGTGGTTCTGTGCCACAATCTTCTCTTCCCCAGCTGCCCTTAGGCACGGTTAAGCTGCTAGATCAGGATGTCTTGGCGTATTTCCCAGTGCCACGATGTTCCTCAGTGACTCGTTGTGTTTGTTCTCCGGCCGACGTTGCACAACCCTTCAGGATTCCTTGGTCTTGCCTTGTTTGGATTCTTTCATCAATTGCATCCATGTGTCCGAGGCGCTGAGCCCTTTCGCAGAATTGGGCAATATTTGCATTAAGATCAACAGCTCTTTCCTAAGTGAGCGCGAGTCGACGTTCCTTTCCAGTCCCAGAAGTGCTGATGCGAAGTACGGGACTTTGGATCCGGGCATACGGCTGCAAGTCTGGGACGCAGGGCTACAGGATGGTATTTGTTCCTTGTGTTTTCCCTCAAAAGCGGCTGTTTTCCTTTTTGGGCAGGATATTGGGCAGGATATGCCCGAAAACCATTTAGAAACTTCAGGCAGCGCAGGATTCAGTAGCCCACCTATTAAGTGGGGTTTCTTGCCAAAAATAGGTGATCCTTGAGCTCTGTACTTGCAGTTGATTCTCACCTAAGGCTAAAGGCAGTGGATTTAACACCTCAATCCAGTCTGGACCTGGCACATAAGGAAGAGATCCTGTTGTAGATAACGTGGTGGCTGCCACCAGGCAATAGAGATGAGCTAACAGCCCCTCTTGTGCAAGGCAGAGGAGGAGGGGGGATGCATAAAACTGCACGGGGAAAGCTCTTTCCATCCTTTCTGACCTGTATGTGATTCACCGACTACCTTTTTCCACCTGGAATTATTACTGAAACCTCATTCCACAAAAATTCTGATTTCATGACTGTTCTTAGAGGTGGTGTCTCAAGAGGTTAGAAATTGAGGCTGGTGTCAGCTGGGACATAATATTCATTTATGGGTTTGTGCTGCTCACAAGTCTCTGAGAATGATCCACAACGTGTCATGAGAGGACTGGGTTTTCATCTGGCTTTTTTCAAGAACGGTGTTTTTATCCTCCTCTGCAGTTCTCATCCTTTCTCCTGCCACATGCCTGCTTTATCAGAGTGGCTTGACATGTGCTGCTTCCCCCCTTTCTCCTCCTCTCTCTCTCTCTCACTGATACTTATAAGTAAATCGCTACTATTTGGTGGGAATTGAAAGATAAAGAGCAAGGTTCTTGTGTGCCCTGCTCAGTGGAGATGATGACTGAGGGCTATTAATGATTGTTCTCTGCATGTCCAGGCACGATTTTGATTTCTTAGTCCTTCCCGCCATGGCAATGTATACGAATAGCGTAGCCCACAGCTTCTTTTTTTTTTTTCTCTAGAATCACCCTAAAAACAGGTGGTGTTGTCACTGAGTTGTAGGTGTAACAGCAGGATGAGGCTCTTCATTAGGTCATAGCAGTAGCTATTGGTGTGAATTTCCAAATGTAGGGTTTGATCATTTACACTTGGGGGCCCTGCTTGCTCAAAACTTACGGAAAACATCAGGTGCTTGACATTTGTGTGACCAAAAATGGAGATATTTAAAACCAGTGGTCATGTTTGACAACAATAGGCATTAAATAAGCGATTAGCTCATCTGAGAGTGGTGAGGCATGACGACGCCAGAATTTGGGGTGCCGATGGGCTCTGTTGTGCAGGGTAGGCATGGCCAAGAGAACCATGGGGTTTGTCTGGCTTCAGTAGTCCCCTTGAAATTTTTTATTTTAATTCTCAACAACTGGCTCCTGTTTGCCCTCTACCAGGGAGGCCTTATCAGAGCTAATTAGCTGTAATTGGAGATGGGGAGATGAGGGGAAAGGGCATAAAACTGAAGAAGAAGAGAGGGGAGTGTGGATCCCAGAGAGTAAGTTAAATACCATCAAACTTGGATAGAAATACTCTCCCAAACCACAGAAACATGCCTTTTACTGTGGGAGAGCGGAGCGAAAAAAAAGGAGAGATACGATAAGACTGGTGAAGTCAACGCAGTTGGTGCAATGAACCCTGGGCTGTTTCACTGGAAGTTTCCTTCTGTGGGAAAACTGAACGAGTGGAATGGGTTGGTCTCTTCTTTTTTTTTTTTTTTTTCTTTTTTGCCACAGCAAACCTATACTTAAGTGTGATTAAAATGCTTTCGGCGAAGGAAATACCCTGTAGTTTAAGCCAAAGATGGGGACATCCTTTCTGCCTCTGATTGATGTTATGGTGGTTTATGCGGCCTACTATGTTCTGAACCGGACCCAAGTCAATTAGGCACCGTTTCAAAGTAGTTTCTCATGCGGCCGAAGGTTTCGCTCATGCCAAGGAAATCCAAAACTTGGGGAAATGATAGGAGGAATGAATTCTGTGAGCGCGCGCAGCCAGGCCATCGGGTTAGCAGGCAGCAAGCGCTGCAGGATTCCCTACTTCAAGGATCAAGCTGCCTTTTTCAAGTTGTGAGATTTAATGGCCTTTTTGCTGAGATCAAGTGGAGTATTGGTTTAATATCTGATACAAGCCCTATCAGCAAAGCATATCCTACCTTTGCAGAGGGACGAGGCGATCTAACTATAAAATGATCAGATCCTCGTAGTTCTTTCCTATCCACAGACCGGGTGGGATTTCTGCCCCAGAGACACCATCTAAAACACGTTTGCGCTCAGCCTTTGACTATTTGAAGCTTTCAGACAATCACAGTGTGGGAAAGGACAGCTCTTACAAATCTTTCGCCCTTTCAGTCCCGAAATATCATTCCTTGTGATGGAAGAGAGTAATAACATGTGAGAGCACCATCACAAGCCAGCCAGCAAAGGAAATAACAGGGTGACCTTATAAAATCAGTGCCGAAAAAACCACCCAATTATAGGGTTAAATGCCACTGAAGTAATGATTCTCCTGGTTTATCTCACTCATGCTACGCTGCATTTTAAACCCAGCCACTGGGGAACATGCGAAATGGTGCTTAAACCATCAGTGGAAGGTTCCTCCATATAACAGACATATTTCCATGTATTCCAAAACAGCCCCCTGGAGTCTGGGCCAGCGAGCAGTGAGCTTAATGCCTTCTTTTGTAGTAGGAGATCTTTGAAACTCTTATTTGATCGTTTCCCTAGATTAGGATGATTCTGCGCTGCTTTGGAGAAATGTGGGGTTTTTTTCCCCCCCCGTGCCCACCAACCTCCTCTCCCAAAGTGATAAGGCATCTGTAAACACTCTCTGAAACTCTGTACAGAACCTCCTCTGCACGCTGCTTTGAAGCAGATCTGCGCGAAGACCTCTGTACCGGCTGAAAATATCTTGCCAACTGATAAAGAAGTGCAGGTACAGCTGAAATCCACTGTGTAATAAGGATTAGCCAGCCTGAGGACGTTTGTTTGGATTGAAGATGGAGCTGAAATGCATGAAGCTTGAATTCCACCAGAATTAAACTGAACTTGGTGCTGCATTGTCCCCGCCCCCCTGTCCCACTTCTCCTCGCCCCACTCCACATTTAGAATAAACACTCAGAGCTCATCATTTTAATTTTCCCACCGGTGCAGGTTCTCCTTAAATAGGCTGCGCTTCTGTACGATCCTCCACTTCCCCCAGCAGCCCTCGTCCCTCCGCATCTGCCTACCTGTGTGCTGGTCCGTATTGATCTCAGATATGTGGGCAATTGCTCTGCCGAGTACAGCCTGAAAGAGCCCCATTTGATCCGTTGATGATACTATAGGATATATTCTGGCTAATTGTATCCATGGAAATCAAGTGCACTTTAACTAATGACAAAAAAAAAGAAAAAAAAAAGATAGCGTGGTCAAAGCTTATTTGAAGAAATGACATGTTTTAAAACCTGACATGACTTAAAACAGAATCATATAAGTTCCTTTGCTAAAACACTTTCAGGATATATTAGGTATAACAATAGTTTTCTACATGAAAATGGCTTTGAAATCTTAAAAGAAAAGTATTTTAAAAGAAAAGAATTTTTTTTTGCGGTGCATTAAATTGGACGTGAATATGACAGATTTCAAAGACTGTCAAAATAACGAATTTACATCATAAATGCACAGGCTCCCTTTTTAAAGGCCTCTTCAACAACTCAGGAAGGCGTTTAATGGTGAGCAAGTTCAAAGTGTCATGGACTCCCACTGGTATAAAAAGGAGGCAATACCCACTATACTCTCTGTGTTTCAGATAATGTATCTGTCTCTTTTCAAGTTAATAAACTGCACTCCTGTCAAATTGCAGATAAATGAAAGCGACCAAGACATTGTTTTCCCCACATATTGCTAAGAAAGATATCTCCCAATATTTCTAAACGACCAGTATGCTAAAAAGAACTTGAAATGAATCCACCCTGCAGTTATTTTACAGCATCAAAGACAATGAAATTTCCACAGAGGCACTTTCTGAAGTTTTAAATGCTTTATTTCTGATAGCTGCTCATTAAGAAGCTTCGAAAGCTTTTTATTGTTTCAAAGGCAGTCATCTAAATTTTTAATCATTCACTGGTGCTATATGGTCACGATGTTACTCTCTAGCTTTAAAAACCCTTTTTTATTTTCTAAACAGTAATGTCAACATAATGTTTCCCTGAATAATTGTTAGGTACAGCCTTACTCAAAGAGCAACTGCGAGAAGGAGAGAAAGAAAGAAAAAGAGGATTTTTTTTTCTTTTTTTTCTGGCTCCCTTTTGTGAAGGAGAGAAATGAGATACTTCAGGAAATTAAAACTCTGGACTAGCAGTTTACAGAACTGGCCACTGACTTCAAGTGCTGGTCTTCTGAGATGGTTTCAGCTCAGGGTTTGTGTTTTTTTTTTTTAATAGCAGGGGAAGTTTGCGGTGGGTATTTTTTAAGCTAACAATGATGCTCTGCAGGCTGATTCTTGCTCTGTGACACATGAGTGTCCTTAGGGATTAAAGAGGATTTAGGGAAATTTCCTGTCCCTGCCCCTCTGAGCTGCCTCCTACCCCACCCACCGTGAGGAGCGGGGCCAGGTCCTGCTTGGTGGGGCTTATGTAGGAGGCAGCATCTCCATCTCCATCCCTCGTGGTCACAAGCACTTACCGAGTCCCCACAGCGGGCACGGGAGGCTGGCACACAGTGCCCACCACCCAGGCCCAACTCATCGCAGCCCTGCAGCCGGTTTTGCTTTGCTCCTCGCTCCAGCACCCGTTAAAGACAGGATTTCTTCCTCGCTGCCTGGGACTGCGGATTCTCACACGCTAGACGTAGGGATGAGATTGCAGTTTATTTACTCTACAAGCTCGTATTAAATTTCTCCCTCTAGAAACCACAATCCAGCCCCTCTCCTCTTCAGGGACTGCGAGTTTTCCATTCTCAGGATCTAAGCGTTGGAATGAACCCATGTTCCAGCTCAAGCCTCTTCCCTTTCTTGTGCCTGCATTAAAGTAGGTTCAGCTCGCTGATAAGCCAGCAGCAAGGAGATACGGGGGCAGATCTAGGCTGCCTCTGCTTAGCATGAAAGTGGATCCCTCTGAATGCAGACACTTGGTATTTCCACCTTCCAGTTTTCAGTTAAGGTAGATGGAAAAGAAAAGAAGACTGAGCTGCAGGACCAGCCCGTGCATGGCGCAGTGTTCACCTGCAAGAGATCTCAAGAGAGGAGGATAACAACTGGCTCTTGCTAATGTAATGCTTTGCCCTCCTCTAGTGGTGCTTGTGATCTGAGACTCATAAAGGAGTTACAAATATTAATACAATGACCTTCCACTGTCAGTTGTAGCTGTTCCTGCACAGCTGAGGTGACCGAAGCATGGGTTGGGCGAGCTCCCCTTGCAATCCCATGGGACTCCCACTTAAACAAGCGCCTCTTCTTGTGTCCCCTGTGTGATGAAGGTGTAATCCAAGTCTTCAAAGGATCACTTTTCTCGTGTTGAATGTGTATCTGTTGAGTAGCTATTAGTTTTATGTCATATGCTATGCCACAGATGTACATTAACTCTTCTTTGTCCCTTCTCAGCCTGGGTTTGGGTGGTTTTGAGCACACTGAATAATTACTGGCTTTTCCTTGTGACCATGCTGAGGCTTCCTTCCCCTCTTCCTTGGACCCAGGGTGTCTGTCAACTGATCTCATTGCTAGAAAACAGCAGTTTGCCTGAGTTCAGAAGTTGTGAAATGCAAATAGTTCCAAAGGCACGTTGGCTAACGTGGAGCCAAGAGAGACGAGCGTGCTGGTTACAATTAACGAGTGATATCATGGGAAGGACAAGGAATAAAATGAAGAGATTGCTCCACTTGTACCGAAGGTTTGGGAAAAGAGAAGTTGCCAGTCGTTCCTGTTGGGAGCTGGCTGAGCTCACGGGTGTCAGTGCCAGGTTTGGGTAGAGGGAGATGCTGGGTGTGTTCTGCAGCCAATGCTCTCGGCCTCTTTGTGCCGTGCCTGGCTCCCAGACAGTGTGGGCTTCTCTTCAGTGTCTTATACTGAGGCTGTGTCCTGGGATCTCCATTTGTTTTCTTGGCCAGCCAGAGCCCAGATCGCTTTTCTTCATCTGCTTTAGGTTTTGTTTTGCCTGGTGTAGTCACTGCTGCAATCCCAGCACACCCCTGAGTTGTGCATCTGCGCAGCCTGGGGCTCCTCCTGATGGATCTGGGCGAACTGCCACCAACATTTAGCGCTAATCCTCTGGCCTTCTCCAACGAGCCTTGCGAGCAGCCCTGCCCATCTTTGGGAGGCTTGAAGGACCGTTGTTGAAGTTTTACTTTGAGTATGTGTGGTTCTGGTACTGGAAAAAATCAAGAGAGCTGGGAATAGAAGCCATGTCCTCAGCTGGTGCTTGACCAGGCTTACCATGGAAGTCATCAGTGCGTCCGGCAGATCCTTGCAGTGATCAAGCCCATGGGATAAGCCACGATCTTGCCAAAATAGGCAAGTCATAAATACTGAAGCTGGAGCTAATGTCACCTGTGCTTAGAAGTCCTGATGAAAACCAAAGATAATGTGACAGTTACTGTAAGAACTGCGTGTTAGAGAGGTAGACTATACCCTGTGTGGACTGTTTAGCATCTATCTGCCTTCAGCTGTGTTGTGCACTGGTGTGAAGGACCTGATCTTGGAGCTGGTGGGGCTTTGCAGAGCCTGTCTCATGCTGAAATCGCTGGGGAAGCTGAACTGGGCAGGTCCTGCGGCTCCGTCCCTTCAGCACTAGGGAGCTGCTGCTTACCTTGGCTTCTGCCGTGTCAAACATCAGCGGTGCCTTGGGAAGCCTCCACATCATCTTTCCAAAGCTTACATGTGCAGAACACACTTTGCCTGTAACGCTAAAAGACTAATTACAGCTACTCAGAATCTTGTCGGAAAAGAATTCCCGTCCTGTGTCTAGGATGACCAAGGAAAACAAAGGAGATGAATAAATAATAAAATTTGCAGAACATGTATTTTGCCAGAGACAAAACAGATTCAGATCTGGATGTGCTATGTTTGGAGCTAAGTTTAGAACTCGGGATTTTGGACAGACTTCTAAATACTGACATGCAGGGTCTCAGGCCCTTCTCCCAGATTGCAAACATCCTGTGTTCTTGGCTATTTTCCTGTCGGGATCCATGCTCTGTTACCTTTCCAGGGAGAATTTAGCTCTGGCCCTTTATGCAGAAAGAGCCGAGGGCTTTGGGAATAGTTAGAAGCTGATAAGTTCATCTGCTACCAGAATATTTGGCCTATCTTTGAAGCATAAAAGGAGGGGATGGAGTAAGACACAGCTCTTGCATCTGTGAAATTCTTTCCCATTGGCAACCTCCTGACAAATAATTAATGGGCGTCTTCCAGTTCAGCTCAGGGTTTGTGTCCCAGGCAATGGCTGTCCCAGGCAATGGCTTTCCCAGACTCTGTAGGACCCTGCACATGGAAGGAGATCCCAGTACAGCCTCCTGGGATCAGGGCTGGGTTTAAAGCCGCTGCTCAGAGCAGTGCATTGGACGCAAACAAGCATGGCCAGCAGCAAAGCTAGAAGCAGAGCATTTCCATTTGTTTTTCCTGGCCCGGTGCATGCTTAGTGTTGCAGGGTGAGGGAGAGGTCCCCTCGTCCCCATCCCACCACGCCACCTCTGGTAGGGTGTGATGCTTTGTGATGGGAGCTGCTTCCATACAGCACAGCGGGTCGCAGGGAAGCTCCTTTGAGGTGTTTGGTGCGGGGGGCTTTCTGAGCCCGCACCTTTGGCCCCTTGTAGTAAGCGTAGCTGCGTTGGCTTCAGCTGGAGAGGTCTAGATCTGGGCCAGGGCGAGAGCGGAACCAGCCCCTGCGCTCATCAATGTTGGAAATGCAAATGCCTGCCCGCAGGCTGCTGGCTTCCCGTGCCATTTGGTCTCCCAATACCCCGTGTGCTATACTTCTGTGTTGTAATTACCAGTCTGGTTCCTAACGGCTATAAAGCTGTCCTCGGGAGAGCGTGATGGATGATGTCGTGCTGTTGGAGCGGCCTTTTCGGGGGAGCGTTGCTAACTTGCTGGCATGTTCCTTGAGGTGCTCCTCGGCCGCTCCGTTGCTTCAGAGTGAGCCACAATTCCCCACTGCTTTCGCTTCCCAGTCGAACTGGTTGCTCTGAGGCTGCAGCTGATGTTTTCGATGCTGATGTCTAAAGAAAAGAAGCTGAACTTTTTCCTTGAAGCAGAGAGTTTACCAGAATGACTCTGCAGAGGCAGCATAGCTCCAGATGGTCAGTTAAAGAGAACACCACCTCTATTTATTATTCCAAGCTATTTGCACGTGACTTTGTCCCTTATTTCTTCTCTCTGCTTATTCTGAAAGAGTTAAAACTTCATCGTTCCATCAGCGTTGGCAAATCAGCTCTGTCATATGGTATCGTTTCTCTTTCCTCCTGAATGACTTTGGTGATTAACTAACAAAATACTTAAAATACTTGATCTGAAATCTGCTTTTGGGTAATGTTCAAGGGTTTAAACTTCAGGTTTCGTTGCTGGAGAGCCTGCCTGCTGGTAAGCTCTGAGCATTCCTGCAACGTGCCGACGCAAAGCACCTTGTGTGCTATCCCACTTTCCTATCTGCAGATTCAGAAAAAGGCTTGCAGGATGTTTCCAGCACGCCCTACTCATCTCTACCGCATAGAGTTGTGGAGGGTGGGATCTGCCTCATTTAACTTGACTTTTAAGCAGATGAAATTAGACATCTTGGCTCCCTCTGCCGTGAACAGACGTAATGCCCTAAAGGGAGAGCGCTTCAGCCCCTAGATTGATGTCCAAGGGAGGTTTGAGGAGATGCCCTGGGGTAATGTCTACCCTCTCTACTGATTATAGGAGCTGCCCACGTGACTTGCCAAGACAGTACGTGGCAAGATGGATCTTAGCTGCAGGCACACATTTTTAAAGGTATTTTTATGCCTAAACAATCAGAAGACGCCTCGCAGGATTTACAGAAAGGTCCTTCGGTTTCCCTGAAATAAATGGGGTTTAGTTTAGATAAGGCAGACTTTTGGGAAATCTGGTGTCTCACGTATTGTCTAAACGCTTCAGAAGAACGTGTGCCTGAATTTTCTCTCAAAGTAAGGTCAGATTTGGCTGACAGATATTTAATACATTTGATCTTAACGTGACCCTCAGGAAATACCAAATTCTTGGTTCAAAATAAATGCTTTATTCAGAAGAAATGAAAATAGAGCCTTTCCCTCTGCTGCTTGAGTGATGTGTTCCTTCCCACCAAGGTCTTGACTAAGCCATCCTGCCTTGTGATGCCTTCCCTCAACGGTAAGAGGGGAAGACAGTGTGATCTGAGTCCAGTTTTACCTTGGGATGTGCAGGGTTAGAATAACTCTCCTAGTTCCTATATAGACTCTACATATTTCTTTGAATTCCTGGAGCACTAGGAAAAGGCGCTGTCAGCCTTGCCTTCCAGCTTTCAACATGGCCCTTGACTGCTAAGTCGAGGAGAAAGGAGATGACTTCATGCTAGCTCATAAAAAGTTCAAACCAGCCTTGACTTCGAGCTTTCGTATGAAATAGTAGACCAAGAACTTAAATGAAATCCTTGGATTGTGACCTTGCTGCCCTCCAAGCAGAGCATGGAGTGGCCCAGGGATTGAGACTGAAGAAGAGGCAAAGTGGGGATGGGAGTGGGGTGAAGAAACAAGTTATTTTTCTAATTTAGGGCTCAGCCACCAACTAGATACATAACTTGGGCCAGCTGCAGTATTGAGCTCCTTCTGGAGAACCGTAAGTTTGGGCCTTTTTTCCCCTCTCGCTTCTTGGCAAAAAAAAATTAAAGAATGCTGGAGCATCCTCCCTGAAAACCCAGATGCGGCATCTTGGAGCTGAGTTTTCTCTGGTAAATAAATTTCAAGATGAAATTAAACTAAGCAAAGCTGAACTAACCCAGCCCTGCTGCTGAAGTGTTTTGTTAGATTTTCAAACGTCTTTGTGACGATTCTGTTCTTTCCCTCTTCTCCCAGTGCCATGTTGAAACATTACATGACTTGAAAGCCTGAAAGTCATGGAAGGGGGTAGAGGGAGGAGGAAAAAACAAAGCAAGTTGTACAGATGGCTGTCGAGGTGGGGGCAGTGAGGATTTTTATTTTCATGAGCCCCAGTAACCACAGGAAAGCTCTTTAAAAATAACACAACTGTCTTCTCCATAGCAGTTCTAGTAGTGCAGGTAGTAAAGGCTGGTATTAATTACCTGATTGAGCTTATTGCTGCAGGTGGAAGCTAGTGAGAAGCTGAAGTGCTTGGGTGGCCAGTCACACCGATTTCCACAAAGCTAATGGGACACCTTGTCAACCCCAGCCTCCTCCCCGGAGCCCCGAGAGGCGACACAAAGCAGGTTTCTGGAAGACATTACACGGCAAAAATCTCCAAAAGGGAGCCTGGCCTGGCTTTCTGGAGCCACCTGGATCCAAATATGTGCAGACATGTGTATCTGTAAACCGTACCTGCTGGAAGAAGAAACACTCGTGTGACACAAACAACCGCCTTTCAGAAGCCGGCACGGTGGGTGCTCCAATTAGCAGTGCCATGATGATCGCGGTTGCTCGTGGGTTCATTACAGAAGACAGACAGACATCTGCAGGGGTCTTAAAATAATGGCTCCTTTTATCTGGTGATTGGCAGAGGTGGGGTGACAAGAATGTGCTGCTTAGCATAAGCTGACTTTTTTGTCTCTCTTTTTTGGATACCAATAGGAAATATAACGCGGACACTAGAAAATAGCGTCTCGGTGGAGGATGACAGGGCTGCAGCAACCTTTGCTTCACTTGCTCCTTGAGGGACTGAGTAACCCTTCTAGTCTTCACCACTCCAGAAGGCTGCTGGTGCTTTCTGAGGACGGGTTTTTGCCACAGCATTGGTGTGTTCTGGGCAGCTCTGCATGGAGGGGACTTTGGGCTTACCCCAGTGCCTCGTGCCGAGCTGTTTTTTGTCTCTCTAGTCAGGTCTATCACCATAACTGCCAAGGCATTGCTCCAGCCACGGCATAATGGCAGAAGCACCCTTTGAATTTGTCCTTTCTTCCTGGGACTGCATGGTTCTGCTGTTGCTGGCTGCTTTCCTAAAGGCAAAGCCACCTCGCATCGCTTTCAGCCTCTTTAGTCTCTCTGACTTGAGAAACATCCTGAAGCTCTCAAAGGAGATGATAATTTCAGAGCTGTTCCCGTCCAAATCAATCACTGCCACAGCCATATGGGAAAGGCTTGTGACAATTCAGGTTTCTCGTGAGTCTTCTGAGGTTTCAGTCTGATTTATTTTTCTTAAGCTAGGCCCAGCAATAGAAAATCAGAGGAGGTTATTAGCTGTTTTATAATTATACTCTGACCTTTTACAGTACTACTCAGTTAGGGACTTCAAAGCCACTTGCAAACTTCCATGAAACTTTCTTGGCATAAAGAAATGCCACCTTATTTTTCAGGTCAGAAAAGTAAAGCGTTTTTTTCTGAAATATATGAGGAGCTGAGCTGGGATTAGACCCCAGACCCGTAGCTCCCAATCCCTTGCTTTAACTGCTAGCTCAGCCTTTGCTCATTCTGGGATGGGAGAAGCAATTGGGAATAAGAAGCTATTACTGGGGCAGGCAGCCTATAGGGGATAGAGTCACCGTTCTGACAATAACATATTATTTAGGACTGGGGTGAGATTGGAGATGGACTCAAGCTGCAAATTGAGAGGCACTGCTGGGATTGAATACTGAAAACCCCAGAGCGAGGAAGCATTGGAGTTGGAGGTTTGGGGTCTATTACTGTGGATTTCCAGAGATGTCCCTTCCAGAGGCCTACGGCACATCTTCTGCAGCGCTTATCTCTTGCCCTCAATACTTTCCTTAGCCGTGCAGGAGAAGAGATGAGAGGGTTTTCTCTGCGGTGCTATTATGATTTCTCCCTTCTTGTTGACCAACTCAGGCAAAATTATTTATGGAACTAATAGAAGGGGCCAGACTTTTCCATTAAAATGTTTTTCTTTTCTGCCTCCCTGCTGCACAGCTGTCTATTTGGGATGTGTGTCAGGATAGGAAAAAAAAAAGGTGCTGATGTGTTTTATTTGGTCTTTCACTGGAGGATTGCTGGCTATTTTCAAGCTGAACTTAAACAGAAGGCCACAAGAGTTTAAACCTGATTAAAAGGATGCAGGAGAACATGAAATGCTGCTCTCCAGAAGCTCTCAGACTCCCTGTTAATCTGTGCTGACACCTTTTGAGCATCAGGGTTAAGAGACAAATAAAGAACATGGGACAAATGGGATCGAGACACAAAAAAAAAAAGTGAATTAGTGAATTAATGAAGAAAGATCTTGAGAAAAATGTCTTTGATACACACTATTGGATATTTTTAGGTATTAGTTTAAAAGCATATTTTCAATGCAGGGATAAGTGCACGCAGCAGGGAGGAAAATACAAGAGAGAGGCGGTAGGAAGAGAGTGTAGAGGGTGAATTTAACTGACAATAGATCACTAGAGCCTCTGGTATCACGTTTAGAGGGTTAAAAGGCTAAACATCTTTGTATTTAATGGAAGATGCTCCCAGAATTCTCAAAAGCAAAAGACGGAGAGAAAAATCTGCTGCCTGGGAACTTGAAAGAGACGCACTTTTGAGACCCAGAGCCTGGAAAGCTACAGATCTATTCAGTGGAGAGACCCAGCAGATCCATTTCTTCCTTTCAGTGCCTCAGGGAACAGCCTCTGTCCTGGGGGATTTGTTGGTGTTGAGGCCATTCCCAGGTGTGCTCCTCACGCTGCGCTCAAGCTGAGTGTCCTGCCCCATGTCCAGGTCGCTCCAGGATTAATTCACCTGCAGTTTAGGTTTAGAGGAAGAGCTTCCAGGGCCCTTCAACCTTCTTCATAGACAAATGCACTTCTTGGCCAACAAATAATGAGGAACTTCAACCAAGAAGGGTTTGCTTTGCCGAGAGCGTGCCCGGCCAACACTGCATTGTGCTTTGAGTTTTGTAGCGAAATACTTTATACCAGTCCCCTGAAAATTGCTCTCAGGTGTTAATCAGAGTGGAGTTGTCAGAATTAGGACCAAACTGTGTGATTATAATTCAGAGATCTACTATAATTTGGTGATTATTGTTTGTTAGAATTTTACCATCTATTATTTTAATCGAAAAGTCACCTTTTTTTTTTTTCTGTAGGAAAGGGAGACTGTAGGTAACCTGTCCTCTCTAAAAACCAATAAATCATGTTCTTGGAGAATAAAGATCTAAGGGTGCTCTACAGAAAGGAACAGCATGAAGAAAGCTGTATCGTGCATTAAAATTGACAAAACTGCTTAAGGCAACTTAATTGCACTTTTTTATTAGTATTGGGTTGTGATGCTGAACAGAAAATGACAACTGTGAATAAGATAAAGGTCTGCATTGTGCATGAAATATTTAAATTGTTACTTTAAGAAAAGATGGGATTTTTTTAAACACCATAAAACATTCAGGACAGCATTTTACAAAATTAGGAAGGGGAGAAGAGGCTTGAAGTCTTCTAAATCCACTAAATTTGCACATTATTGTTCAAAGTAATGGTTAAAGGAAGAAAAGGGAAAGGTCTTGAAGGCAGGAATATATTTATTGAAACATATATTTGATGGTTTTATCTGAGAATCAGGAATCTGGTACTTGAACTAGTTTAGGGCTGAACACAAGTTTTAGTAGAGAATTTCTGAACAATTAGTGACTGAGGTGGAGCGTGAACTTTCTGTGCCAGGTAGGGGAGAAGAGATTTGTTCCCATCAGATACTGGATACAAGCCAGAGACAAAGCTGCTCTGTGGAACCAGGTGTTGAAAGTTCCGGAAAAAAGCCTTTGCATCTCGTCAGAAACTGCAAGTTTCTCAATCTAAGGGTCTTCAGGCACCTTTGCAGTAAGATTTGTCTCTCTCTAAAACAGCTGGAACAAGAATGATGCTCCAGAAGAAAGGAGCGGGAGGTGGTAAAGCTTCTGGTGCTGAGACCAGTAGGTCTCTGCTGCAGGATGGAGATGCATGAAGGTGAGGGACCTGATAAAACCTTCTCTGGCAGCTGCTGTTACAGGCTTTTGGGGTGCATGTGGAAGGGTGGTTCTCCCAGAGCCAGTTGAGTGCTGTAAACCCACAGCACAGACAGGGATGGGGAGCTGCCCCAGTTGAGCTGTGCTAGAGATGACCTTAGGTGAACGGTTTTATCGGAAAATTTGGAAATAACCACCCACGGGAGTGCAGGGAGTGGAGCAAGGAGAAGCTGTGGTGGGGAAAAAAAACCTATGTTTGCTGAACATATACACAGTGAGCGTCACACCTCCCACCGTGCCGGGGTGGCGGACGGGACAGGTCCCCACCGCCCCCACGAGGAGCCAGCTGTGCCAGCCCCATCCTCCTCCTCGGCTGTCGGGAGAAGCCCTCCCTGCTGCTCTGAAGCGATCGACTCCGGCACCACCCACCCGACAAGAAGAACAATTTGTTCCCTTTTTAAGAGAAATTAATTGTGGCGCGGGAGCAAACGCGAGGACTTCAAACGAACCGGTGGCTCCGACTGGCAAAGTTGGCACTCGGAAAACAAGCGCGAGCGGCAGCAACATTCGTTGCGTGTCACGCTGCACTCGGAGAGAGATTTTTGAAATCCCGGCTCTCTGCACGCTCTGGTCGGCAGAGCGGTGGGAAACCCGCTCGCTGCGTTTTGCTGGTTGGTAATTACAGTTTTTTTCATATTTTATTTATTTCCTCAAAAGGAACAAGTAATTATTACACCATCCTTTCCCCAATACCGCTTTGGAAGATTTATCAATTATAATCTGGGAGAACGGCCCCGTGTTAGACTTCAAATGCGTCTCATTAAAGATATTTTTTTAGGAAGAGTGGTGGAAAAAAACAAAGAACTGCTGTGCTGTTGTCTTTTGCTTCTCTTTAATGTCGGGTTCAGAAGTAATGATGTTGGGAACAATCGTTCTTCACGCCTCTGTTTTCTTCTGTTTACTCATTAAACACGAGAACCAGGTGCTCTCACGGGGAAATGCACATTCCAACATTGGCTTTAGAAATAAAAAATCTCTTCACTTTTGCTAACAAGCGCCGCGTCGTAGGGAAGGGGCCGGGGGAAAAAGCAAGCGGGACCTGCTTTAAAAATCAAATATTAGTACCCAGCCCTGAGATATTAGCTCGTAGCAATCGTCCTGGTTTTAGAGAGAGATTGGTGGGAGGTGTATGATTACAGGGTATTCACGCTGCCTAATGCTTGGTCTTGGTGTTCAGAGCTCCCCACTGTACTCCTGGAGAGAGAGGGGCTCCTTTAGGAGCAGGTCGGAGCAGTGGGGGTCAGCTGCTGTGCTCATCCTTCTCCAAAAGTACCTTCTCCACCGATAAGCTGGGGTGACCAGCTCCCTCGTCTATGCAAAGTGTGTATTGCTGTGGGAGGAATTTCAAGCTGTTTAATATCTTAGGAGCAGTTCCATGACCTGAGTGTAGGTATCTCATGCCACTTTGGGCTCCTCAGAACGTGCAGGAGATCTGCACAGACTGGTGAGTACGACACCAACCAGGGGGAGACTCGTGCTGGCTGATGGAGCGTGCAAAGGTCAGGGAGGTGCCCCAAGGCACCTAAAAACTCCACCTACTCACCCATGCTCATGTACAGCTCCACCCCTGATGTGACGTACTGCCTGGATGACATGGGGACACATCAGGGCTTGGAAGACAAACAAGCTCTTGCTTCTGGGGGAAGTTCACTCGTTCTTTTTCTGGAAATTTCTGTAGGCAGAAATTAGGAGCCCAGAGTACAGGTCCAAGCTGTGAAGCTGCCTTGACTCTGAAAGTTTCTTTGTTATCTGTGCCCAGAATATTTATAATTTGGAGTTGGTAATTGCTGTGAAATGACTTCTCTGTGTAGAAAAGCCCTTGGGTGTTTTGGTGGCAAGCTGCACGCTTTCATATTCCCCCAAAAAAGGCACGTGGTGATAGCACAAGGGGCAATGGCTTTAAACTTGACCAGAGTAGATTTAGATTAGACATTAGGAAGAAGTTCTTTTGCAGTGTCTCACCACCCTCAGAGTATGGGTTGCCCAGAGAAGTTGTGGAAGTCTCATCCCTGGAAGCATTTAAGACCAAACTGGATGAGGCTCTGAGCAGCCTGCTCTAGGGGGAGGTGCCCCTGCCCATGGCAGGGTGTTGGAACTAGATGATCTTGAAGGTCCCTTCCAACTCAGCCATTCTATGAAAGTGGTTGAAATTGTCCATAAGGAAGTAGATTTTTTTGTTGTAGAGTAGAAAACTTGAGGTTTTGCAGGAAATGTTTTTTTTTTTGGCAAGTTTTCAACCAATCTTGGCACCACTTTGGTGATGCTCAGGGCTGGACCTTTATTTGTAGCAAGTTAAACTGGTGTCTCCCCCACCCAGGAGTGACCAGAGTGGCAAAGCCAACAGGTGCTCAAGGCACCAGCCGGTCCACTCAGGTGCCATCCTCCACTGACAACGATGCCAGTTGCAAAACCGACCTGAGTGGGGTTTGCTGGTGAGCTGCTCCCGCTCCCAGCTGCTGCACGGCTCCGATCGCCGCGCCTCCGAGCAAGCCCCTTGATGCAGACCCCAGAGATCAGTGTTAAAAGCGGTGAATGCTGCTCTCCTGCTTCTAGCCCACCTTCCCAGAGCCAGTCGCTTCAACTTTTAACTTGTCCTGCAGGAAAGCCTATTAGCAGGAAGATATCAAGGGGAATCTGTGTAGATCTGATTGGCAAGCTGTGTTCTTAGTTCTTGGTGCTTTTTTGAGTCGTCGTCTTTTCCCCAGCAGTGCCTTTTAATTCTGGTTTTATAGCTGACCTTGTTACTGTTGTTAGTAGAGTTTTTTCCTTTACCTTTTTTTTTCTTTTTTTTCGGCGTAACACTTCTGTAAATGTTTTTGTTCTTTGTTCTAGTTCACTGTCCCTTTGAGGTTCCCTCTGATGTCTAGTCAGTGGCGTGTTTTTGATAAATTCTTCCCTAGCTGGTGCATCTTCTCTCCAGGTATCAAAAATCAGGGCAGTGGTTATTGAAGGGACGCTCATTAGAGCGATATGTGATTTCACTGCTGCTGCCACCACTAAAGAGTGGGTGCCTCCAAGTCAACAAATGGGCCGGCATTTAAACAAAGAAGCAGGAGACCTGCCCTTTCAGACCCGTGGGTAAAACCTCAGCCGAGCGCCGGGCCTTTGTGCGCGGGGACTTTGATTGCTCACGTGCGATGGAGAAGGCAGCAGGCTCTGCAAACTACCTGGCAGTTGCATCCCACCGGCAGCCTGGTCCCATACCTACCATCGAGGGGCAAGTGTCGACTCCTGCACAGTCTCCTGCAGCAGAGTTGTGCTTGGAGGTTCCAGGGAAATAACTGAAAAGTGGGAAGCAGGGCAAACCAAGCTCTGTTTTCTACCTCTTTACTGCTTACGTGTCTTGGAATCATGGGATCATAGAATCGTTTAGGCTGGAAAAGACCTTTAGGATCATTGAGTCCAACTGTTAACCCAGCACTGCCAAGCGCCCCTCTAACCTCCTCAGTGCCACATCTACAGGGCTTTAAAATACCTCCAGGGTCTTTGTGCAGTGGGCTGTGAGACAGACATGGAACTGCCCAAAGAGGCTAGAAAGTTCCTAAAATCCTACTGGCACAACAGTCATGTTCTGGTCTTGGCCTCCAAGCAGCTCCAGGGTAAGCTGAGCTGGCTCTCCCTCCCTCAACGGGTATGCTGACCTGAACCAACCCAACCACTAAAACTCTTCTGCAGCAGAATCCAAGTCACACACGGTTCAAAGCAGTTTCTTTGTGGGTTCCGTGTGTAAAGCTCTGCCTCCCCGGGAACCCCCTTTTCTATAGACCTGTCCCCAGGCACTAAGAGATGACCCACAAGGTGTCTCTGAACTTGTCATAAAATTAGTTGCATCTTCTTGAAGTCCTCTACGGGTGGAGAGCAGAGCAGGGAGGACCAGCAGCTCCGGATTCTTTGTACCAGCCAAACGGAGAAGTGGGAAATCTGGGGATCCTCATGAAAGGAAAACCAGCTGTCTCACCTCTGTACTTTCCCAGGATAGACCTTTTGTCTTGGATTATTCAGGAACCTTTCTTTGTGCTGTGCATGGTAAATTGGCCTTCCTTGAGTCTTTCTTCTCTTAGAGGTTTAACAACGCAAAGGGCTTTGTTCTGGTTACAAGCATTGCAAAGAACATCTCTAAGGTCTGTTTACACCAAAGGGCAATGGTTTAATAATCCTCTGTGCATCATGCAAGGGCTTGCAACAGGAAAGGTAAGGTCTAATGACCTTCATTTCTTAAATGCCTTCCAAACTCCTGCTCAGACACTAGAGGGTGAAGCTCTGCAATTCCACTGAAAAGTAAGGGACCGAGGGAAAATGAACCACTGAAAGGTCAAAGACGGTCTCTGAGCCAGGGGACTTGGCTGCTTTGATTATGTCTGCGCTATCCTATATTCTAAGACCCTTTAAGAAATTAAAGAAACTCTGAGTTGGACAAAGTTGAAGCTAAACCCAAGGTTGAGCGGCCTTTGGCGATGCCTTTTGTGCTTTTGAAATACTGCAAGATGCTGCTCCCTGACCGGACAGGTCCCACTGGCAGTGCTGAGGATCCAGCAGAAATTCTGCTGGAGTCCAACATGACACAGATTCCCAGGACCGTCAGCAAAGCAACTCAAACAAGGCAGCCTGAAAATGAACTCAACCTGAAATTCACTCCACGGTTTCACTTGAGGAATCAAACCAGTTTGCAAGTGCAAACACTGGAAGTAGGTCCCTTAATTTAACATGAACTTCTGCTTGTTGCAACTTGATAGACATACTCCAAGTGCACCTCTGCTTTGTTCTAACTCTAATTCACCCATCCACACCTGCCTCAACTGCTGGTGACTTTCTCAGCTGGATGCTCATATACAGGTCCTGGTGTTGAGCTGTGTCAGCAAACACTGCGTCTCGTTGCTTTAAAAAAAGGGTTGCAAAACGCCGCTTTGGTGCCAATGAGCAAGCTTCGCGCAGCCAAAACTGAAATGCAAATGGGAGGTTTGGCCCATTGCTGGTGAGACTCTTCAAAGCAGGACTCCCCTTCCTGTGATGTGAAGACTTTTCGAGATGGAATCCCCCCAAGCAAGAACAGCCCTCAGAAGGGCTGCCAGCACCTGGTAAAATCAAAGCTTTGAAGATGGGCCTCCCCATTGATAGAAGCCTTTGCATAACTATCCTCCTATCTTCTCTGATGCCTTTCCAGTGTCAGCAAACTGGAAGCTACAGAATCAGGAGAGGGGTGGGATCTCTCTGATGCACCCTCACTGGAACAGCAGGTCTTGGGTTTGCTGGAGGCTACCACTCAACCGCGCAGATGGATCGGACTGACCTTTTTCTGTCTGACTAAGGGGTCTGACAGGTGAATTCCAGCAAATCTTGCTGGGGTGGTTGGAGATGTTATCGCATCTGCACTTCCCCTTCTATTCTGTCCTACCCCCTGCCCACCACTCCCTCGAGGAGCTGGCAGAGCAAAGCTGTACCGGCACCATCAGCACTCAAGGGGAAACCCAGAGGCTTCGCTGAGATGGGTGAAGAAGGGAAATTTTTCCACCAGACTGGCTTTGATTCCCTGTGCTGGAGGAACAGAATCCTCCCACAGGGCAGGGAGATAATGGGGCAGGAACAGCACCAAAAGCTTTTGCAGATCTCACCTGCTGGAGCCCTAACGTGCAAAATCCTCCTTTTTGGATCTCCTGAGGGAGATGATGGTGTGGCAAACAAGGGTAAATACTATGACTCGTCTTTGCTGTGTCGTTGTGGCATCTTCCAGGGGAAGCACGATGCTTTCAACCAGCTCTTCCTCTTACCTTCTTAAAAATAAAATTGGCCACTTCATCCTCTGCCCAGAACCAGCCTCTCCTCCTCTTCCTCAGGCTATTCTTCACCAAAGCAAGACTTTCCCTGCACCAGGCAGGGTATTAGACTGCTCGCAAACGACTTTATTTTGGTTTGATTGGACACCCTTTTACTTTGATATATGACCTGCTGAATTACAAGAAATCATATTTTCTGATCTAATTTCTCTCTTTCTTAGAGAGGAGCCTTAAAGCTCTTGTTTTTCCTCATCCCCAAAAGATTTCCACTAGCAGGGTGTAAGAAACAGGAAGGAGCGAGGCTTCATCTCCCTTTTCATCCTTTCCTCTAATCAAGCGACACTCCTCAGTGCCCTGCAATACCTGTCTTGGAGCCTGTTTTGGGGTGAGGGTTGTCCTCTGGCCAGGAAAGAAGGGGGTGGAAATAAAAAGAAAACCCCTCAGGCTCTCCTTGGGAAGAGGAACTGAGAGTGCAGTGGTTTGGGCACACGGGCCAGGAGAAAGGTGTTGGCCGATGAAGTGTCCACGTAAGTCATTTGATGTATGGATAAAGGGCAGAGGGAGTCCATGCTTCACCTTCTGGCTGTGGTCCTTAGGAGACCAACGTGCTCTGTGGTCCTGAGAGCGTAGCTGATAAGAGATACGTTGCTCCTCGGCTTGTCTTTAAGTCCTTGAAAATCTAGTCTTCCTGGGTTTGGAGTAGTCTCGGAGGGAGATGGATTGAAACGCCCAAAAGAAGGCTCCTGGGTGAGAAGGGGGTCTTTCTCAGGGTCTCTGATGTGGAGCATGGCTGCTCTTTGGTCTTCAGCGAGGAGAGCTCAGCCCTTCTCTTGCTCAACTGGATTATTTTTATCATTTCAATACGTTTCACTTCTGAACAAGAAACCCACTGCTGATGTCCAGCTGACTCAAAACTGGAACTCTCTGTTAGGCACAAAACTGGAAGTGTGTTAAAACTGCATATTATGGTCTTAATGAATTATCTGTTTGCAAAAGGAGAAAACAGCGCAGAATTGCTGGCGTAAGTGTGGAATAAGAATTTTTTCAAAGGAATTACCCCAGCCAAGGCCCAGGATAAAAGTATTTTCAATAATAGCATTAGACCAAGAAGCAGCACAGCAAGAAATGCCAACTGTAGTCTCTAAATGCTTAAGCAACTTGAAATCTAAAGATGAAAAGGCACTGTACACTATTTACTCTTATTAATGCTGAATTGTACAGAAGTACATTTATATTTTATACCTCTTTGAACTGGGAAATACGTCTAATTCCCACAAGAGGATAAAGTATTTTTGCACTGAAGGATTAGAGAGGTGCTGTTTAAAAGACAATTTGAGGTACGGCTCTAAAAGGGACTTTGATAGTAGGTCTGGCCGCCGCTCTTGTCCTTTCATTAGTGCCCGGAATCGGTGGATCACGTCTGCACTTTGCAAGCGAAGGCGATGGAGGCCAATCTGAGTAGTCGCAGCAGATCTTAAGCAAATCGCTGAGTTGTTTGAAGGCGGAGATAAAAATCAAGGGGCTAATAAGTGATTTTGACCACTTTCCAGCCTTTGTGATGGTCTCCACCATGGTGACCCGCTGGATCTCCTCCATCTGTAGCCACAGCCTTTGTAAGGCGCTTCCACTGCGGCCCATCTCCTCGAAACCGAGGAGTGGAAAGTGCTTGCTCTTGCTGAATGTTCCCATTTGAACTCAACCCATCCTCTCTTAGTTGTGTCTCTCTGTTGGGAGGTTATTAAGAGTGACGAGCCTCTAGTAATGCAATCTATCATGGGAATGAAGCAACTGCCGTGTTCTGCAGGTGACTCCTTTGTGGTCACTCTCGCAGGGGCAGTGTAAGGAGCGACGGCACGTGCCTTTGAGCTTTGCCGCGGTACACAAAGGGTAGAAAAGGTAAATAAAAGCCAAACGGCATTAGCTTGCGCCATCGAGTTTACGAGCTCCGTCGAGTCAGCTGGAAAGGGAAACTACCCTTTCTGGCATGAAAATCATTTTTATCTACTTGAATGTATCATCGGGTGCAACCAGCGGCTTTATAAGGTCAGAAATATTTTCTTGGGATGACACAATCCCGTTTATCTGAAGACCTGCTGTCCCATGGCTCTCTGGCCAGGCAGCCAAGAGGATGCCAGCTGGGCTCAACCTGTGTCTGCTCCTCTCAACCTGACCTCCCAGGGGCTTGTGTTTGGCTGATTGTGGAGAGTTTTTACTTACCCTGGATCCGCCACTTGAAAGGTGGGCCTGGTGCCAGGGTGTGTGGCTTCACCTCCTCCAGCCCTGGGCCCCGCTGCTGCCAGTGACGGGGCAGCGATTTCTAACCAGCAAATATCTGTTTGAAGACTCCATTGTACCAACCCCACGGTGGGGAGGGGGAGAGGAGCAGATAATGAGCTACTGCATGATCAACCACAAGAAGAAGGTATAAAAGATATAGACCATTAGAAAAGAACAAGGCTTTAAATGCCATCTGAGATTTTAGCTGAAAAGGCCTTTATTAGGTTTTAAAAAAAAAAAAAAATCTACATTTAACAATATAGAGTACCCAGTCCTGTAGATTTCTACCGCAAACTCCTCTGAAGTAAACTACAAAGGATTGTGATGTTTCTTCTTTCAGACTTTTTTTTTTTTTATATGAACTTTTTTTTTTTAAGGCACCGTATCCCAGTGAACTATCCTCCATTTCTTTTTCTTGCTGAAGCTGCAGATGTACATTATGCTAGTGTGAAAAAAAGCTAATTAAACTGCATAGACTCTGCAGGAGGCAGAGAAGGCCTGCAGTGCACGGGGGATGATTGATTTGGACTGTCACACAGCTCTGCTGGGTGTCATAACTTAGTGACAAATAAAGGATTACAGTGTCCCAGAGTAACTCTCTCCCTTTTATTGTTCACCAGACATCAAAGCACAAAAGCATATTAGCATTTTTAATAAGTAGTTAGGTCAGTCGTGGCTTACAGTTCGGAATTACTTTATGTAAAACTAAAAAAAAAATGAAAGAAAACCCAAACTTATTGGTAGATTAGAAAATATAATGCCCACAAGGCAGGAGCGATTCTTCCTTCGCTTTCGATCAAGAGTGCGTTATTTGGTGAAAACACGCAGGGAATGTGGGTTCCCAAACCATTGTCTGAAAGTGAGATTTCTAGCTATGAAAATAATATCAAGTTGAAACCATTTTATCAAAAAAGCAATTATTCCACTTGTGGCGTTAGAGGCCCGCGTGGTGCATTGCTCCTGCCTTTTTCATGGGGAGCTTATTGTCTTCTGCTAACAATTAGCGGTGTAAAACGATTGTTTTGTAAATCACCTTATCTCTAATGAACGTGTATCCCTGGAAATAAAACTGTGAGTATCTTGTGGTTTTAAGAAAGCATAATTTGAGAGTGTTTCCTTAAAATCAACAGAACTTAGGTATGAAAATGTGATCCAGGCTAGAATAAAGAAGCTGGTGTTCTGATCGGGATACGATCAGCTCGGCGTAATTGTGAACCCTTCCCTTTGAAGCGGGCAAGAGTCCTCTCGGATGGCCCTGGCCTGCTCTGTAGAAGCAGATGAAGTGGCAGGACCAGGATAATTTCTGTGCGTCCTCGGGGCTGTGCAAACCCCCAGTGGCAGCTGGAGAATATCCCCTCCTAAATGGAGATAACCCAGGGGATGGCAGCGCTGTGACTCCTGCCCATCAGAGGACTCTCCTGGGGCAGATCTTCCATTACTCCCAGTTATCTCCTTAGATATAAAATTCTAATTTTCTTACCCCTTTCTTATGTTTTTTCTGCTGTCCAAACTGCTTTCCTGCCCCAGTAACACCAACAGACTTCCCTCTGTCACAGACAGTGGCTGCTCAAGTGGAAAAGCTGCAGTAGGAAAGAATAATGTATATTTTTAAGCTGTCTCTTTATACAGTTTAGGAACTGGAAATGAAGAAGAGAGCCAAGATTTCTGTGGAGCTCCAGCAAAAATGCCACGGACTGTCAATGGTGCAAGACTGCATTTAGGGAATTGCTGGAACGGGCCATAACAGCTGTAAAGCAGATACAGTTTTCGTATTATCCCTGGAGAGATGTTTCCTCCTTCTTTATAACAATCCTTTTAATACTTTTTAAAATGAAAACTTTATTTTCTTGGTATGAAATTACTGTTTAAAAAAAAAAAAATATCAAAGAACTTACCATGAGAAAAAAAGCTGGCGCTTGGATACCTGTGCGATAAGTGCCTTATAAATACCTGTGATAAATAAGAAAAAAAGGCAACGTAAAAGTAATGTTCGGAATCTGTCTTTCATTTTTGAAGACAAGAAAATATTTCTCAGTTACAGATGAAATAATGTTATTAACACATCATCTCGTGCCTACATGAAAGGCACTTAAGGTACAGTGGAGATGTCCAAGTACAGCACAGTATTTATCATTCTGGAGGTGCCAAAACACAGAGACACGATGCAGGAATTTTTGATGATGGGGCTTCCGCCTAAATTTAATTTCCTTTCTTTGGTTCAAATGAAAACTTCCATTTAATTTTAATATCATGCTTTTTAGCAACTCCAAACTTACCGGACTTTGGGGCATTTAAATCTACATCCAGAGCTCAGTTTTGTGGTGTGAATCCGCTCGTAGTTGTGTGAGTTTGTCCCAACGCGCTGCGATTGTCCTGTGTCCTTGGGGCTATACGGACATGATGGGAAGGTCCATCTTCGTTTTGCAGATGAGCCGGAAATCTCAACAGGGCACGGGATCTGAATGTAGGAGACTCTTCATCTTGGCAGGAGTCAGCAAGTCCCTTCTGTACTCACAATATAAAAGATGATTTGCATGAGGATTGTCTCAAACTCCAATCCTCAGGATCTTATTTTTTCGCAGTGCCTTCCTCCTTCCCCCAAAAAGGAGCCAATGGCGTGAGCTGATTTTATTTTCTGTGGGACACATCAGCATAATGTATGCCTACCTGCTCTGCATTTTCCAGCTATTTCTCTAGACCTTTCTGGTACCCGGGACTCCTGTGAATCCTGTACCCTCACTTGTTCTCGTAATCTGGGAGGTTCCTGCGTATTTGAAAACGATGGCTCCATTTGTTTTTCCAACTTCTTACTGAATCACTTGTTGGTGTGCAAGTGACATTCCAAGCACTGGATTAATGAAAGCGCCTTTCTTCTTTGTACTAGTTGTATTACGTCAGAGATTTCTCCACACGCACACCAGTTCCAGTTATCTGATTGATATACTTAGACATCACGCATGAAATATGCCTTTATTCCTGTATTTGTGTCTATAAACTGAAAAGGACCCTTTATTCTGGAGGAAGAGTCCCGCCGCTCGGAGCTGAACCGTACGGCTCTGTCAACAGTTGAGCTGGCCGCTCGCCAAACACCAGCCTTATCTATTCAAGCAAAATGGGTGGAAGGAACCACGAGAGTGGATTTTCAAAGATCCATTTGGAAAAAAACAAACGACAAAAACCAACCGACAAACCACAAACTCATGATGCCACTTCAAATCCACGGCCGGCAGATGCTGTCAGGCACGTGCTGCCCGTCGGACTTGCTCTCGGCGATGGGGTTCCTCTTGGTGCCCACTGGGGAGGCAAAGGGCAGAATTGATTTGACCCTAAAAATCATTACCTGAGGACTTTGCTCTTAGGGCTACATGCTCCATGTGCTGCACAGCCTGGAGTGGAGAGGCCAGGGGGGATGCTGGGAACACAGCCAGTGGCACAGGTGGACAAAGGCTCCTGTGGGACCAGCCCACCTCGGACATGATGCATAACCACATCCCAGACCAGCTGGGGTTTGTGTCCGTTGTTCCTGGTGTGAGGATGAAGATGAGGAGTATTTGCAGTGGACATTTGTCGCACGGGAGCCTCAACCAGACGAGGGCACCATTGGTCTTGGGCACTCATTCTCCCTAAGCCCTTCTGGCCCACAAGGCAGGACCTAACGGGCTGAGGAGAAACTGGTGGAGAAGAGGTAGAGTGCAAATAACAGCACGCTGGTTATATAGATGAGCCTGAGAAGAAAATCAAGCCCATCACCTTCAGAACTGCTGTGTGAGGTTGCGCGAGCCAGGCTGCGGAAAGTCTCCCGCTCATTAGCATCTTAGGCTGCCTCAAATGAGTCATGGAACAGCAGCCTGGGAGAGGCTTGCAGGTTGCTGAGACAGACAAAGAGGAGAGTGCAGGGCTCAGGATGCCGTTTTGTGGTCAGGGTTACGGCCTGATATCCTCAGGCTGCAGGTGTCCTCCCTGCTGAGACCAGCTGGGATGGGGAGTGCCGAGCGTTCCTCTTGGGCAATACTGGTCTGAGGGCAAAATGTGGCTTCTGGGTGCTGTTTCCTTCACACTTTTTATCCCAAGCATGGACATCTGGAAGAAGTAGGATAAGAAGTGAAGGTGCTCCCCTTCACTTTTTAGCTGGGAGACAAATGAGCTAAAACTGAGACAGAAGGGAAAAAATAAGCCTAAAAAAAAAATAACCTAGCAGGATAGAAGGTTAATTTTACCCAGCTTTGGTTTATCTTGAGGAAAAAAAACCCAAAACACACCACTTTGTCTCTCAGAGCTGTCTGTGTAGTGTATAAATGTGGCACGTGCCAACGCCGCTGCAGGATTGGCAGTGGCGGCCAGGTCGGCTTCATCTGCTCCCAGTCACCCCTCTGCCGAAGATATTTCTTATCAGCACGTCCCTCTCTCACCACAAACGCTGTGAGAGAGTCAGGGGGCAAATGGGAGCCTTCGTTCCAAGTTTGTGCTCTTTGATTGGCTCAATTGAAGTGGGAGTATTTGGGAATTTAATTAAGAATATTACATTGATTAAGAAGACACTGAGACGAATACGCAAAGTTAACTGCGAACAGTTTGATACTTAAACTCCTGCTTTAGCTAATTCTTGATTTGTTGAAGATTTCCAGCCATCAAAAAGGCTCAGGTAATTAATGTTCTTTTATAGCATAAACTATTTTTAACCACCTGTCCCTTACCGAGTAAATTCCCTCCTCCTTTAGAAAAGTAACTTTTCAGATATAATTTAAAGAAAATCAAGGAAATTCCTTTCAAAAAAAACTGATGAAAATTTATGGTGGGACTATAACCGACAATGTGATTTTTGTTGTTGTTGCTGATTTTACTTCTTAAAAATCAGACTATGTTTGTGTCAGTGCAATGGTGAGCTCAAGGAAAGCCGTGTCTCGGGTGCAGGTGCATTGTGGACAGGGTGAAGCTCATGAAGAGGTGTTCAAGGTCAGGTTGACCTGCTCTAGTTGCAGATGTCCCTGCGGGAGGCTTGGACTAGGTGGCCTTTGAAAGACCCTTCCAACCCAAAGCAATCTTGGATTCTATGTGGGAAAAACAACTAGTGGTGGCCAGTTAGTAGGTCTGGTGTTACACTTTTGGAGCACGATCTGGTGGGGCTTCTGGTTGGGGAAGCTGGTGGTGACCTGGTCTCTGTGCAGACACCCAGGGTCCTGGAGGGCAGTGCACAAGCTGTTCTGCCTCACGTCTGGGTCCTGCCCAGGGTGGAGCAGAGGTGAGCCTGAGAGAAAACACCAGGGACTCAAATTGAAGGGTTCCAAGGCTGCCTGGGAGTCTGGCAGGGAAGATGGTATCTCACATTAGAGAGCATCTCTGGTGCACAGCAGCGAGGGGATAGCGAAGAGAAAAATGACCTCGCTTGTAAAATCCCCCTGTCCTTTTCCTCCGTCGCGTCGGCTGGTTGGGTGGGGCGAGGAGCACGGCGAAGGGAGGGTATTTTCTGCTTTGCGTCGCGCACAGAAAGGCCCCGTCACGTGTGACACGAGGAGGACGTCCAAAGGGAGCCTGGCCTCCCCTAACAGCGGTAACATTAAAATATTCCGCGGCAGGATCACAGCGACATCTGAAACTTTCCTTCAGTCGTTTTCTTTCCCCTCCCTTTTTCTCATCTCTTTGGGTCCTTTGGCCCATATGTTGCTAATTTTCTGTCTTTTCAAAGCACTCTGTTTCATTTAAAGTCAGAATACATTCTATTCATCACCATCCATACTAGGGAAGAAAGAGATCTCAAAGGTCAGTGTTTCCCCTTAATATATAAAATAAATGAGCAAAGCACTGTGTTGGGGTTTTTTTTCCCCTTTAGCTTATTACTTTTCTTAATCTACTTTTTAGGGCTACTGTGTGAGATCACAGGAGAGACTTAAGCAATCGCTCCTAGAAAGGCTTCTTATGTATTCTTGCAAGAAAGAAGTCCCCCCAAAATACGTGCCTTTGTAGTTTGATCTGCTGAGCTAGATTTCACCCAAGCTAATTACTGGTCAGCAAGCTGACGTGCCACTACGGTGACACGCACGAGCGCCCAAAGGACTTCCCTCACCAGGAGCTCGCTCTTGCTTTCTGTCCATCACATTCACTCGGGGAAAAAAAATAATTCCTCCTTCTTTGCTGTGATGTTGCACCTCAGAATCTGTGCGAGGGATCATAGCGAGAGAAAACAGGGGCGTTTAGGTTTTTGAAGTAATCGTTCGGTAGATGGTAGTCTTACCAAGACGCAAGTTAAACTCATAAAATCACTTGAAACGGAGAAAAGCACGCAGGATGATCTGCTTGTTTCATTTCTGTTGTTGTAGAAGTGTGGTTTGTTTGTAGAAGGCCATCACAGGATTAAATTTCTGGAAGGAATTGTGGTAGGTTGCCATGCAGCCTGCAAAGAGCTAATGGTATCAGTAGCCCACCAGTTCCTTGCTTCTCTACAATTTGCAGTGACGAAAGCTGGTCTCTCCCCAGCTTTGCCAGTGCCGGCAGGGCTTGGGCCAGCCCACATCTGCCCTCGCAGGCTGGAGTGACCCAGGAGGCACAGCCAAACCCAAAGGCAACTTGAGAGCCAAATGAACCTTTCTTTACAAAACCTCAGACCACATGAAAGCGCCTGGATTTGTGTTCTGTTATGAACTCGGAATTCGAGCCAAGTTAGTTAAAACGTTCGTCAAGACTCATCAAAACTCAGATCTTTGTAGTGAATGTGGGCCTGAGAATTGAGCTAACCCGAGTCTGGGCTTTAAATCAGCTGGGAGGCAAGCGTTGTCTTGAGCTGAGTAGACAGTGGGTGAATTTTCCCTGTTCCTGGGCCGAGTTGGTGCTTCACGCAGTGAAGTTCCATCGACTTGCGTGAGAACTCGAATCACCCCAAACACAAGCCATGAGGACTGAAGTGCTTGGGTTCCCCCGAAGTTTTGCTGCTGCTCAGCAAAACTTGGCCAGAACTGTGGCCAGAGCAGGTCCAGCTGAGGTTGTAACCACCTCCCCGGGTTTTGGTGGATGCTACACATCCCTCCTTCTATGCACCTTCCCACCGTAAGCTCGTTTGGGCAGAGACCTGCTGTTTGTTCAGAACACTTGCATGGTGACTCGACTAATGAAATTATCTCGGGGAAGTTCCCTTCAGTGCTATAAGATGCCTACTTTCACCTGGCAGTGCTTCAGGGCTGGCACTTCATCAGCAGATGAACAAAGCCGCCAAGTAATACAGTACAAGTAAAACCATTACAATCTGGGGTATTTCCAAAACAAGATCCTGATCAGAAAAAAAATTTTAAAAAAATAGAAGAAGAAGGGAAACAAAACCGGGGAAAAAAAAACAATGGAAGGAGCAGGCAGGGAGAGGCTTTAACAGCTGTTAGCTTTGAGCTGTAAATTTGGTATAAATAATATTTCTGGCTGTTTTGAACAAGTATAGAAGTTGCATATCTGTAAGTGAAACTTCCTGGCTCTGCAGAGCGACTCCATCAATCTAAATTAAGAGTGTTCCGTGGGAACCAGGAACGATATTACTGAAGAAATCACGGCCTGAAAACCAGTTAGCAGGCAGGCAGCTGTTCTTGGATGCCTTCTCACCACAGGGCTATCGGATCTCTCCCGAGGTCGATCCAAGCCCTGTGGGCTTGGGTTCTTTTTGAACGACAGGCCTGCAACATTTCTGCCTCTGCAACTGAAAACGCTGTGGCCGTGAAAGGAAGCGGGGTCTTTTACTTCTTGTTTCTGGCTCTACCACGAATTTAATGCATGACCTTGGGCAAATTAAAAAGCATCTCTGACCTCAGTTTACCTAGCGAGAAAAAGGGAGTGGTAACACTTATCGGCCTCTGTGGCATCCAAGATTTCACCGAGACCTGTTTCCTCGGTCTGCTGAGACAGGTGAATGGTGGCTCTGCCCATCCGACGGCAGCCTCCTTCCCGCTCCGAAAAGCAACCTCTCCTTACAGACCGAGGGTAACAAACGCTCGTAACTCAGTGCTGGAGAGAGTTCTAACCTGCTCCTGACCTCTGAGCATTGCCAGGCAAGTACGCTCTGGGCTAATCCACCATGATATCATTCTGTGGATCACCTGATGCTTTCCATGAGATATTGAGAAAAAAAAATCGCTCGTAGGAAGGCACACACACATTTAAAAGCCTGACTTTTCCATCTCGTGCCGCATTCGCCTTGCACACAATTAATTTAACACCCAGCTGGTAGTAAAATTAGGTACTTCCTAAGCATTATGGTTTTTAAATTGCTTTCTTAGTGCTCTCTGCTCTGTCAGATCTGTCCTGCTGAGGAAAGGGCTAATATCTTCTCCCAACTTCAACATTTCTCTCAGCGTTTCAGTACGACCAAGAACAAGATCCCTGTTGTAAATGTGACTTTTGTGACAGGATCTCCAGAGTTCCTGCATATCTTCTACAACTGGAGGTGGTTTCAGATCCATGGCTTCTGGATACCTTAGACCTCGCTTCTTGTGTCCATTCTCTGCTGCGCATCCCAGAGCGGCGAGGCCAAGCCCTCAGCCCCGTTACCAGGCAGGATTTTGACCTCCAGTTTGGGATGTCATTGCTTCTGTCTGAAATAGAGATTGGATTCTGGCTCTGGGAGCCGTCAAACCAAACTGAATGGCAGGCAGCAAAATCTGTAGCAAGTCAGAATAGTTTTCTTAACCTGCCAGGGAGGGGAGGGAGGGAGGGAGAGAAGGACCCTACACAAGACATCCCGTGTCTGATTACACTCCACACATCCACGGCTATTGAAACTCTCTGATTCCCCCGTTTGAGATTTAGCTGCAACATCCCATTTGTTCCAAGCAGATATGTAAAGTCTCCTCGGTATTCAGGTTCATTTAAAGATTTACATTTTGTATTTCCTTGCTCCTTTTCTGACGATGTACATAAAACAGAATTGTAAATGTTTAGGAAAATCAAAGCTATTCTTAGATGCTTGCAATTCCACTAAGTTTGTATTCTCTAATTTGCGCCATGAAAGGAAAAGGAAATCTGGGAGAGGAGCTTGTAGTTTGCTTTTGTGAGGTTTTCTTTACTGCATTTCCATTGAAACTTGGGGCTCAGAGTTTTCTTTCCCAAGGCAGTTTGAAAGTCTGCTCAGTAACCGTTCCCTCCCAAGGACGTGTCTGCAGCCGCCTGTCCTACCTTTCCAGGGAGCCAGAGTGGAAATTTTAAAGTTAATTGCAACAGACCCATCTCCAGGAGATGTCCAGAAGCTCGGCTGGCCTCCTCTACCCCTACAAATTTGGTGATAGATGAGTAAATTCTGCCCAACTGCTTCTTCCATAAATGCTGTGATTTTCAGGGTAGAGTGCAAGGCCTGGCGCAGCCATGGCTGTAACAAACTTGATTCTTAATATGGTGAGCCAAAATGCCAACCCATCTCTTCCCCGAGCACTTGGCCAGTCCCACCGGTGCAAACAGATTCACAGTCCGTCCCCGCGTACATCAGAGATTGTAAACCACTCAGGGGGAGAAGCGGGAAGAAGTGGTTTCAGATTAGGATCTCTGGAAGAAAATCACTCCTCAGGTAAATCCAAGCTAGATGAAATCTGCCCTTCTTTTTTTTTTTTTTAATTCTTTCGTCGCAGTCAACACCTTGAGAAAGTTCAGCCCCGCAACAGTAACTGGGAAGGGAAATGCTGAACAAAAATCCCAACCGGCAGAACAAGAAATTTCAAAGGAGTGAGAATTGCATTCCCTGAAGCCAGCCCCGACAGTGCTCTTGGGTCTCTGCTTCTGAAGCTGAAATTAAAAAAAAAAGAAAAAATAAAAAAAGAAAGTAGAGTTGTTACTTCACCTTCTGCCCAGGTTCACAGCTCTGTGGGAAAGGTAAGTTTATCCAAACAAAAGCCTTTGGGAGGCTGTGTGGCTCAGTGAACAGAGCTCTGGAGTCGAATTCAGGAAAATCAAGACCTCTTTCCTGCTTTGCCACCAGTCTGCTGGAAAAACTGAACACTTTCCTCTCGACATGTGCGGTAACGGGTATTTCCAGTCCAGAGAAAGTTTCTCATATCTGAAATATTCCTCTGAACTATTAAAAAAAAAATTTAAAAAAAAAATCAGAGAGGTGGAATTTTCCACAAATGGAAAATTTCATTTTTGGAGAAGGGAAAGGAGAAAGTTCCTCCGCACCCACATTCAGCTCCTCATGTCCTGCCCAGTTCCAGGGACCAGCCGAGGTCCCACAGCCCTGGCAGCAAAGCTGGAGCCTTGAGGAACCTGCTCTGAAGCTACCGATGAAAAACATTAGATAAAAAATTGATGTAGCAGATTGTTTCTGGTGAAGACTTTTTAAGACTCTCTTCTTAAACCACAAACGTGCTCCTGGCTGGCACGGAGAGCGCACGTGCCGAGGAGAAACGCCTGCCTGCAGCAGGGGACTTGCCAGCTATTTTCAGTTGAAGGACGTGCCAAGCTTGTGACCACCCCTTAGACCAAAATGTGCTGAATGTCCCCTCCAGCCTGTCTGGCTAAGCTTGGCCAAGGGGCAGCCGTTGAGCACATCTTGGTGAAGTTAGAGGAATTTGGCACGGGGTTTTACCTTTGCAAGGCAGCGCTGGAGGAATGTTCTGCGCATATGAACTATCTCATGCTCACCAAACCCCTTATTAGTTTCAGGCACCGGCCCCTGTGTTATTATGGCCTTGATAACTTTATTAAATTCAGCCTCAGCTTATTCATCTCGCAGAATGGCCCTAACTATTTGTAGATATTTTAAAGTAGCCATCCTTGCATCGTGATCGCTTCCAGACGTCGCCGAGAGACACGCATGTGTTTGAAATGCCTGCTTTCCTTCTCCATTTCACCATAAAGTAGCCAATTTAATTTTGCACAATACCATTTGATAACAACCATGTGTGTGTGTCTTCCACGTTTATATACTTCAGAGAAGGTACTGCTTGGTCAGTGTGAGATAATTTCACAAAGAAAAATGGAACCAGATGTTTCTCCTTTTTACTTGGCTTCCCCGGCCGCCTATCTTGTTTCTAGTGTCAATCTCCACTCAGGTTTTCCATTACCTTGGGAAGGGGATATCTTTACACTGTATGTTTTCATTACCAACCTGCCTGACAGAGCGTGTGGAGTAGCTGAGGTAGATGATTATCAGCTTAGCGCCTCTGAGATCATTATTGAACGGTAACGATGCTCGGGAGACAAACAAAAGAAGAGGGTGTACGTTGGGTGTGCTTTCAGAGGAACTCCAAAGGGAAAGGTCACCTTTTAGGCCAAATCTCGCAGGCAGTTTTCTGGATGCCTGGGATGCAGCTTTGATCACCTGGGGAGGAGCAAAGGGCATCCTCAGCTGCAGCAAATGGGCAGGAAAATCTGCAGGTGAGCAGACGTCCTCCCCCGGGCACTGGAACAGGCAGATTTAGAGACAATATTATTTGGTGAGGTCTTCTGACTGTTTATGGATCTACTGCCCGGCTGGCAGGGCCGAGGTAAAAGTGGCAGCACTTGGGTGAGTTACTTGTGTGTCAGGAAAGAGAATGGGAAATTCCATGAAGTTGTAAAGAGGTAGGATGGGGAGGGCAGAGGAATTTGCTGGTGGAAGAAAGGAGGAGTTACGCTCTGTAGAAGTGCAGCTGGGCAGGGAACACCACATCCAGGGTCTGGAGTGAAAGCAGGAGCCTGGAAGAGTAGTGACAGAAGTACTGGAGACTCAGGAAAGCCCACGGTCTGAGGCCACAGGTGAAAAGCGGGATGTGACATTTTGGAGTCACTACACAGCCGGTAGGCCAAGAGGGGCCCATCAGTGACTACAGCGCAAGCTGCATGCTCTTCCTCACCCCACCAAACACCGAGGTCTCCTCTCCGCCCGGCCATCGGGGCCACGCAGTCTCTGTTCAAAGTCCATTTGGACTATGAATTTCAGATGGGTCACTGCTGGACGGATCCTGTGGACATCGCTCTGCAGCAGCCCAGGTGACAGGGTTTTCACTGCTGCTGCTTTGGGTGGCAAAGCTCTGCTTCCTCGCTGCTCATGCACCGGGCTCACGGCTTGTGCTCCAAGGAGAGGAGGGAGCGTGTTATCTGCCGGGATGTCAGAGTCTGGGCAGCACTGTCCTACAAACGGCCCGTCCTTGTGGCGACGACACGTCAGCCCCAAAGCCGCTGCAAGAGAACAAGACCGAACGCGGATGAAGCGAGGGCAGAGACCTGTGAGCTCCAGTTGCCCAGCAGTGTTAGTGCGAGGCGGCGAACTTCCTACCCTCTCGTTTACAGGTGCTTTTATTAAGCTCCAGTACGTGAACAACACTTTGTGATCCTCCTGTGACTCACCAGTCTTGTGACATCCTGGCAGGCGAGAGGACTTGGCCGCCTCTCACGTGCTGGCAGAGCTGGAGGCGCTTGGAAGGAGCCGTTATTGCAGGGAGTGTCCGTTCTCGCTCACTGCTGCCTTTTGGACCGGCTGAGCTGGGCAGGGATGGATTCTGGAGCAGGACATGGTTCCTCTGGCTCGGACCCATGGAGACCTGCGGATGGTTCAGTGGACAACGGCAGGAGTCTCTCAAGGACCTCCAAGAGAGACCGAGTCCTTTGGCTTGGAGGATGTCATGTGCTTTTTTCTCATTGCCTTTCTTCACCTCTCTTTATTTTGGTTAGCATATGAGCTCAGCATGAGCTTTCCATGTATTACTTTCAGTTAAACCACCGCAAATTTGCAGAAAACCTTATACAGGCGTGAGCTGATCTTATGAGTCATGCTTATTGCTGTGAAGTACTGTATGGTATAAGGTAAAGCACTAGAATGGGTCAGAGTCTCCAAGCAGCCGGCTGGAGTCACGCAAATCCTGTTACTGGCTGGCACGTAGGCCAATGGGCAAAGGTCCTGCAGAAAGAAGTCTTGATAATCACCATTTCTTAGGAACTAATCCTAAATGCCTTGGCTCCCTGTCACTGCTCGCAGTAGTAACAGCAGGTGCCCATGCAGAAATCCTTTTCCCAGCATCTCCTTCATGTCTTTACTTTCCAAAAAGGAAGTTGAAAGACTTTCTGACGAGGATACAGGAAAAAAAAACACTATCAATTTTTTAAGTCTTTTTCTCTTGAATTGTCAACTGCTTGTGATTTCTTTTTCTTTTTTTTTTTTTTTTTCACCCGTTAAAAAAGTAATTTTGTCACTCTATACACTTCCAATCCAGTAAATAGTGGGAGAAGACAATTCCACTGGAGGCAGGAAGGAGAAATATTTGCTTAATACATGCTTAACTGGCAATCATCTGAGCAATGCCTTAGCCTCACTGCAGTCAAGGTGGCTTTCATCACTGGAGGTATAATTTGTCTCTACTTTTCCAATCACTGCTTCCTCCCTTCCTCTCATCTCCCACTTCAGTCTGTGCTGAACTAATAAAAACCCAGCTCCTGCTCCAAGCCAGTGAGATGCAGAGATGAAGAGTAGTGCCCTATGCTGCTTAGCATGGCTGCAACTCCAAATGGTCTGTGCTAGAGCTTGCTGGAAAGGTCCTGGTGACGGCAGAGCTGTACCTGTGCAGTGCGAGGCTGGCTGAGACCTTTATTGCCTTCAGGGCTCCTTGGAGCAGCCACCCACAGTCAAGTGTTCCATTGATTTCAGCGAGTATCAGATGAGATCTTTGGTTCCTGAGGGCAGGATTATCAACCTGGGATATCTGAGGTGAGGGCTCAGCTCCACAGAAAGGCGTATAGATAAGGGACCGGATTTATAAAAGGGTGAGTTCAGGTATTCAGAGTCGCTGCAAATTCTGTTTACTAATTTAAGAAGCCCAAATCCTCATCCTCAGGTGTGTTACACACAGCCTCAGGTGTGTTACACACAGCCTCAGGTGCGTAACTCGGGTCACCCAGTTGGCAAAATACAAAATCCAGCTCTCTGCCTCCGCCTGCAGAAAGGACTTCAGGTAAAGCAAAGTGTAAATCTTTACCACATCCCACCGAAGTCACCGCACTGCGTGGAGCCAGCAATGCCACCGTGCCCGACCCACTTCGCCTCCATCAAAGCCCAGGTCTTCTTCTTCTACTGCATGTCTGAGTGTTTGTGCAAACCAAACTCTGCATATATTATGAGGTTTTTCATACAATCAGAAGATTTTTGTAGTCTAATTTAGACTGTGCCATCCAAAACACTTTGAAAAGTCCTGGAAAAGTCCCTTTGAAAAGAGAGCGGTTAAGATCCCCAAGCCTGCGTTGCTCTTCCTCACCCTGCAACCACCCCAACTGCCCGGTCCCTATTTTCTAGGTCTTCTAGGCATGGCTTGCTCTTCCGTGAAAATGCTGGGGTCATTTGTTAGTGACAACAGGAGACAGATCTTTTGGTGACGTAAATCAATGTCACTTCAAAGCTTCAATGGAGCAATACTTATTTACACCTCCGGATATCAGATCCTTACGTTTCGCTTTTATATGTGTCAAATTCGTTTGGGTTTTCTTTCTGAAAGGTAACATTTCGTTGCAAATTTCTGTAATTAAGCCACCTGGTTTCTATGGCAATAGACACTATACAAATTAATAAACTAAATATTCCGGCGCAGTTTAATTCTGGCAAAGCCGCGCTAAAAACCTTTCTGTCAATTCCTCCTTACGAAGGCAGCGAAAGGTGCTTAACAGACTATCTTATCAAAATTAGCGAAAACATTAAGCTTCCCCCCAAAAAAGCTTCTTTTGAAAAGTTGTTCTAAACAAGTTCCTAAAATCTCAGAAGTATTAAATCCTCATTAATATAAGCTCAATGTATTTATGGTGTCAAAAATGTGTTTTATAAAAGCCAAAAGCAGAGTTGCACAAGTTGCCTCATTATCAATAATCTAGCATCGTCCCTTTTATGTGTCATTTCTTTACACAATATACTATCATTTATGACTTTTAGCAAATACATCATGGCAAAGGATTACTCTCATCAGAGGCAGGCTTTGAAAAGGATATGCTAATTTCTAGAGAGCAAGAAAACATCAAAACAGTGCCAGCAAATAGCCAAGGGACTTTCATGTCTTAATATCCTTCAGAAGTGCTTTATCTCCTAGTGCAACGTGTATCATAGTATAAACAGGAAATGAAACAGCCGAGGCATCAAAGAACCACCAGTGCATGGCTGTAATTTTAGATCAGGTTTAATAAAGGTTATCTGCAGCAGGCTAATCAAACAAAAGGGTGTATGTTTTAAAGCGCCATTTGATAATTTTCATTTAAGGCTCCCGATCAAAGAGATCCTAACAATGTCTTACTGACTCCAGATAGATCCCTTTGCTTCGCTTTTCAAAGTAGCTTCGTTTATTGCTGGTAAAACTGGTTTTGATGTTCTAATTTTTTAGGTGGAGGAGAGATCAGAAAGTGCTCTGGTTTCCTGTGCACCTTAATTTGAAAAGCAACAGCAAGGGAGCTGAGGAGGAAATGAGCAAAGGCGGCAAGGGTCGGGAAGACCTCAGGGTCACTTCTGCAAGCTCTCGGTGGACCGTGATGGCAGGGGCTCCCATCCCAAACTTGATGCAAGGAGGGGAGACAGACCTGGCCAAGGTCAGGCCAGGCCGTTGACTAGTTGATGGGAACAAAACACCCTGGAAGTGAGAGACAGAGCGGGAAAAATAGTAGCTTGGTCTTGGCTTGTTGCCGAGGCAAGGCAGAAGCCAAACCGGCTGTTTTCGTGACACTTCTCATCCTTGGCCAGCAGGAGAAGCTCCTCTGGCACCATTGATAGGCGACCGAGAAAGAGAAAACTGCCGTTTGACTCTCCCACCCTGGGACAAACCTTGCAGATCTTTTTTCTCTTGTTTTGTGACTGATTCCTTGATTGCACTTTCAGGCCAGATCTAATTTAAGCTCCTGGAAAAAAAAAAAAAAAAAAAAAGACTATTTGATGATTACTGAAAGTGGGGTAATCCTGACAGGAGAGAGTGAGAGAAGCTACTTTCTCACATGGCAAGGGAGAGCGCTTGTTTGGGATGCCAGTGCAGCCTTCCGTATTCCTGCCTTATTAATTATTCTGTTTGAGCTGAGAAATTTCTCCAAATAAGAGCTTTATCAAAATTGTTCTGTTTCTGGCAAGGCTGATATATCCAAGGAAATACAGATAGTTCAAATATTTTGCCAACGCTTCCTGCGCCACTCAAGCCCAGGGAGGGTTCAAACCAATTTTCACACGAAAGATGATGCTTCCCGTTAAATATGAACTCTCGCTTTGAAAATTCAGACATAACTATCCCTTGCTGGGGGCAGGTCATGGAGGAGGTATGGTGGGATGGCTCTAGGAAGCAGCAGAAGCTTCCAGATGTCCCAGATGTCAGGTCCAGGCAGGTCTGACTGTTTTGAGGAGAGATCTCAGCTCTTTGGGAGCAGCCTTGCCCAGTGGTGTCCAGAGGAAGAGACTGGGAGGGCAGGTTCAGGACCTTCTTCATATTGATGGTGTTTTTGTGGCTTGTATGTTTGTAAAGCTTGTTGTTATTCCTCATGTCCAGAAATCCAAAGCACTACAGGGGGGTAGTTCTAAAGAAAAATTAGAATAAATAAAAAATTCACCCTTGGGTGCACTTAATATAGTTGGTGAGAAATGTGCTGACTCCCAAATGTTCTCCTTCCCACACACTTCACGAAATGCTAGTTTTATACATATACATGTGTATATATTTCCTGCTGATGCTCTCTTAAATATTTCAAAGTATTCTTATGAACCAATATACTTTTATCGTGGTGCTTGTAAGAGCACAAGACCTTGGTTGTACCCGTACAGCCTCGGCTTGCTTCTTTTTCTTTTCAAGTAAATTTTAAATTACTAAAAAAGTGCTGATAGTCACAAAAATCTAGTTACTGGCCATGAAAACTCAACCAGAAGTAATCTCCCCAAAACCAGTCCTATGAAATATTCATGTTTCATGAGCGCTGTTCCATGCAGGGCAGTTGCTTCCGATAGCAAACCCTTCGACGGAAGCAAAATGGTGATTCCTCCGTTTTGAGAGACGGGAATGTTGCCAAACTGCTTGGCAGAATAACCTGCTAAAAGACAAAAAAAACCCCAGGACTAGCTTATTAAAATACCCACAGCAAGCGCTAGGCCCCCATCACGAGCGCTGGAGAGAGCAGCATCCCTTTGACCAGCCTCCGTATCGATCTCTGGCATATCTGCGGCTGCCACGGATCCCTCTCCGTGCTGGATTACCGGCTCCGGTGCAGACACCGATCAATAGCGACTGAAGGCTGGTAACGACCAAATGTCAGAGACTTTTTCAGCAGCTTTTTTTTGAACTAATATAGGTACTTCCTAATCCCGTTATCAAAGGATACCATGAAAAACGCCATGACGGTGGGTGTGCGTTGCCAACCTTTTGCAGATTCACAAACTAGAAGCCAGAAGAAGTCATTCAATAACCTTTTTTTCTGCTGACCTTTATTTCATGGGCCATTAGATTTCATCCGTATCACGTCCAATAACTGGTGTCTGACTGAGGTGCAACTTGTGTTCGGCAAAAGTGTATCTTCAAAGAAGGAAACCGGTCTCGATTGAAGACGTTGGAGCTGGACACTTCACCACCCCTTGGCAGTTCAACTCAGTGGTTTATTTCTGGGCACTCTTCTGCCCGAGGAAGTTAACTCAGGGCGAGGGAATGTGTGCCCATAAAGACAACAATCTCTTTCTACTTAACCGTCTGCAGACACAAACAGGCACAACAGTCATTCCGAAATACTCTACAATGACTGCTATGTCTGCAGGCCTTATTTTCAGTTTGTCTGCCTTGAGTTTCATCTATTAGTTCTTTTCAGCGTGTTCCCCTTCTAACCAAAGGGCTGTGTATTTTACACTGATGTCCTTTCTTCATGCCTCATCCCCATCTTCTATTTAGTCCCCAAGGCTGGGGCATGGTCATTTCTCACGTCACCTCCAAAAGCTTCTTGTTAGTTCTGCACTGCTCAAACCAGAGAAGCAGGCAAAGTCCAGACTCAGCTGTATTCAGAGTAGCTGAGGCATTTCTTGAGGTTCACACTTCGCTTTCCTACCGACCCCAACTCCCTGAGCTTGGAGGGGTTCTGCATCATAAGCAAAACACATGTGTGCCAGGCACGTGGCCCTCTGCTAAGTTACTCACTGGTGTCACTCTGTGCAAGGCTGGGACTTCACCATGCCTGGAAATGTTATTTAAGAAGTGGCACTGATCTGTGTCTGTGTCCGGGCCGGGCGCTCGGGCTCTGCCTGTCCAAGTCAGGGGGTGGGCCACAGCAAATGGGTTTGCTCAAGATTTGTCGGTGACCCCTAGACTTTGGGAGCATGTGGACGCTAGCTGGCAGGTGGCAAATAAAATATACATGGTGCACAACATGCCTGAGCTCAGCAAATAGTGTGCCTAAGTCCTAAAATTATCCAAGACGGTCTCCATAATCTTTATGGGAGAAAATTAAGTCTTCAAAGCAAGAAGGAATTTAAACTATCCCCAGTTCAAAGAAAATTGCCACATGCCGACAAACATTAAGAATGATAATATTTTGCTAAAGCCCCAGTAAATCGTTGTGTGGTTTCTCTGCATTTCCTTTCCCACTGCTGTTCATCGCTCGTACATCCACGTTCACACTGGGAGGTGAAGGAGGAAAAACTCCCCATTGAAAAGAGAAGACAAAAATAATTTCCATTTGATACAATGTCCTGGGATATGGTTTTGACTCGGTAACCGCTTTGTGTGAGGGTTGCTTCTTCCAAGGATCTTTGAAACGTTTGCTGAGCACCAGAACATCCCAACCTAAACAGAAGCTATCAAAAGTCTTGTCAATCTGTCGTATTAACAACTGTAATTAACAGCATTAAGTAAATGCACTTTGGGGGGGTGCTGGAACCTGTGCTTGCCTGTGTTCAAGCAATTGCTTCAATTACAGTTCTAGATGGTTAAATGTGTGTCTGCGCTGGGGGAATACGAAGGAAAACAAGAAGGACCGAAGAAAGGAATTTTGATGACGTGTTTTTGAAGAACAAGAGCAAGTTTTCGATGCCCCTTAGCAGCAAAGGAGGCAGAGGGGAATGAAGGGGTGATGAGAAAGGAGATGACGGTGCCGGCGGGGATGAGTGCAGATCTGCCACACAGGTCAGGGGACAAAATTAAACTTCCCCTCCTCCCGCTTCAGAACTCTTTTTCCCCCAAAAGAGCTTCAGGATGAAGTAAGTTTCTGGATGGCTTCATGCAGCAGGACAGTAAGAAACGACCCATCTGTTGCAAGACACCAACATCCCATAACTCTGGCATCTTGTTGTCCATTGTTTGCGACTTTGGGGCACAGGCACTTCTGGAGGTAGAATTTTACGTTTGTGTATTAACTGACAAGCAAAGAAGTCTAAAGCAGAACACATGACGCAAACTCCCCTTCCACGTATCTTTTCCAGGAGGCTGGAGCTTACTCCACATTCACAGCTTGATCACATATGTGCGAAAGGGATCCAGACTTGAAAACTTCAGGTTGGAGCAGCAGCTGTGTGAGAGCAGTGTCTGTTTCCATGTCCCAAGAAAGAGTTCGAGTCCAGCAGCGAGGCAGGACCTGCCTCCACACGAACTCTTCCTCATCCCAATTACTCACCAGATTAAACCTTCTTGCTTATGGCCTTATAGCTCTTCCAAAGTGCTGGGTAAATCCAAATTCGGATTTAAATTCGGAACGAAATTCCAATTTCTTTCAGCCTAAGCAACTACAGAGACTGTTGTATACGCGCAACAACCGGCGACAGCCGTTATCACGAGGTTAACGGTCAGTTGTAAAAGTAAACGGTAATCGAGCAATAAGGATCGAAGAGCTGGGACTGACCTCTACTTCCATAGCTGCCCAGAGGCAGGAAATCAGGAAAGTTACTCCTCATTGCGCAGTTTGGCCCTGAAGGAGCTTAGCCACTTTGGCAGCACCGATGACACTAAACAGACGAAGAATAAAAATGGCTCCAATAGGATTACAACACATAAGTGTCGCTGTCACAGCCCTCCTTTGACTTGCACCGTATGAAAATAACCTCATCACAACAGAAAGTCTTTTAGGGCAAAGGTTCGTTGCGAAAAAGCTCTAAATAAAATAATCACAAGGCCCCTACTATTGTTACTAGTGTGAGCCAGCAGCTTGCTCCAAACTTTACAGGACAAAAAGTTTGCTCTGCACTTTGCAAAACTTGCCATAAAATAGACAAATGATAACTAACTGCTGGAACAAACCCATAGCTGGTTTTTAATATGCGTCAGGTTGCTTATTATCCATGCACCGTAACTTCTGTCACTGGTGAGCCTGAAGTCAAGCTCTAGATCATCTATCAATTGCTCAAGGTCTGGGAAAGGAGGGAACATCTGGACCCAACATTAGGTCCCCCCCGCACCCTTCTTCTAGAGCGTGCTGAATGAAATCCATGATCTGAGCATCTCCTGTAAATTTAGCCAGGAACCGAAGGTGGAGCTGAGCTTTATTGCTCCATTATAACCATGTCCAGAAACCTTGGCATTAGATTATCTGGGGCTGTGTTGAATCTTCATCACAAAGCTTACAAACCGCATGAAGACTAAAATGGATTTTTTCAAGCATGTGAAAAGCACATAGGCCTTCGGAGAAGATTTGTGGCCCTTGCGACCACCTCGCGTGAGATTTACCATTCCCCTGGTGTGAACGTGAAGCTGGGTGAGACTCAGAAGTTCTGACAGAGTTTTGCTTTCAAAGTTGGGTTTGTTTAAGTGACTCAAAGGGGTGCTGAGCTGCCTGGAATGAAGCCAAAGAAAATGTTGATGCAGATCCTGCAAAGCAAACCTACCCCCTCCCGGAGTCATGTGCTGTTTAATTGTTTTCTATTTTATTTCATGCAACATCCCCAATCTATCAGTGTGACAAGCAACACGGTTCATGTGGCAGCATGGAAGTATTTCTGATTTCCTTTCCACAAGACTGGAAAAATCTATCATCTTCTGGCTCTCCCCTGCCAAATGATTCACGCTTCAATTTTTAAAAAGCTTTGTAGCGAGGTTTAGAAACTGAATCAGCTTCGAGACCAGATGTCCCCAAATACGAGTCCCTAAAGTTTGACTTGGGCATCCTCTTAACTTCCTACCCCTCAGTCCAAGACAGCTTTAGCTCTTTATAGCACCTCCCCATCCAGGTGATCCCCCTAAATCCTCTCTTCTTCCCATACTTCTTTAAAAAGACACAGGAGCAATAAGGCTAATCGGTGAGTGTTGTCCCCTCTTTTTTTTATTTTCATACCAAAATCTGGTTTCCCATCCCTAGCTAATTGTTTCCTTAGCACTAAAACATCAAGCTGTGATGGTTGTCTGTACGAATCCAAAGCTACAAACTTTCCAGTGCTAACAAGACAGACGATGATCTAATACCAGGCGATGCAGAGGCCAACGTAACGTAACTGAAGAGCTGCCTGAAAGCTCCTGCCGCAGCATCTCCCCTGGTGCTACAGAGCACCTTCTGGAAGCAGCTCCGTTTCTGGCTGTCATACCATTTGTGGCATTCCAGGATGAGATTCCTCTCCCCTGATGAGGGGCTAGTATGGTGTTTGCAGGCTGCTTCCTTCCAGCATTTCCACCCAGGAATGGTCTATAGGATAAAGCTGGCATTAGAGTTCTACTGATTATACCATTACGTGGTCAAAGGGAGGTGGGGAACGTAGGAAGGCCATTAAAGATGGGAGAAAAGAGCGCTCTGGGAAGGGATAAAATAACTTCAGTCTTCATCCAAGCTGCTTATTAGAAAACAGAAGAGCCACCCAGCAGCATGCACAAGGATTACCGCTCTTCCCACCTTCCTCCAGCACAGGGGAGCTGGCAGAACAAAACCAGTTTTCCTCAGAATCTCTTAATAATAATCAACCCCTTGTGACAAGGGGCACCCAGGGGTTTATGGTAACACTTGAGGAGGAGGAAGGGGCAGAAATGAGAGAACTCAGCTCCATGTGGGTTTGTTAATTAAGGTAAATGCTCCCAGTTGGGCAGGTAAAGAGTGCTGCTGGGGCTGCCTTGAGCCTCCTGGCAGGAAAACTCCTCTGGCACCTGAAATGGCTGGTCTTGCAGCTCTGTGGGGTTTTTTTGGAAGGTAAGATCCTAAATTTATTCTTTCCTTTAATGAACTTCAGTGCTCCAAGGTGGAGAGTGAGTGCTGTTCTTCATCTTTTTGGTATTGGAGGCACAAGGAGCTTGTTGCTTTTCTGGATGTTGCAGAAGCCAGGGCTGATGGCTGCTGCTTTTTGTTTCCAGTGGGAGTTGATGCAAATAAATCCTGCCGTTTTGATCCACGTGGGTGACAGCAGCCCTGGGGGTTGGAAATAATGCTAAGAACAAACTTCATTAAACCTTCTGCATGTCATGTGGCTTTCATGCAAAAATAAAAACCACTGCCAGCGTCCACAGTTGGATCTGTAGACTTACAAAACCCAGGAGGCCCTGTGGTGAACAAAGGCTGGACTTTGAGTTTGCTGGGGTTCGGGATACGTCATCAGTCTTCTTACGCGTGCAGTGCTCATGCAAGAAAAAAAATAGGTGTAGTTTTTACCACTCATCAAAACTGGAGTGCCAGCCCCTTTGTAGTTTATCTTTTAACAAATTAATTCAAGGTTTTTAGGATCTGCTTGATAGGGTGCAGGAGGAGCAGCCTAGGGAGTGACCTAGAGGGCTACGTCTTCTCCGGGTTTGTTCGGAGACGCCGGGTGCGTAACAGTCAGCGAAACGGGCTGTGTTATCTGGGTGGGAGAGATCAAGATACGTTTCAAGAGCTGTAAAGAAGATCACAGGGAGATTGGAGTCCGGGGCCTTGGACGGAAGAGAATAAAATGGTTTTGTGGGTTCGGTAGATCAAGGCCTTGTTTTGTTTTAATTGAATTTGCTCCTAAACATTTCTATCAGTGATATATGAACCGTTTTAATTGAATTTGCTCCTAAACGTTTCTATCTGTGGCATGTGAACCATGAAATGCACCTGTGGTCTGTATGAATCAGCTGAGAAGAGCTGAAATGCATTTTGCCAAACGTGGTCCTCTTCAGAGCATGTGCTTGTTTTGGCTCCTGAGAAGAGCTCCGGGTTATGACAACAGAGAGGGGGCATTTCGGAGCCTTTCACGCCATCCTCAGCCTCGCAGGAATGTGTCAGATAGTTAATTATTGTGTTGAACCGTAATTCCATCACACCAGAAAAGAAGTAGTTTGTTTGGGTACTCTTTCCTCACCCCTTCCCCCTTCGCTGAAGATAAAGGAGTTGGGTTTAATCATTAAATCTCCATCTTGATCCATGTAGGTCACGCACTGAACCAAAGTCAGATAGCGCAGCATTTAGCAACCTTATCTCCTTCACAATAAGGAGCGAGCAGGAAGCTGACGCTGTTGTCTGTTCTATTTTTTATTATACGTTTATTTAAAGAAAAGCCATCTCGAAAATGGGGG
>VWZK01003705.1:12345-23668 GCA_013396935.1 Baryphthengus martii | reverse complement strand
AAGAGGGGGGGGGGGGGGGAATCTTCCAAACAGCAGCTTCTGTAAACAGGATGAAATCAGATAAAGAAATTACTGTAAAAATATTGCCTCATCTCTAAAGCTCAGAACTTTTTTTTTCTTTTGCTCTTTTTTATCTTGGAGAAAGATAATGAAAGAGGAAGCTTGAAACCACATTTCCATTGATGTTTGAATACACAACTGCTGGATTTAAGAACTGGAGGAGATCAAAGAGAATGGTTTTCATTCCGATAAAATTATAGCAGTTCTGGTATAGGGTGATGGGCTCATTTATGAACTCTACGTCGCAAATAGTTGTTAAGGCGCTTCTTTTTTTTTTTTTTTCCTTTCCTTTGCTAAGAACTAAATGAAAAATGCCTGGAATTCCTAAGGATTAATTAGGAGTGTGGCTAATAATGTTATAATAGATACATACTAAGAGAGTGTGTCTCTTCAGAATAGTCTCTGGGAGCACAAAACATCTGTACAATCCAAGGGGAATGGGAATTGTCTGTTCCTTGCTACTGTACGCTGCAGTTCTCATGACACGAAAACTTAACAGCATCAGGTTACAAAAGTCTGTATCCTGACACCACGCTCTGGCGATTTAATTTTTTATCAACACGCGCTCTGACATTCATTACAAAGTATAAACTGCGAGTTAAAGCCATTCATGGAGGCAGAGCTAACACAATTATTTATCACATGCTGTATTATGGTTTTAAACGGTGCAATAAAAGTTATCGGGAAGGGTCTCTCTGAAATGCAGCCGCGATACATCTGTGATTGAACTGGAGATCTAAGGCTGCGGTCCTGCTGTAAATCCACGAAGACTTCCTGTGCCTGTGGAAAGATCTGTTGACTGAGGAAGGCTGTGCTTTAGTTTGTTGGGAGGTTTGGTTTTTTATTATTATTATTATTATAATTTTCTTTTTTTAGAGCTGAGGATTATATCAGGGCTTGTGTCAGCTGTGTCAGTGGTAACCTCGCATTTGCATGCCCTGAGGATGTCAATGTGCTTTAACGCGGTTCATGGGGAAATGAATTTGTCCGTGCCGGTCATACAGCCTAGCTTGGTATGGAATCCAGTTTGGTGGATATTTATCCACTTTTTCTTACACTTGAAGTTCCACAAAAATCTTATTGCCCGTTGGTCACAGTGCAGTATGAAAAATAGAAACTTTCCGAACTACTTTTTTCCGTTTTTGTTTTTTTTTTGGGGGGGTGGTGTTTCTATTAGTCTAAATTTTGATTTTTGATAGGGTTTGGGGTTTTTTTGGTGTTTTCTTTTTTTTTTTTTTTCTTTTTTTGCTTTGCAGTTTTGATATCTGAAATAAGTTGAACTAACTCCAGTACAAACAAAGAACGAGGACAGAGTTCTGGGGAGTGTCTTTCCCTACAGGTCACCCTTTCACATGAAAATCCAGGTCTGTAAGGACTGGTGACCAGACAGTGGGGAGGGAACTGGTTACCCCAAGAGGATGAGTGATAAGAACGAGTCGTGCTCCCTGGATGATGATAAAACAGAGGGAGATGATGCTTTGCACATGAGGCACAACTCCAAAGCTGATGGCCAACCAGCACCGCTCGCACTTCAGCTTTAGTTTAAACCATGCTCTCTTTGAAAGAGATGATTGCTTCCTTCAGACCCAGCTAAGAAGGTTGGTTTGTCCATCTTGGACAGAATGGCTTGGGGTCTCTGTAATGATGTAAGGAGGTGGGAATTGGCAGCAGGACAGTTTATGCTTTAGCAATATCAACACAGCGTTTGCTCCTGGTGCGACCTGCTTGCGCTAGCTCTTTAGGGTAGACACCGCCGCTTGCTCCGTGATTCCTTGTAAAACACCTTTCTTCTTTATGTTTTTGAAGCAGATGGGTTTGTTGTCTGTTGTTGACCAGTCGGTGGACTTGGTGGTCACGAGCCTGATCCAGTTTGTCAACTGAGGCCCACCTCCCCTCCTTTGTCTGTTAGTCTTACTAAAACCTTGAGCAGAGTATGGTTCCTGTGGTCTCACTTCTGCCTTATCAGATGTGGCTTGTACCTCAAAGCAGCACAGAAATGGGTAAGCTCTTACCCGGAATTATTTTATTTAATTTCTTTTGCTGGCAAAGTGCCCTGTGTGACAGCACGCTGGGCTGCCCAAGAGAAAGGGTGATGCTGCTTCAACTTAAAATTAGCTTGTGTACAGGGTGGGCGTAGAGGACAGCTTGTGCAATTAAAACAGTGGTTATCAAAGCCATGTCTCATTAAGTCATCTGTGACTTGCTGAACTCGAGTTAACGACCATGAAATCCATGGTTGATAACAGGACGGACACGAGTGCAATGGGTGATGTGCCAAAGGTAACCAATGGAAGGCGGTCAGTAACATCCTACGTTAATGTTTGGCAGTTTAAACCGTCACTTGAAAATTTTATCCCCATGGCCACTGTTTGAAATTTGTATTTTACTTTTTAAATGCCTTTTGAGAGCTTCTTGGTAACTTTAACTTTCCAGTGAGACTCATCTTGTCTTTGGAGCTAAGTGCTGAGATTGCTCAATGCTGCTTGAGCCCGTGTGTGTGTTTCTTATGTCTAGTTTTGGACCTGGCTAAAAATTAGCAAAGCATCACCAAGTCTCCATCCTGCTCAGTGGGAATCGAAGGGGAGAATAGAACTGAGAGCAGAATAGTAACTTGAGGAAAATAAAGAGTAACTTGAGGAAAATGAAAGAGAAGGCAACGTGAAAACCGTTAGGGAGAAGTGAGGATGTGTTTGGAGAGCGCGGCTCATCCCAGGCCGGCAAAAGGCACAAGTTCACTTCACAAACGTAGGCTGAAATGTAGAAGGTGTTTGTAACCTTCAGGGAAGTCAGGTCCTGAAATGCCTTCCCAAAGAGAGCCAGTCAGGAAAAATACAGCCTAGTTTAAAAGCAGAGCTGGTGAAAAGGCTGGATGGATGTGGTAGCGGTGGTGAGATGGGATCTAGACTTGTTCTCCACCTGCTAATGGTAGTAACGGAGTAGTAAATGCACTTGTAAGGCAGAAAAGTTCCAAGTTCAGGTCCTGCAAGTGATGGGGCTGTTAGAAAACACAACACTGCAAAACAGCTTTAAATTCCACTTGAAAAGATGATTTGTTTATGGCTGTTCAAAATGTGTCAGTCTAGCACCGGAATGCAAACCACTTCATAAATATTGTAGCAACGCTCGGCAATAAACCTGCGGCACGTAACAATATCTAGTGCACTTCAGAGATTTCTAATTACCTGTGATCCTCGATCACCAGGGATGTGCCCACCTGGCACAAATGCAGGGGTTTCCTGAACTTTTCCATATGTCTGGCCCAGATCTTGATTAAGTTGCAGGAAATGGACTGAGAAATTAAGAAAGAAAATGCCAGGCTCCAAGGGACTTGGAAAAACTCCTGTTGATGCTCCTCCTAAAAGGCTAGTAAGGGAGGCCAGTGGCTCTGAGGATTTTGCTGTCACTTGAGGACAGTGGGAAGTGTTCAGCAGAGGATGCCAAGGCAAAGAAAAGCCCCAGCATGGGAAACTTGAGGGTTCTGAACCCAGGAAACAAATTGAACTCCTTCAGGCTTTTTGCAAAGCAGCTCGTTTTGTATGGCAATGATTTCCTGAGTGCTTAGATGTGGCAGTGGTCCTGCTGCTCCTCCTTCAACAGCTTGTGCTGTCTGGCTTTGTCACATCACCCTTACTGGTTTATGGTGGCCACTGGGCTTGGAGAGGGAGGAGAGCATGAGGGATGCCTGGACACAGGCTGCTCCTGTTCCTCATTTTGGTCAGTCTCTAACTGCTTATGCAGTGGTTTGGGTTTATGTCTAATCCTAGTTGTAGGCAGCACCGAGTTGGTGAGAAATTTGTAGTTCCTTGGTGCAGATGCTGCTCGTGTGGGCTCTGGCCCTGCGGACACACAGCACGATGCTCGCTGGTTTGCCAGCAGATGGCTCAGGATGGAACATGCTTCTCAGTGGTGTCCTGGGCTTTCACGGGGCAGAAGGCTGAGCTTTAGCCAGAGGTGGGATGCAACACTACCAGCTTAGCGGTGCCAAAAATATGTGCTGACACCCATGGCACTCGGCAGCCGTGGCGAAGACTCTCTCGGCACGTTGTCCTTTGAGAAGGGAGAGCAATGCTACGTGCAGCACGTGCAACGATCCCGTCTAACGGTAGATACGATGGTTTACATCTACAACAACATTTTTCATCCCATGGCATCCCAAGCACTCATGCTGTGAATCCAGCTGTTCCAGAGCGGGGTCACTGCAGGTACTGGTGAATGCCAAGAGTCGGTGCAGGGCAACAGCCGCAGACGGCTCCTGTCACCTGGGCTTGGTTTAACTGCCTTTCCCACTGGCATCTCGTAAAACTATTTTAAAGCGAACTCAGTGTTTTCTTCTGCCTGAAGAATGTAGAACAGCATTCTGGAAACACTGAGGCGCAATAGAGCACTTGTTAAGGTTACTTTGGTCATTCAGAAATTACTGACTTAGATAAATACGTAACAGTGGATACTCTAATACCTATTTGTTCCAGTTTAAAGCGATCTATAGCTTTTCCTTTTCACTGGGAATAAGATTTAATCTATTCATATGCTTAAAAAACCCCACCCTGTTAGGACCATTCAGGAGTCATTAATAATTTTTGTCCTAGGTGGCTGGAATGTCGTAATGAAATACGCATTTACTTGTACTCGCAAAGAGTCACGGGCTTGTGTTCATCACGTAGGCAGCACAGATTTGCTTAGAGACAGCAGGAGGTATGTTGTTGTCTTTTGGAAAATACAACTTTTTTTCTTCTTTTTGGGTTGTGTTCATACCTATTAACATAGGTAACTTCCCCTGGGAAGAGCCACCTGATGCATGAGGAGGAGAAGGGCAGTGGTACCCAACAGATCGGAATTCTGCGGAGTGAGGCACAGCAGTCTCCTCCAAAAACCCATTGCAAGGGAAGGAGCAAACCATAAACCCCCAGCAGCCTGCGCTGCACCCCGGCTCGTTTCGTGTCAGACAATCCCCACTATCGTGCTCCGTGCAGATGGAAGGCTCTGGAGGTGATGTGGTGGCTCCCCATGCGCTGGGGTGTGGGTGCTGCACGGCCCCAGGCAAGGCTTGTACCACACGGCAAGTTGGGTCACCTCTTCCTCCCTGGAGGCTGGTGAGGTTCAGCCTCCAGAATGGTCCCTGGTCCTTCTCCAGGACTTGCACCATCTCCCATCCTTTGCCCCCCACAAGACAGGCACTGAGTTAAACCCAGACTGAGCACCTTGCTGCTTCCACCAGCACTCGCTCCCTCTTGATCGTAAGCGCTTCTCCTCTTGCTGTCACATCACAGGAGCGCTGCATTTCATTCATTTCCAAGGTCTTTGAAGGAAGGGAAGAACTGGTGTCCGCCATATGAGCTTTTCATGCCCTCCAGCACCAACCCAGGAGCTCCACCAAGGTCAAGCACAAACCTTTCAGGCAGGCGCTGTCACCGCTGCTCGGTCCCGTGTCTCCTGGCAGGGAGCATCCTGCGGGGTGAGAGCAGACGCCCGGCTCTCCTCGATGCTCTCACTCCACAGGCTCTGAACAAATCCCTCGAGGGAAACAGATGCACAGGCCGTGCTGTTGCTGGAGGAGGAGGAGCCCAGCCAAGTCCCTGTGATCTCCTGCTGTTCTATCTTCGTCTTGAAGCGCTTGTAGCACTCCCTTAGAAGTGCACTTTCCATATAGATTGTCCACCTGAGGATACAGGATCCTTTTGTAGGCATTAGTTAGTTTAATTAAGTTTCACCGTGCTTCTTTGAGGCAGGGAAATGATGTTCCCTGGGTTTTTACACCTATGTAAACTGAGGCACAGAGAGGTTATGCAGCTGCAGGAGAGTCCAGAGGGCAGTTCACAGGAGATCTGGTTGCGGGGAGGGAGCGGGTAGCATTTCCTCAGGAAAGAAGAAAGAGAAGTCCTAAAAATCAGGAAGGAAAAGTCCAAAGCTAAAAAGCCTCAGAAAAGGGGAAAAAAAAATATATATTTTTTGAAAGCTACACACTGAAGCAATTTTAAATAAAGCATTTGGAAACAAAGCGCAGCAGTTAGCTTCAAATTAAAATCTTCTGGTGGGGAAAAGGTTCTGCTTCAAACACTGCAGTCTTAAAGGCAGGTCAGCCCAAGGTTTAAGAAGGACCAGGAGGATTTTCAGTGCAAAATTAGAATTGCCAAAGGGGCAAACAGCATCAATGAGGAGAGAAAGGGAAAGGATGCTGGGGGAAAGGACGGCAGGGAGCTGGTCTGAACTGGGGCTGTAGAGACACAGCTGGTGAGAATCCCTGGGCCTGCTTTGGAAAATGAGTTTTGTTTAGCTAAGCCCCAACTCAAACACACTCGAAAATTCCGAGTTTTACCAGCCTGGTATCGAGCTGTGAACAAGTGGGTATTGTTCGAGCGAAGAATGACGCCCCTGTCACCCGCGTTTCGGGGATGCTGGGCAGTAAGTCTGGCTCCAACGGGCAAGGCGGGCGCGGCGGCCTTGGACTGAAGCCGCATACATTAAAACCCGCCAACATTTGTACATGCAATAGGAGATGGCAACCCTTTGTCTTCCTCTGCCTGCTCCTCTTCTCCCTGGACACCAATCCCTGCGCTGCTAAACGACTTCCCAGACAGAGGGGAACAGCCTCTTGCTGGTGGCCGGCACGTCTCGGCGCTCAGCAGAGGCGCGGGCGTGCTCCGGGATGGGAACCGGTTGTGCCGTGGATGTGTGAGCAGCTCTTCCCCACCGAGGAACTGCGAAATTGTGGGTCTGAACTCGCTCCCCACAGCCCAGAGTTCTCATCCAGTCCCCGCCGGCAGAGCGAGGCCGGGTTTTGGCAGCTCGGGAAATGCTTTTTCCTGCATGAGAAGGGAAAATAAAGAGATGAAAGCGTGGTGAGCTCAGACAGTGTGAAATAGCCCCTGGGTGATAGGGAAGGATGGGTGGGAGATGTTGGCAGCTGAGTCTGGCTCGTTCTGCCCTTTTCCGTCTTTCCCCTCCGAGCAGGACCCTGCACGTCAAGGCGCTGGTGAGCACTTGCCAAGGTGCCAGCGGGCTGCTGACTGATTCTCACCCATTTGTGCTGCTTGGGCAGAGCTACAAAAAACCCAAACAGGCAGGAACGGGCCTGTTTCCAAGGGGAAGTGCAGGAGGCTCAGCTGCCAGTTGGGCTTTTGGAGTTACTTGAGGTTTCTCTTTTATCTATCACTCCCACCAGCTTCCACTCGGGCTACCACTAAGCCCTGAGGTAGGAAAGTGATATGTACCTTCCTCATGATGGTATGAATCAGCTGTATTTCTTTGATAAGGGGCAAATCCTGACTGATTCTCCAGTTGCTGACACTTTCCAGACCATACTTGATGGTCTGAACGACTTAAAATTTGAATGACTTAGAAGTGCAACTCCATCATAGGAAAATGTCTTCGTCTAGAGCAGCTCTGTCACCACGAAGGTGGTGATGAGCTTCCATAGTGCACATCTAAAGATACTATCAGCAGAGCTGTCATGAGATGCTCATCTCATCTCATCCCAACTGTTAGATGCTCTCATGGTGTCTAGCCATCCCTGCTTGGCTCTTAAACATCTGTGCTGGTCCCATTTTTCTCTCCATGATGCCTCTTTCCAGAGCTGGGGAGATGCTGCTTGCATGACCTCCTCCTTGCAGCAACGAAGAGGACAAGGGCTGGAAGTGTAGCACTTCCCCTGCTCCATGGCCACCTCTCACCCTCCAGCAATGTGCTGGAAGAGCAAAGAGCTGGCTGTGGGATCTGTGCGGTGCAAGCAGAACACAGAAGAAGTGGGAGAGAGAAAAGGATCCGACCTTCTCAATCTGGACCACTCTAAGCCACCCAGGAGCAGACCCCATCCACCAGCTGGGAACTGGGAAGGAGGGGTCTCCAGCCCCATATGTGGTGCAACCATCCCCCTTGACCCTTATCTGAAGGCTGTGACATTTGGCGTCACTGTGGAATCAGGAGCGTTAGAGCTGCAAATGATGTTGATCGCGGCTTTGCAGAGCAGGGGATTTAGCTCTGGGCAATTCATGTCCCACAGAAGCTGGGGAAAAGAAAGCAATAATTGAAGCTCGTGCCCATTTAAAATACCTTACATCAGAACTGAAGAACTGAAGCTGTTTTTTCCATCGCAGAAATTATTTGGCCTTGAACCATACAGACCTCACTTGCTACTCTGCAATTGAAAAGAGTCTTTTGTGAGGATTTTTAAAAATAATTACTACAAAGCCCTTCAAGAGGAATTCTGATTGTCGTCTATTTTTCATTTCATGCTTTCATGACATTTTTGTTCGAGGATGAATCTTTTATGAAATGTCTATTTTAGGTTACACCTTCCAGAACCTTATTATTTGCCTTAAAAAAAAAAAATAAAAAAAAATCCATCATGGGCAGGAGCATATTCTTTAAGCTCTCCCATTAGTATAACTAAATTCATCAGAGTAATATTCCTATTCATGCAAAATAGGTGTCGTCTTTCTTTAAACCTCTTGGCAAGTGGTTAAACTGATTTTTAACAAGTATGCAGTGCCAACTTCTTAAAGCCTTGAAAAGTCTGAAGCTTCCCGGGCTGCAAAGGACTATTTACATGGTTAAAATTATACACATATCCCCTCTACTTAAAACTGTCCCCTCATCGCATAAGACCCTTGCAAATCCCTTCTGACTTCAAAAGAAGGGAAAGTTCTTCTTCCCAGATTTCCCCCCCTCCACCACCCCCTCTGTTAGCACAGCCTGGGCTTTCCAGGTTGCGAGAGCCACCAAATTTAGCTCAAGGGCCAAATTTATCTTGTCCTTTCATGGGTGCTTCTCCCATGGAGAGGGAAAATCAGCAAAGGCTCTTGTATTTTGAAAGCCTATTGAAAATGTAATTGTAGAGATAGAAGACCCAAAATATTTCCGAGGTCCCGTTGTCCGCTTTTGTCCTAGAAACCCGCTGAGGAAACATCACAAGCAATGCCATGAAATCCTGCGGGACGCTTTCTTCTGAGCTGATGATCAGGTTTACAAATGACACCTTGACTCCTTGGCTGTCCTTACCCCTCCAAATCCCGACACCTTTCCCGCAGCTGCAGCTACCAAAGGTCCTTAATAACCCCAATGCTCACAAAGGGCAACTTCAAAGTTTCATCCACGATGAATTAACGGGAACTAATTGTTTTAGCTCGTAGAAATGTTCAAGGCAGGATATTCTTTCAAGCTTGTTCGGCCAAGGAGCAGAAACCCAGGAGGTGGCTGGTGGAGGCAGGTGTAGCTACGCAGGGAGAACCTACCCAAAGTATCTGCAGTTGCTCCACGGAGTAATAAATTTGAAATGCAGTTAAAAGATTAAAAGAATTGTTCTCATCTCAGATCTGCAAGTTATTGGACTGCATTTGGAGAGCTACTTTGGCCTGAACTCTGTATCTTTATTACCTTCTCTCCTGGCCTGAAAACCTCTTGATAAATTCATTGAAATTCTGATTTTCCCAGGAAGATATCAAGCTACTGTCAGGGAATTCTGTATTTGTTCAGGATCCTTGTCTCATCTCCCGTCTTGCATTGGAGGGTGTCTCGAGCATGAGGAAATTACTGTGCTGATCCTGGCAGACAGAAAAAAAAAAAAAAAGGATTTGATTAAGTGCTCTGGTACAGGAATCACACAAGCTGTCACATCTACTACATGTGTTCCTACTGTATTCCTGTATTTTATTGTAGTCTCTAACTGGTTTGAGCTGGGCTAATCTGCAAAGTGGGGTCATATTTTCAGGAAAAGGCAGCAAGTCATATGCTAGGCACATTTGCACAGAGTCCTCTCATTTTTACAAATGTAAGACAGAAAACTGAGATGCCAACAATCGCCTTGAAGTCAAAAGTTGTTAACATCTCATATTTTGATCTGGGTCATTGGTAAAAAAGAAAATTATACGTATGTATACACATAATGTGGTGGGGGAATGAGATAAATAGTCCAACCACAAAGCACAGATCCTAATTTGGATCTAAATACCTTTAAATTTCAGGAGTGCTCATGTCCGGGGAGCTTGTTCAAAGCCATCTCTAGATGACACTAGACCTGTCTGGTGTTCTTCTCGTTATACCTGTCTGACTAGAAGAGCCACCAGAGGAATATCTTTCCTGCAAGACTCTCATTAGAGAAAATATGAATTACAGAAAGTAACTCAATACCGAGGTAGGCTTGTTGCCATACTGCTTTCCCACTTTCTTCAAAGGAACTTTCTCCTGTATTTTGTGTGGATTCAAACCAAAACACAAAGGAAATTATGCACATTTGTAGAACCCAGCAAGCAGACGAGAATCTGCGCTATGAGAGAGGGAGTGATGGTGACTGCAGCGTAGCCTGCTCAAAGAGTCTCCATCTTTATTTGCTGCTAATACTTTCAAGATAAAATCTTGTTTAAGTCAAAAAAAAAAAAAAAGGGGAATTTTTGTAGGCACATCTGGTGCTGAAAGGCGAATCGCTTTTATTGTATTTTATGGGTGAAATAGGACAGGTCTGGAGGTGACACTTTGCGGTCCCATGGTTTGCCCTGGTTTGTGGAGCACGCACCGCAGCGCATCACCTGCCCCGGGGACCCTTTTTAGGTGATTTGTACTAAATGCAAATACTAGTGATAGGAGTAATTTCATGAGTTCCTCTGCAAATAGGAGATATATGCTCTTTGGAGCGTGGTGAATATTTGTGTGTGCACTGTTGGGGAGAGCGGCTTCGCGCGTAGACTCAACGATGGCCCGATCTGAGCTGGCAGGCCCCGAACGCTGGGTTTGTAAAGCACCTCGGGATACCCGGGGTCTGAAAGGAAACTCTTTTCTAACACAGCAATCCCTGCGCTCTTTGTAAAATGTGCGGCGTTTGTTTGCAAGGCTTCTGAGGAGCGTTTCATGCTTTCAATCGGGCCATTAGGAGAGTCCCCAGGAGGTGCCGGCGGTAGCAGCCGAGGCCGCGCTGGATTCGCGTCCGCGGGACGCGCCGGCCGCGAACGGGAGCGAATAGCTGAGCTCCCGCGTGAAACTCCCAACCCTCGGCGACCGGCTCGTGACAGCACTAATTAAGAAGCAGTCAACTCTCGCTTTCAAAGCGAAAGTGCTGTCAGCAGGCGAAGGGAGAAATCCCTTTCCCTTGGCAGGAGGCTGGTTAGCGGGACAACCGCTGGACAAAACTAGGGAAAACACAAAGCGCTCCGCCTGCCTCTCTTCACACAATGGGATGAGGATCTTTGAAGTGTAAAAGTTACAGGGACCTTCACCTTCTGCAAAGAGGAGAAAAGGAAAGTGGTGAAGAACAGAACCAAAGTGCATTTCCCTAATT
>VWZK01003705.1:0-12319 GCA_013396935.1 Baryphthengus martii | reverse complement strand
ATTTTTTTTTTTTTTTTTTTATTAAGGCTGTTTTAGGATCTTTTGATCTCACTGAGGTATTTATTATCGTGGACTGTTTGTTACGAATGGTGGCATCATTTGGAAGGATCTTTGTACGGAAGGCGGGTGGGTGGCTTTACAGCTGAAAGCTGGGGGGGGTTGTAGCACAGAGGGCCTTGGATGCGGATCCTCATCAGAGGGGTGAAAGGGAATGGGACCATAAACCGGGCAGGATTGCACCTCCTGAGGGACAGGGCTCCCCAGTGTTGCGCCTCTGCCCGAGCCCCATGCGAAGCTGTAATCAGCAAACTAGGGTTTGGTGCCAAACAGAGCACGGACTCTTTTAAAACAACGGTGCCTCTGAGCCACAACTCTGAACGGGTTTTCTCTTGTTCCCTGGTTTCACACGGAGGCATCGCCTCCTTTCAGCACATCCCTGATGGATTGGATGGGATGAGATGGGGTTGGCCCTGCACACGCTTGTGCTGTCCAGACCTGTCCCCAGTAGGGTTAGGGTGGATTTTCAAAGCAGGGGTGTCCAAATTCTTGCCTGGCTTCTCTGGACCATTGAATATTGCTGATCAAAATCCATCCCTGAATGCAACCCAGTCTCCGGGATCACCCTCTGATGACCATGTCATATGTGTGACCTCCATGGGATGAAACAAGCACCAAACCTCCTCAAACAGGTTATAGCTGAGCTTTACTGGGGATTGATCCCAACACCCCTTGTCGATTAACCTGAGTGATACCAGTGGCTCCTTTCTCCTATCCATAGAGGTTGCAGCATCAAACCTCAGTCCTGCAAACTGGGTGCAGGTAATCAGAGAGGAAGGTTGGGTTAATTAACCTTGTAACGTGCGACCAGTGAAATTTCACCTGGAATAGCCATCCTCCGAGCACCTAAAGGGCAGAACAATGTCAACAAATTGGACGGGATTCAGAGAAGAGCAATAAAAATGATGAAAGGGCTGGACTGATTTATGAGGAAGGATTAAAAGAGTTACATATGTTTAGCTTGGCAAAATGATGACTAAGGGTGGGATACGGTATCTATCTGCGAGTATGAGAGGGGTGTAAATACCCAGGGAGGCTGGGAATTATTTAGCCTGGTTCAAGTGGGAGTAATAAGATTAAAAAAAGGGAAATAATCTTTGTGACTGGGTTGAAGGAAAAAATTCTTCATGGTTAGAGCCCATTTCCATGTGGAATAATCCCCCAAAGCAAATAAGGTGAAGCCTCAGGACTTGAATCGCTAAGAGGGGAGTCGAGGGAGCGAAGCACTGGGGAAAACAACACGAGAGTTTGGAAAACACCAATTCCTGTGATTCCAACTGTGCCATGAGAGCAGTTAGGATGTTTATATCCAGCCATTAACCGACTCTTTGATGTGGGGAGGGAAACAGAGGGGGAAGAGGCGGGGGAGGGGGTAGAAAAACCAACAACGATTGTACAAATTATCTACGTACTTAAAATGGCAAACTCGAACGGGAAGAAATTCAAACGGTTAGTGCAAGTTTCCCACCGAATGCCACTGCCAAGCTGTCAGGAAGGGTTGTGAAACCCCATCCCGTGGAGCGATGGGGAGAGAGCTGACCTTGCGCATCCAACAGCGCTCGTGAACCCAGCCCCGAGCCCCTCCGTGACAAACCAGCCCTGGATCGAGTGGGAATCGAAATCAAGCAATTAGCAGGCTTCTAGTTACCCTAAATTGTTACCCTGATTTGTACAGTGCTTTTTCTGACAATAATTATAAGAAAAGGTTTTTCCCCTGTAATTGTGAAATGACGTTGAAAAGAGAAAAAAAGGTAATAATATGAAGAGAACGACTCCACGTTACAAACAAGAACCATATGTTGACTTATCATGGGAAATATGTAAATACAGGCTCGAGCTGATCCGGAGCACATGTTGTTAGTCATGAAGCAGCTATTTAAAATTCCATGGCTGGATCATTAACTTCACAGTATCCTTTATGGAAGACAACAGAGGGCAAATAATCCGAGTGGCACTGAAAATAGCCTTTTTCTGAAGAAATCTCATTTAACTGAGTTGTACAGGAAACCCTTTGTGATCTGGCAGCTGAGTCAGAGCAAAGTCTTCTCCGCACTGGTGAACTGGAGTGGTTTTTCTCCTCCACCAGTAACGTGTCCTCGCTCAGAAAGTCCCTTTGGATGCTCAGATTGCACCAAAACCGGCCCATTCTCATCCCACCTGTACCAAGGGTGCAAAATAGCTGCTGCCTGACTGCTCACCTCTAATTCCCATTTGAAATGTGGGTTACCTGGAAGGATGTGGTGATTGATCACAAGCTGGGAGGAAGGTTTCTCCTGTAGTTTCTCTAAAGCTGTGCCTGTGCAAAGCTTGTGTTCATCTTTGCTTTGCCACGTATTTTCTTAGTCATCCCGGGCAGGTCACTTCTGCCTATCATCTCTTTCTTTTCTCAGTCGATCCAGACAAGACGATTTCTCTCTGGGGCCAGCCATGATCAAAGGAGGTCTAGATTGAAAGAGATTCCATAATTAGGAAAAAACCTCATAAAATGCAAGAAAGAGATCCTGGACCCAAGAGAAGGCTCTGCCTTAAGCAAACGCTTTAGAGCAGCGAAAGGATGGATTTAGACTAATGCGCTAACCTGGATGGGCATCTCCTCATCCCTCTTGGGCTGTGCAAGGAGAAAAACTTCCCCAGAGCCTGTTCCTATGGCCCCTGTTTTGGCTTTTTTTTTTTTTTCTTTTGTGCAGCAGCATCTGCAGAGACCCGTCGGTGAGACACAGGGTGAGAGGCTGAGGAGGCCGCAGCTCGGGCAGGGGAGGGGGTTGAAACCTTGCTAAGCCCAGGAAATTGGGGCCAAGCATGTCAACATCCTCACTTTCCATCCCAGACAGTTGGCACAGGGCAGGGTTTTACAAAAGCCCTGATTTGCACATGCCTGGGTATTGCTCAATGCTTTTAAAAATATGTTTTAAAAATCAGTTTCTTTCTCATCTCGGTGAAAATTCAGAGCCCGGCTTGGTCAGCTGAGACCCCGATGGGGTCTAACATGAGCTGCCTTTCGAGGGGTGAGGGAGCCCACAGGCATCCCCAGAAAGGCTGCGCCATGGGATTCGGGTACCAACTGTGTCAGTGATCCATGAGAGGAGCACGTTTTGGGGGAGATGGGAAGGGCTGAATTCAGGAGCAGGTCAGGCCCCACCACAGCCCCTGTCTCCATATACCTCTGGGGCTGCTAAGAAATGCAGGCAGGGTTGGTGTAACACAGAGACCCCCCCAGTGACTGGAAAGACATCTGTAGACTTTACTATGGGGCAGAAGAACCTGCTCAAGATGATCCCTGCACCACATGGGATGAGATGCGTTGGGCTTTTCGTATCTTGCCTATTAAGAAATGCAAATAAAAGACTTTCTCCTCCTCCCCCCCCTTCAATTTTATAGTGAAGCACCATGTCTTCCACTCTAAAACTGAGCCTAGATAGAGTCTGGTTATCCGACCAGCAATTTAATCTCCCTCTGTTTAACCACATAGGGCCAAACCTTGGTCAGATGCGACTTGGCCAAGCTGACTTCAGATCTGCTCCTTGCACCCGCGGTGGGTGCCCAGACACAGCCCCAGGGTTGTCCCTGAAACATTCCCAGCCCCTCATCCCACTCACCCTCCTGAGGGCATCATGGAAACTTGCCATACTCCGTGTCCCCTGCGTGAAACCCATACAAGTCACCCGCCCAGCAAGTGCCACCAATGTTATCTTGGAGAAACACCGCGGATTAGAGGCAGACAAGCAGCGTGAGGACAAGGGTGGGGGAAAGGAGTCTGGGAGAATCAAAATCATCAAAAAGTTTTTGGAAGGAGTGAGCACGAACGGAGAAGTTTAAAGGAAGCCATTAATATTAATTCAGGGAGATAACAGGAGTTCAGTGACCGTATGAAAGAGGCCAGAAATCACAACTGTAAGTGCAGGAGCCACCGAGGAATACGGGAGCTGCACTGAAATGCTCCACACGGAACAAATCCTCCAGTGATGTAAATCTGGAGAGCTGCCTCTGGCCTTTGGGAACTGGAGGTGACAGTGGCTGATGGGAGAGGGGAGATCAAGGGGAAACAGGGTTGCAAACTGGCTATGTTGACTAAAGGACCTTGTGGGGTGTCTCGCTGCGAGCTCCAGCCACCTTCTTGAGAAGCTGCAACTAAACCCCTGCCTTTGCTATCTCTTGATAACAAGGAGTTTGTTTAAACTTCCACAGTTTTTTTTAATTTTTTTTTTTTTTGGAGAGGAAGCAATGCTTGCTCTTTTGTTATGTCGAGGGTTTTTTTTCCCCCTCTTGTGTTTTGACAGTTTTGTTTCATTGGGACACTTATGAGGAGGATTTTATTATTTTATTATGTTATTCATCTGCATTTTAATTGCACACAATAAAACTTGAAAGCTCCCAGCAGAGAAAATCCTATAGTACTTCCCATCCTGTCCTACTGGGGATGAATTGCTGGGGTCACGTCGTTTGTCCACAAACAGGGCTGGACCCTTTGTAAGAAACACGCTGGTTTTCCTGAAGTATAACATTATCAGCTTTTAATTGGTGGTGTCAAACGGTTAAATTGAACCTGCTTTCATTTTGGGTGTGTATTGAAGGCAGCAGGTATTGTTTGGAGGCAGGACAAGAGAGACGCAGGGGCACCCAGCCTTCTTCCAACTTGTGCCATCTCAAAATCCCTGATAAATGCCGGTGCCCACAATACCAAGGGGAGGATCTGTGCCCTTGCAACAGCTCCCCTTTTCGTCCTGCCGCCTACACCACCAGCACCTCTTGGGTTTGGGTTAACTCTGCAGAGAGTTATCTAAAATCCCTTTCCACTCACTAGGTCTGGTTAAGTTTGGTTTTGTTCTCTAATCTCCAAAACCAAAAATGCCTGAAGGGAAAGCCCTGAAAAACTCCCCTGCGAAGCTCTGCGGGGTTTGGAGACCATTCCCCTTGCGATGTGGGAACGCAGGTGAGGGGCTGAGTCCTCCCTGATCTCAGTTCCTCACCTGCACAGACCCAGGTGGCAGGATCGAAGCCCACAGCGTCCCACCAGAGCCAGCTCATTCGAGTATATGCACAAAAAATCAAAAATTCATCTGTGTGTCAGGGTTAGACCTTCAGATCTCTATTCTTGGGTCCGTACACGAGACGTGGAGCTCGTGCTTGGTTCCTTGCAAGCAGGAGCACAGGTCAACATCTTGCTCTTGAAAGATTGCGGCCTGTAAACCACTTTACCCTCCAGCTTTCTGTGGCTCTCCGTTGTCTGACAGGCTCTTTCTCCTTGTAATTATTAAAGGGAAAAAAAAAAAAAAGCAAGTTAAAGTTTTCAGGCAGAAAGTGAAGCAGCTCATATTGCATCCAGCGGGGGGAAACAAAAAAAAAATTTATTCTTCTATTAAAACATCATCCATCCACCTTCCCCCTGCCCCCAGCTGATCTTTAAGGGGATCAGAAGGAGAATTGCAAGGCAGCATTTAAAGCAGCCTGGCTGCTGGCTCCGTGTATTAGTGCACCTGTGTTTCTCATCAAACGTGCTACCAAAAGAACTGGTTAAAAGGGCTTTGATCTGACTTTAAATATCCCCAAACATCAGGAACTGCAGGCATTTTAATCTGATTTTACTGGAACTGCGCCGATTTAAGGGAAACAGAACTCAAAATTAAGGTCATATTTTCCATCAATCCCTGGAGTTTGGAAGGAGGAGGTTTTGCCTGAGAATGGGAATGGCAGGAGCATAACCTCAGCTCAGTGCTGTCACTGGGCTTGGCAGTTGGTCACAGCAAGGCAGGAGCATCTTTGGAGCAGTGCTCTGCCATCAGCTGCTTAGAGCAAGGAATTTGGTGCTCCCTCCTTTTTGGACTTTTTTTTGGTGTTTTTTTTGTTTCTTCAGTTTCTTTCCCTGCTGCATTTAAAATCTGAGTTTTTCTCTGTGACTATAAACCACATTTTCACATGCGGTCCCTCTTAGCGAGCTCCTCGTTCAAGAGGACGGGTTTCTTGTACTCAGGTTTGAACGTGACTCCTCTGGTGCAAAATCCTTTTCACAGCCGTGTGCCCGGGTGGCCAAGAAAGCCAGCGGCATCCTGGCTGCTGTCAGCACCAGTGTGGCCAGCAGGGCTAGGGCAGGGATTGTCCCTCTGTACTGGGCGCTGGGGAGGCAGCACCTCAAATTCTGGGGGCAGTTTTGGGCCCCTCGCTCCCAGAAGGACCTGGAGGAGCTGGAACGTGGCCAGAGAAGGGCAAGGGGGGTGGGGACAGGTTTGGAGCAGGAGTGTGGGGAGGAGTGGCTGAGGGAGCTGGGCTTGTTCAGCCTGGAGAAAAGGAGGCTCAGGGGAGACCTTCTGGCTGTCCACAACTCCCTGAAAGGTTGGAGCCAGGGGAGGTTGGGCTCTCCTCCCAAGGAACATGCGACAGGATGAGAGGAAGTGGCCTCAAGTTGCCCCAGGGGAGGTTTAGGCTGGAGCTGAGGAACAATTTCTCGCCCTGCAAGGTTGTCCAGGCCTGTGCCAGGCTGCCCAGGGCAGGGCTGGAGTCCCCATGATCACTGGAAGGGCTTCCAAGCTGTGGAGATGTGGTGCTGAGGGACAGGGGTTAGTGGTGCCCTGGCAGGGATGGGGCAACACTTGGACTTGATGATCTTAAAGGTCTTTTCCAACCTAAACTATTCTATGATTTAAATGCCCAGGGTCTGATCTCACCTCAACCTGCCCTTCTCCATCGCACACACTCATTTCCCCAGAGGGAGCACTAGAAATCCTCTCTCCATCCTCCCCTATCCTGCTCCAGCTTGCAGCCCCACGAGCATGGAGACGTTCTCCAGAGCATCACCGGTCTCTCCTTAGCTCCTAGCCCCATTTGCAGGGCAGTCTGGCAGAACCAAGCCCAGAGACTCAAACAAAACATTGTTTATTTCCTGCACAACCAATTTGCCCTTCCCTCTGCTGTGTTTGTTCAAGGCAAAGCCGGGCTTTGACACGACACTATCATTAGCTCTTTCTCTTCTGCGTCAGAACCTCGGCCGGTGTCACCTGGCAGCGCCCCGGTGGCTTGTTGCTGAGGATTCAGCCTGGAGAACAGCTTTAATAAGGACTTGATTCTCAGGCTACCTGCTCAGCAGATGTTTCTGTTTGTTTTGTTTTATGTTTACTTTAATTCTCCTCCTAATGTGCCTTTTATAACGTCTTCTGGCAACACTTCTAGCCCTGCGCTGGATGGATGATAGTCTCTGTTGTGAAAGGCAAAACTTGGGCGGCTCTGAGCAGTGCTATCTTCAGATCTCTCCAGTTACTCTTAAGAACTTGCTAAAATACTCAGCTGTAAGCTTTTTTTTTCCCAGGAAAGCATGGGATTTTCCCGGTGCTCTCGTGCGTCTCTGTGCTCGTCTCCTTGCCCTCGTAGGAATCATTGCACGTCGCTGTGAACTGTAGAGCAGGTCCAACGGCTGCCCCCTCCAAAGCCCACCTCTTACTCAGCCATGGCCAACAGAACCGAGCTACAACATGCTGCAGATGCCCCTTCCCTTCATTCCTGGATAAAACCCCTGGACTTTAGAAAAAGTAGGATTTTTCAAGCTGGCTGAAGGCCCAGGAAAGAATGAGACCGCTCTTGGTGCGGTGGTGGGCTCATCAAAAACAAGATGCATGCCCAGACAGGACAGGCTGAAAGATTATCTCCCGCCCTGAGAAAAAAAATTTAAAAATTACTTTTCTTTTCCCTGTGGCCGATTGTTTGGCTGGACGTTGATGGAGAGCTCGGGCTCAGATAAAGGCTGGAGGGTTGGCGATAATATCAAAAAAGCAGTCGGCGTTCGGGGCCAGCCAAGTTGTCATTTCCTCATACTGCTGCTGCTGTCATCCAGCCTTCTGGGGCACTGAGGAGGCTGGAGTGAACCGTTAAAAAGTAGTTTAAAAAAAATCAAGTCAAACCCTTCTTCCAGAGCGGTTCTCTCCTCCACAGACCCAGCTCAGCCTTCTCTTGGATATGGTTCTAAACTTCAGCATTTGATCAAAAAAAAAAAAAAAAAGAAAGAAAAGATAAAACATATAGGTAGAAATCAATGGAGCCTTTAAACACTGCGCTGTGAAAAAGGCTGCACTTTACTGTTGTCTTTCTGAACCCTGTGAAATGCTGGGAAACTGTTTTTAATAAACAAGAGTTCAAACAGTGGGGCTCCGTAGCCAACAGTCACGCCTTAAACTCTAAACTTTACATGAAAACTCTCAGATCCCTTTGAACTCTTTTTTTTTTTCCTCCCTGGCAGAGGATTCCAGTGTTTATGCATTTTTTTGAGATTGCTGGCGGGATCATGAGGAGGGTTTTAATATTTTTTTTTAAACAATCTCCTGCCTTCAGAAACCATTAATGCCCACTAAGAAACATCAAGGCGTTGCTTTGAAGTGCCTTCTGGCTACAGCCCTCTTACACTCTTTGGTTACTGTGCAATCAAATAATTAAATGGAGTCTAAAAAAAAACTAAATTCTTTTACCTGGTAATTAAACACCCCATGTTGGACAGTCGCAAAGGTTTTTTTAAAGGCATTGCAAATCTACAAAGGCTCGAAGCACAAAAGCACTCCATGCTGCTGGAATAAGTGAGTAGACGCTTTCTCCCTACTTTGGCAACCTGTCACGCAGGCAAGGTGAGAGCTCGTCCTCCTCTGCCCAGCTTAACCGAGGTCAGGGCAGCGAGTCCCGAAGGAGAAAGGACGGAGCTGAGAGCCATAAATTAGCAAAGCTCGACTCTCAAGCAGTCGTGTTTTGTTTCGTTTTATTTTCTCCTCGTTTGTTTGTTTGCTTTGGAATAAACAGTAAGGAAGAAAAAGTTGGAAATAGTATTTTGGCTGCTTCATCAAATGGTGAATTACGGGCCGGAGGCCATCCCAGAAGGCCATGAAGCCCAGTTTGGACACGAGCTGTCTCTGAAGGCTTTGGGCGTTTGGCTCGGTGTGGTGCGGCCGCTCTCGGGAACGTCGGGACGCGAATGTCACTCGCGCCGGCTGGGACGGGGACACCGAGCGCTGGGCTGTGGCTGGCAGGACTCAAACTCATCTCTTTCTAGAAGAACAAGGGCGTTTTGGTGACAGCTTCAAATGAGCTGGGCGGGTATCGTAACGGGGTGTGTTGCGAGCCCGTGGCCAATAATAATTCCCTGGCTGGGAGGAGAGGGAGAGGGCCACCTCCTCCCTTCAAGGTACCCTTTTGATGGAAGCTTTCTGAAACCTGATTGTTTCACTTCCCAGAAGTTAGCCGAGAAAGTTTTCTCTGGTTCCAACCTAAATTGGCTCTTCCTTCCTGGAGCTCTGCTTTGATCTAGGCATTTGAATCTCAATGCGAAACTCTGGTGCTTTGCCTGGATTTTTGCATGGCAGCAACTCGGGGAAGGATTTAACCCCTCCCCAGCTCTGCTGACTGGAGGGGGCTTCCCACCTACAGGCTCCATCAGTTGCCCTCTCGTTATTCCCCAAAAAATCTTGCGATACCAGCTGGTTTGACAGCATCTGACCCAGGAGCGATGTCCAGACCCCAAACCCTGCCCTTCGCCTCCATCCTGCCGGGGCTGGTGGGAGGTTGGCTGGTTGGTTGGTTGATCTCTGAAGGCAAAGCCCCCTCACTTGCCATGTAATTCTTTAACTTTTGGTTAGGAACTTGCTGAGAAATGTTTGAAAAAGGATGTTGTGCTTGTAGGGCTACCGGAAACCTTCAGAGATGGAAGGGTTTTAGGAAACGAGATTTGGAAAAGGCATGACCCTTTTGTTCCAAGCTCTGCCAGGCTGCTGCTAATACTTTGAAGGGATGAAGAGTTTTTGCTGGACTCTTTGCTGTTCATGTTTTATGGCTGGATGAGTCCTTGAGTGGTCAGCTGGGCTCCCTCTCAGAGGCAACGTTCAGGGTGCAGAGCTTCTCTAGGAAGCATCTCTGCAAGGGAGGAGAAAGGGAAGGGCCAAAGTAGGAGTATTTTGGCCGCGATTCCCATTTATCCTTTGACTTTTGGAGGATTTGGGGGGAATGAGAGCTTGCTCTGAGGCAGCACAGCAGAAAGTGAGAAGAAAGGGAAGGTGAGGAGAGCCGCCCAACTGGCGGGAGCGGGAGCAGGGAGCCGGGAACACTGCGACTGCAGATGAGGAGACAGCTCTGGCGATGTGCATTGGGAATGACGAGGCGGTTGTTTCAAAGCAGGATGAACTGTAGGGTTCAGAGATGTTCCAGCTTCCTGCAGGGCCCAAGACTCATGTTGAAAGGGAAAATTCCCAGAGGGTCTTTCTTGTCTTCTTTTTTTAAAATAACAAAAAAAATTTTAAAAAGATCTACCTGTCAAATCTCATCAAGAGAAGCTCTGAATTAAGGGAGGCAAGACTTAATGGGCGTTCTTCCCTAAAAATAGATCTTCTCATGAAAGAGATGAAGGGCATGGCCCAGGGAGGTCAGCCAAAATTGTCTGAAATGACGCTGTCACCGAGGTCTGATGCCCAAAATTAGCCTCCTCTCTCGCTGTGTGGGTTCAGCGCTCCCTGAAGATGAAACGTATCACAACACTCATTTCATTTAAAAGAGAGGCTAAAACATATGGCATGGCAGGGTTTAAATGTTAGGAAAAAAAAGCAACAAAACAGCTTGGGATTCTTCATTATCATTAGTAACACACTAATGAAGGCAACGGAGAGAGGAGGCTGGGCAAGGCTGCGGGCAGGAATCAGGAATGTTGCTGGGAAGAATGGGAAGGACTGGAACCAGGGCTGCTTTCACTGTCCAGAACTAGTCTGAGCTTTTATTTCAGAAGGGGAAGGAAGATGATTTGCCTTAAATAATTCTCCAGCCTCTTCTGTGTGGGTGTTTTCTGGGCTCTGTGATTAGGAGGGAGCGTTTGAAAGCAATGGGATAGGAACCTCATTTAAAGACCGAGTTCCTTATATTTTTATTTTTTTTTTCCATTTTAATTAGTGTGAGGCTGTTAGTGGAGTGGAGTCATTGGATGGAGGTGTTTGAGGAACATGAGGTTAATGGAAGGTGAAAGAGGAAGGGAATAAAATTACCAATAGGAGCCAAACAGAGTGTGAACCAGCAAATGCTCCGGTCAAGCCGGGTTAGACGGAATAAACTCCCTCGATGGAGGGTGGGGAACAACCTCCAGGAGACTTGGGAAAGGCTGAGGGGAACCGTCAGCGCCGCTGATCCCAGCACCTGGGAAAAGGAGGAAATTTTCATGGGGCTTCACCAACTCAAAGCACCTTTCCCAATACTGGTGCCCTTGAAATAGGGAGGGGGGCATTTTGTCACTGTGTCGGGGTCTTTGCTTTGCCATTTGAGAAATGGGTTTGCAGAAGAGCGCTGGAAGGGTATGGACAGAGCTGTAGTGCGTTGGGATGCTGGGAATGGTGTGTTGTGAGGGATGGGTCGTGCCTTGGTCTCTTCTCCCTGGTGACGAGCGATAGGACAAAGGGGAATGGCCTTAGATTGCACCAGGGGAGGTTCAGGTTGGATATTAGGAAACATTTCTGTCCTGAAAGGGTTGTCAGGCATTGGAACAGCCTGCCCAGGGAGGTGGTTGAGTCGCCATCCCCGGAGGTGTTTAAGAGACAGGTGGATGTTGCATTGAGGGACGTGGTTTAGTGGTGTTGATAGGGCTGGGAACAGGTTGGACTTGATGATCTCGAAGGTCTCTTCCAGCTGAAGATGTTCTATGATTCTATGGGAGCCTCCCGGCCTCTCCGATGGTGCAGAGGGGCTGCGGAATGGTGGCCGGTCACTTTGTCTGTGCGTTGGGCTCCTGGAGAAAGGATCCCCAAATTATTGCTGCCTGGTCCTCAGCGCTGCAGGAGGCAGCTGCATCCCTCCTCTATCCCCTTCCTTCCAGGGGGGCTGCTGGAATTTCAGCGGTCTGTGTAGGTTTTACCAACACCGTTGGCTGTGTGCTCGTTTATCAGGGACAGGGACACCTCTTCCCAAGGCACAAACCTTTTCCATCTGCCCCATGAGGATGTTCTGGAGAGCATGAGTCAGCCCCAGTACCCTCAGTCACCACTGGTTGCCAGCCCTGACACCACAATTGCCTCCTCCTCTTGGACCAGAAGCTGGGAATTGAAAAAACAGAAGCAGAAATTATGGCTTGAGGGAAATGGTTATTTCATTTTCCTTTGTTTTCCTTTATTTTCCTTTGTTTTCCTTTATTTTCCTTTGTTTTCCTTTATTTTCCTTTGTTTTCCTTTATTTTCCTTTGTTTTCCTTTATTTTCCTTTGTTTTTCTTTGTATTTTACTTTTAATTTTATTTAACTTTTTTTACTTTATTTTATTTTACTTTTACTT
>VWZK01003704.1:41869-98022 GCA_013396935.1 Baryphthengus martii | reverse complement strand
TTTTTTTTTTTTTTTTTCAGTAAAGGCTTTATAATTTGGACAGTTCAGATTAGAAAAAAAAGGAGACTGAGATCAGATTTAAATGATTTGGGATTTTTTGGGAAGAAAAACAAAAATGCATTCCCTTCTAGAACAAAGGCCAAACAAAATAATTCCACATTTCCTAAACCAATTAATGTATGTCAGCATCTACCTACTGACAATTTTAAATCACCACCAGGAAAAGTGATGACAAATCAAACCTGTGAACCTCTCATTTTACCATTATGGACAAACAGGAAGGAAAAGAAAATCCTCTCTTTTGCTATGCTCTGCAATCCTTTCCAAAACTTTGAAGTTACATATGGGCCACTCTTTAGTTAGAAAATGCTGAACATACCTCAACACAACTGCACAAAACTCATGAAGTTCTACCTAAATTAAATTTCATTTTTGTTAAGAAAGAGCACTTAGCCTCTGGTATCCTGCTATTAAACAATGAGCAAAGTCCTGTCATTTCACACCCAAAACGATCTTGAGCAGTGAAAATATAACCATGTAGAATTTTAGGTATATGTACTTACTTCCAAGCCCCCAAACCAGCCTGCCAACGGTCTGCAAACATCAGAACTAAATTTAACACTTTCATTATAGCTTCTTTCACAAAGCTCACCTAAAAAAAAAAAAAAAAATCAAAACAAAAGGAGTAAGAGTCAGATAATTCATTATTAAACCTAATCATTTTCATGATTAGGCTGCAGCACAAAGGTATCCTTTGCCATCTCATCTGACCTGTAAAAACAATCTCCTGAGCACAATGGGATTCTTTCAAATTTGTCTTTTGTATTTGCTCTCTAATTCATTTCATGACTATTTTGATGAGGACTGTGCAGACAATACATGGGATGAAAAGCTACAACACTATCTACGTACCTCCAGTTCTTGCCATATCACCATGTATAATCCCTGTGATGTTTGCTCAAATCCTCCCATCTCTTAGAAACAAATGAGTCATGTACAATCCAATCTGAAGAATTCAATTTTATCTTATTTCCTTGAGAGAACTGAGCTGATACTTGCAAGAGAAACTGGATCTAAGTGTTAACTTTGGAAAATCCAACACGAAGAATTCAACGTTATCTTCTCTCCTTGAGAGAATTGAGCTGATACTTGCAAGACAATCTGGATCTCAGTGTTAGCTCTGGAAAATTCAACGTGAAGAATTCAATTTTATCTTCTCTCCTTGAGAGAACTGAGCTGATGCTTGCAAGAGAAACTGGATCTCAATGTTAACTCTGAAAAAACAACCATATCCTCCAGGGTATCTGTACAATGCTTAGTATTTATGAACTGCAAAATCATTAGGACTGAATTGTTTCGAGGTTTTTCATCCTGCTAAATTCAACACATGAAATACGCCAATGCTTTTCACCCACCTTCTCTCTGAGCAGGCAGCGATCATGGATTGTCGAGAGGTATCTGTAATGAATCTTTATCAATTGATCTAAATCTTTGGCTTCTTCTACCTGATGCTGAAACTCCAGGCCTGTACTGTGAAGAATCTTCAAGAGAAGACCACAGTTATTAAACTCCACGGTACACACAAGTGCTTAAGACTCTCTTCCGATATTTTTAAGAGCCTAAAACTGCCTGATCCATTCATTCTTAATCCCTCCAATTTTAGGCTCACCCTCCAAATTACCATCAACACAGCAAAAAAATTCAAGCTCTTCTCATAACTGCCCAGTGACATTCTTCCTGTAAATGGGAACGTTGCTGTTGCACAAGGGCAGACAGGCTATCCCTGGAGAAGCTGATTCGGAGTCTACTGATTTTAATTTTCAAGGCAATAGTAGAGGAGATGTCTGTGGGCATTGCCTTTATATTTGAGAAGCCGTGGATATGCTTTGAGCTGTGTGCTGGAGAGTTTTGAGAAGGATCCATTTAACTAAAGCATCCATAGTAACATTTTTATAAATATAATAGCTCCTAAGAGAGTATGGGCTTACAGAAACTTATTTTTCACATAACTGTGCTTCAGTCATCAAGTGCTGAGAGAAACAGTCAAAAAGAACTGAGAATATCCAAAGATCAATCATATACATGTAGAATTTCTAAAGTGTTTTCAGAAATACTGATTAAAAACTGCCAAGTTAAAACCGAAACATGTTTAGCTCACAATCATTTTCCAGAAAGGACATTAAACCAAGATTTTACTTTTTTGGTTTTGTTTTAAATGAAAATTAATACTGTATGTCCAGTTCCAAGTTCTTAATACAAACAGAATGCTGACAAAAGACAAACCCTGGTCATGATGTAGTTGTGCAGACTGTTAACAAAATGCATCAGTTTCACTCTTAAGAGGAACATGCGATGTATTTGTTGTTTTATATTCTCTGTTTGCGGCCCAAACAGAGGAAGAGTTCCTTGTTCTGATAAAGTTCCTTCCTCAACCTGGGGAGTTTCTGCAGCACAGACTAGTTCTAAAAAAAAAAAAAAGAAAAAAAGAAAGAGTATTATATGATGCGCTTCTGAAGACAAAATGTAGCTAAAAATGTCACTTAAAAGTGAAATTTGGTATTTCTTCTTATTCTGCACACAATACTCAGGTAGGATTTTTCCTGCCCTTCAGATGTGTTATCGAACTAGAGCAACAACCTACTGAATATTTTGACAGTGTACCTACAATGTCATGTAATTAATCCTAGAATAGGAAACACTATTTAAGAGCCAAAGATTATGTGAAAGTTTGCACGTGGTTTTTAATATAGATTTTTTTTTATCCTATCTCATAGGGGAAAAGATTTAAGCACAAAGCCATAGCCATAAAGTTAAAAGAAGAGAAACCAACACACTTTTAGGAAGAGAATTACTTAACTATGTACAAAACCCAGATGAACACATCAACTTTCTAATTTATTTTTCTAGGATATGAAGTGTGTATCCACTTTATACAGGACAGGAAGACTATAAACATTAACCTAGTGAAGCAGACACAAAGAGATCTCTTTCTACAACCCTCAAATATTTAAATTGTAGTTTAGAGTATTTATTCCAAACTACCAAGCTTAACCGTTTCAGTCTCGCTTTCTGAACTTGTTTGCAAGGTATTACTCATAAAAACTTGGACTACACATAAAGCAAAACATTAGGGTGTGGTAGGCAGACTTTCTTTGCACAGCAGCGTCCGAGGAATGAAGTAACAAGTTTCCAATATAATTAACTAGACCTGAATCAAAGGGACAAAGGGAACCGAAGAATAAACAGAGGTGTCCCTGAGGCTGAAAAGAAGCGAAAAAAACACGCCCTGCCTAATGTAATCCATTTGCAAAGCTAATAGAGATTAGTATTTTATAGAATGAATCAAATGTCTCACTGGTTTATATTTCTCACTGCAGCAAGCAGCAGACTATTCATATTCTCAGACCACAGAACAAGTTTGTAAAGCAAACCGAAGAAGTTTCTTACCATCGAATCGCAAAACATCCAGACTATACTTGGCCCATTTTATTTGCAGTAAGAGTAGAAAAACTTGATTGTAAATTTTTTGGCACTCTAAGCTTATAACTATATCCACGGGCCAAGGAACCTAAAGGGAGAGGGTCATCAAGATAGAAAATGTAAAGTCACTTCAGTGCAACCTTTCAAAGCTGTTCTAGAAGAACTACAGAAATATTAACTCACTACCTTGTAACTCAAAGTCAAACCATCTAAGGTGTGGACAGGCAGCTTCTTCTTCGCTGTATCAACACTTTCAAATGATATAGACAACCTATGGAAGGAAGGAAGTTGATTTCATTGGTGAGAATCTCTTTTAAATTACTAGTTAGTTTAATTTTTATTTTTCCTTCTTTCTTATGGCTAAATACCAACTGTCTGACTTACTCTGGTGGACTAGAAGAGATGACAACAGTTCAAAACATCAGCAAAAAAAGATTCTTGTAAGGAGTGCACAGCAATTAGTATTGAGCTACGCAAGTTACGTACAGGCCAGTTTGAAAGAAACACAACTAAATCGTAGCTTGTAGAATTTTATATTTCACCTTGAACTGTCCTCTGGATAGCGCTGCCCAACCGCTTCCTGAAGCTGAACATTTAAGAAAGCAACATTCTGCCAAGCTTCCTTTTCTCTGATGTTGTCAAAAATGGACGTGTAGAAATCATACATGGTATCTCCAGCTTCAAGCAAGAAAAAATTTCTCATTGCCTGCAAATATTCTACAAGCCTAAAAAGGGAACATAAAACATTTCCTGAGTCTTAATCACAATTAATCCATAGAGAGGAACTTTTGAGAAGGGCCTGTGGGGATAGGACAAGGGGCAAGGGTTGGAAAGCAGAGCAGGGGGGATTTCACTTGGCCATGAGGAAGAAGTTCTTCCCTGTGAGAGTGGGGAGAGCCTGGAAGGGGTTGCCCAGAGAAGCTGTGGAGCCTCCTCCCTGGCAGTGTTGAAGCCCAGGCTGGATGAGGCTCTGAGCAACCTGCTCTGGTGGGAGGTGTCCCTGCCCATGGCAGGGGGGTTGGAACCAGATGATCTTGAAGGTCCCTTCCAACTCCAGCCAGTCTAGGATTCTATGAAATATATTCTGCATTCCTAAAACTTGTCTTCCAGTTTCGAATGCCAACACTAACAGAAGTACTGTTTGAAACAATGTCCCTACTGAAGACCCACTGCAGACAAATGAGAGCTTGGTTGTTGATTTCAATCAGACCAAGTTCTTAACCAGGTTTTTATCCTGGTAGATCCCTCTTTCCTCCTTAGTGATTGTCAATTCCCAAGCTGGCATAGAAACACAGTATTAAATTCCTGCTTTTAGAGTATGGAACACCAAGAGTGATTTGGAAAAGCAGTAAGGAAAAACCAAATCTACTTTCTTACCTATAATCCTTCTTTAGAGTTTGCATTAGGTTACCACAGCATTCCAAGTATTGTTTGTCTATGTGCGGATAAAGGCAAGACCTCAGCGTCAGTTCAAAAGTCTGGCAGGTCACAGACTCCGAGGACCTATCCACACAAACATCCCCACCAGTAAATTTCTCATGAAAGTCGTTCTGTTCCAAATATAACCTTCAAAATAAAAGAAATTCCTTAGGGAAGGTCTGTAATTCAAACAACATTCAAACCACAAATGTCATCACATCAAAGATTTTAATCAAAATTGGATCATCTGCCTTAAAAATGTATTGGGCAGAAGGAATAAAAGCTATTTCATAACTCTAGGACATATCAAGGCTATTAAGTGATTCTTCCTACTGGTTTTGTACAACCAGGCACAGGAATATAAAAAAAAAGGATGGCATCAAGTACAAATATCAGAAAATGATTGTAATCACACAAATGCCTAAGGAATAACTCTGAAAAGCAACATCAATTTGAAACACTCTATTGCTTAATAAACAAACTGACAAGAGAGGAACTTCTAAAACTATATTGTGCACACACAGCAGTCAGATGAATTCCAAGAAAGAAAAACAAAGTCAAAGAAACAAAAAGTATAAAATTCAGACCGACGACTAAAAAGCAAAATCCAACAACCAACGAAAAACCGCCCCCCACCACCAAAAACCCCAAAACAACCACTAGCACACACATGGAGAATTGGTTTGAGGCGTTTTACAGGTGTTATATTTCATATTATACCTTAGGAGGAAAGTTTCTGCAGTCTACACTTCATAAGCTTAATTATTTTGTCACAGAAAGGATCGAGTTCTGATGATAATTTGTAAAAACCTACTCGCTTGCTAAATCCATTTTAAAAGGAAGCCTGGCTCGTAGTAGCTCTTGATGAGTCAGACATTGGATTAATCCATTAATTTTAATATAATCAATACAAATCTATACCTATACATCTGAGTTTTAATACAATCTAATTTTAATACAATCTATTAATTTTAATTCAAGAGTCCCGATGAAGGAGGGAAATAAAGTGTTATCTACTATTAATTATGATTTTTTAAGACAAACTCCTCCTAGGACTGACATGAAAACATCTAAATCACCAACTACTATCTAGGAAGGGCATAAATAGCTGTTTTCTTATTTGCAATCACAAAATAAGTAAGGTTTTTCAGAGTTTGTCCTTCCTGCTAATTTCCAAGACATTTATAACCTTTCTCTGGCTTCCCTCCTTCTGAAGAATTTTTATGCTATTAACACGAATTTTGGGAGGCTTTTAAAGCTGAATTATTTAAGCACAGCACAACTGCAGCTGCATTTTCCAAAGGAGATATTTGCTGCAAATAATTGTGGACCAACTCCAAGTAAACACATTTAAAAGTCCAGATTTTACAACAGCATTCACTCTTAAACACTTCTTTGCTAAAAGCCTGTTACGATAAAATCTACTCCCATTCCTACACTAACAGGTGTGAGGAGCAGCTTCCTCACTGATTTTAATCATTTTTCTTGAACTAAGCAGGAGGGGAGGGTTTATTTAGCTTCTGTCACTGATTGGTGGTGCTCCTCTTTATTCTGTGCTCACTTATTTTCAGCGGCAGCGATAAAACTTTGCTTCAGCAAACGTCGCCAGGCAGAAGAACATCGCTCTCCGCAACGCAGCAGGAAAATCATTCATTTACCTGGCAAAATTAATAGCCAGCAGTGGGTCATGGACATCATCCAGTTCCAAATGTCTTTCTGCTATAGACTGCATCTTTATCAAGCTCTGCTTCGTGGCCTGCTGCTCGGTAATCAGATCCGCAACCGACTCTTCGCCGTGCCGCAGGCGAGACTGCACCGATTCCAAGAACAGCGTGTACAAGCTCTTCCGCTCGGAATCTAAATCGGGCAACGCGTTTCCACGGTCAGATTTTTCAACAAAACATCATCTGAAGTAAAACAAGAACTCTGGAGTACCATGTTTACTTGCTAACTTTTAACACAGTAGCCTGGAGAAGAGGAAGCTGAGGGGAGACCTCATTGCTCCCTGAAAGGAGGTTGGAGTGAGGCCGGTGTTGGCCTCCTCTCCTGAGTAACTAACAACAGGACAAGAGGAAATGGCCACAAGTTGCACCAGGGGAAGTTCAGATGAGAGATGAGGGAGAATTTCTTTCCTGAAAGAGTAGTTAAGCATTGAAACAGGCTGCCCAGGGAGGTGGTGGAGTCCCCATTCCTGGAGGGGCTGAAAAAACAGGTGGATGTGGCGCTTTGGGACTTGGTCTAGTGGTGATGGAGGTGTTGGGTAGAAGGTTGGACTTGATGATCTTGGAGGTCTTTTCCAACCTTAATGATTCTATGATTCTAAATTTAGGCCACTATTCAGGAAAAAGTCAAATAAATGTTGCTAAAATGTTAAGACTAGCCCGGTGCCTACGGTCAGGGATATGTTCAAATGGTTGGCTCAATGGGTGTCTGAAATATTTCTGAGAATATCTTCCTTTGGTTGCAAAGGCAATTAATTCTTAGTACCTGAAACAACCCTTGAGCATTAACTAAAATAGATGATATTCTCACACCAAAAGGGAAAATAAACCTAGAAAATACCCAGAATAATTTTACTACCTCTACTTCTAAACATGAAGAAACAGTAAAATAAAAAAAAGTATTTTGTTTCCAAAAAAAAAATAATAGGTTACACTGTTGTACTATGTTTTACAATTATTCAAGATAAGTATCCTAAATATCTCTCACCTAATTACTAGGTTTTTTTTAAAAAGTTTCACATTAGCTCAGAATTATTCAACCACTTATTAAAACAAAACCGTTTTACTATAACACACAAGCTGTTTTGTTTCATAAAAAAAAAAACGTGTTGCAAGCATATGAAAATAAGTTTAAGAAAAATTTTAAGCAAAACAAAAAAAAAGTGCAAAGGGAACACTCAATCTTTATTCACTTTGCTCATTTTCAATTATTTGCATTGGAAAGGTCTTTTCAGTCAGACCTGAAGTTACCGACGACGATACCAACGTTCAGCACGCAGTGGGACATTGCTCTAAAACCATGGAGTGGGACATTGTTCTAAATCCATGGAAAAAGCACTACAAAAAAAAGACACCCAGGCTGTTAGATACCCTGATGAACAACAGCCCACGGACTGACATCCCACCTCTGGAGGCAGTTTGCTGCGGGGAGCCGTCTTTGCATTGAAGATTCTTCAACAGCTGCATGGATTTTCCAGCCATGATGATTTGTTTTAGCACAGGTTTCAGAAAAGAAACCATGGTGTGTTGCCTGCTTGAAGGGGCCTGGTCGCTGCCAGAGCTGGCACTGGCGTTATCGCTCATCTTCTCTTCGTTCTCCGTCTTCTCTGACACGCTGTATAACGTGTAGGTCGCGTACCAAAAATCTCTGTGGTTAACCGGGACGTTTTTGTTTCTGCAAAGAAATGAAGAGCTGGTGAGCATCTCCCTTTTCAAAAGGTGAAACTTCGTGACCAGATGCAGAGCATCTTTGCCTTTCTCTTTGAATAGCCAAGGAGCACTTCAAAACTATCTAAAATAAGCTCGATTCATCTCACAAACTATCTAGAAAGAGAATATCCAGCTTTAGTAGGATAAAGAATCATCTCACGGGGGATAAAACAATTGTATAGCCAAACAAATCCCCAAACAAGGCAAATAAAGTAAATATAATTAAATTTGTCCTTTGTCCAGCAAGTGAACTATTGCCAGTGGCACCATCTTTAGTAACAAAATGATCAGCGATTGACTTGCAGATTTATTTAAAACCCACACTGAAGCAAATGCTGCTGGGAAAGCTGAAAAACTCCAGAGCGGGTGAAACACGATTCTTAATTTACTTGTTCACATCAGATACACAGTTTGGTCTTTGACATCAGATGGAAAACCACCTAAATTAGGTGATTTAAAGGAAGCACAAATACAAATAAAAGTTGAAATCACCTCTGTGATTTCTGAACACTGAAAACACAACTACAGAACCACAGAGCGAAGCCAAGTAGGACATAAGGATGTTAAATCTGGGCTACTAAGGATTTATTACAATAATACTCAAGCTCTCCTCTTACTTCATGCTCACTGTGACCTGCCTTAACAGATAAAGGTTCAATTAATTTTGGCAGATAGAGGGAAATTTGTAGGGATTTGTAATTATGAGCCCAAATTCTAATTTCTAGATTCACTTTCCACTTCAAGTTGCCAAAAAAGGGATGAGTAAAATGTACCGTATAAACAGGAGAGAAATTAACCTCTCAAATAACGTTTAGGATATGGGCATGTAATTCAAGACATCACACAAATTTGTACTACAAGTTGGAAGGAATGAGTATTTCAATTCTAAATAGCGTTTCATTTATAACAACCCTCGATTAGTAGAAGAATTAAAAACGAAATTTTGTAAATTTTGAAAACGGCTTTGTTTTGAAAAACGGTTAAATGCTTTTTAAAAAAATCACCACGCTCAGACTGTTGGTTATTTATTATAGATGGAAAAAGGAAACAATTGATTTCTATTCCAGAATAATACCTGGCAGGGCTCCATATCTAATGCAATTCCCCTACTAGGAAGTTTGACACATGTTCTAAAAATATGGTCAGGAAACAAATTATTTTTAAGTAAAATAACAAATGTGAAAACTTACTTTTATTTATTATTTTTATTTATCTGCTATTTTTACTTCCCAGGTTCTACAGCAGGTTTTGTATTCACACTTGCACAGCACTCTGTGTGCCCAGTATCAGCTTCCCTACCTCTGAATGATAAATTCCTTTGCGGGATCAAACAAATTACCATGGACTATCCACTCATCCACTGTCTGTAAGTATGGCCTCACCGTTTCAACCCAGAGAGAGAACAGAAGGGACACCTAAATTTAAAGAGAAATAAATAAATAAATAAATAAAAGGAAAAACCAGCTGAATGCTTTTATACTAAGCATCAGAAGCAATATGGCAAAGCCTAACCTCTTAATTGTGCAATTATAGTTTATAAGCTACACAGAACTACACTTGCACTTGAGGATTTTTAAAGTTAAAATGTTGAACTAAAAATTACAGCTTTAGGACTATTAATGGCGGCCCACTTGGGAATGCTTCCCCTTGTTGTTTTTGTCAGCACAATTAGACCCAAACAGCAGGTTTTCACTCTTAATGTCTCTGAAACAGTCATAAACCATTCTGGGGTTTTATAACATATAAAAGAGGAAAAGGAAAGGACACAATGACACGTTCTGTATTTTCAGCAGTATAACCAACGAGTTACTGTAACAACCCAGCCCCCTGCATTTCAGCATCAGCTGAATGATGCAACTGTAGAAAGAGGAGGGAAAGCTGTTACCAAGCTCCCTCTATCACAACAGCTTCCTGGCCTCTGATTCCCCACAGCTCCTTCCTTCAGTCCTAAAAACCCACTCTGCTGCTACCTCCTCAGAAATCTGTTTTTGCCCAGGTTGAGCGAACCCCTGTCAGAAACCACTAAAGAATTACGGCTATCCAATTCTTCCTGGATCCTCAGGCGCTGAAGGCTCGTGGGCTCCGTGACCACAAAGAAATCTTTAAGTTCCTAAATTTTCTAGCGTGTCATTCTATTAAGGAAGGAATGACTTCTCCCTACCGTTTGCTCAGATGCTTCTCCAACACTGTCATACTCAAGAATAGCTTTGTAGAGGGTATTAAGCAGATGAGACGCTCGCACAACATTTCTCGTGTCGGGTGGTACTTCTGCTACTCCCGTGCTGAAAACTTTGTGAAGCACCTTCAGCTGGGCCAGGCGGGGAGACAACTTATCTATCACTATTGAAAGTTTCATAGTTCTATCTGGAAAGCCAAAAAAAAACCAACACACAAACAACAAAACCAAAACTGGTTTATCCGGAAAGAAAAAAAACAACCCACAAACAACAAAACTAAATCAATCAAACTGTTTTATCTGGAAAGAAAAAAAAACCGACAAAACCAAATCAAACCAACCTGGTTTCTCTGGAAAGAAAAAAAAAAAAAACAACAAAACCAAATCAAACCAAACTGTTTTATCTGGAAAGAAAAACACCCCTACAAACAACAAAACCAAACCGTTTTATCTGGAAAGAAAAAAAACAAACCACAAACAAGAAAACCAAACCAATCAAAGATGTATAAAGGTAACATCCATCAGAAAACAAAATTCTGTCAGTGTTATTAAAGTTTAAAAATGCAGCACAGAATCTTTCACAGTTTTAAAATACATCTGCGTAACATTTTTCATGTTCCCCTCAAAAATTTCCTTGCGTGCCCCCCTCTTGTAACACTCTCCTTGCACTGTACCTTTGTTGATTATGCATTTTTCAATTTCAGTAAGTTCTTCTTTGAAGCTGATGAAATATTTATACAAGGCCCACATGAAAGCTTGGTAGGTTCTGAATGGGGCTTCCGTAGTTTTCTTTGGAGTGGAAACCGTTCCGTGCACGATGTTTTCTGGGCTGTGTCCCATCACCTCGTCGATGAACTTCTGTAGTCTGAACACAACCTGACCATATGCTGCTATCTGCTCCAATACAGATCTCAGGCAATTCTAGAGGGAAAAAAAAAAAAGAATAAATTTTTTAGAATCATCTCATAAAACTCTGTATTGCATAAAGTCTAAAAATTAAATCTCAAGATATTTCTTTGCATTAAAATGTGATAAATTTCTGTCATCTCTATCGCTTCATCACATACTCAGATATAGGAGCAGCCCATTTAGATTTATTAAGTCAGATCTTCTTAATTTATTCAAAACCCAATTGTGGAAATGTGATTTTTGCACAAGCAGTTTAATTTCCTGCTCCCCAGATGACATCTTCCTAACGACAGACACATTCAGAAACAACTTACATGGGTTAAATGAGTGACGATGATATCATTCCGCACGGCCACTTTGCCATCAGTCAGCTGAAATATAAAAAGCTTTTTCACTCCTGAAAGTAGCCTTGAAAAGAAACAGAAAGAGTACTAATTTTTCCCCTTGAATTGACCAATAATTGTATAATTAATAAAAGAATTAGCTCTCCCTTGCCTAAAAGTTTCTTTTCTTCGAACAAAAGCAGGCCACAGACCAACTATGGCACTATTGGTACGGGAAGTTGTTGCCAGGACAAGAATAAAACACTGGTATCAAGTAAACATCTCCTAAAGTTCCTTTCCAGTGGAGACAATTTCCAGCTATAGGATGATTCAAACCTACTGTCTGAAATTCGATATTGTACTAAAAATCTATAGGGGCAGGGTAAGAACAAGTAGGTTGTTCTTAAACAGTTCGACTTGAAGAAACAATGCTCCCAGGTACAATGAGCCACTGCTTTGTGAATCTTTGTGAAACACACACAGGCAGCACCTTTACTGTCAGCAATGATGTGACCTGAAAGCTCGATAATAATTGTTTCCTTAGACACAACTCTCAAGAGAAATCCTAAAAGATAAAAATGCAAGCTTTTTGATGTTCTGGGGGGCATCAAGAGGAGGACTGTGTCCAGGAGGTCATGGGAGGTTCTCCTCCCCCTCTATTGTGCCCTGGGGAGGCCACCTCTGGAGTGTTGGGGCCANGGCAGGGGCATTGGACTCGATGATCTCCAGAGGTCCCTCCCAACCCCTACCAGTCTGTGATTCTATGTTGCTCTTACCAAAGAGTTTCCCGTATAACCTGAGTTTCAGTGACCAGTGTTCTCTCTTCTGGCACATATAAAGGATCACTGGTGTACAAGTGGTGGTCCCTTAGGGAAAAAAAGGAGATGAAAACAACTTAATGGCTGAAACAACATCTGAAAAGTAACAAGGAAGTAATAATCTTAAAGCTCAGATTTTAGTTCTAGTTTGTTCTAATTATATCCGAGTAGACTCAATGTTCCTGGGGGCGTTTTAAGTACATAAATAAAAACAGACTTTGTTTTCATATTGCTAAGCAAAATACTATGGGAAGCATTCAAACATACACAGCAAGACAAGCAAGTAAGTAGCAAATACCCAAAGTGCTGTATCTGGGTTGTTTGGGGGGGTGTAGTTTGTTGGCTGTTATTTTAATTCTTTATCCTTCATAATTTTATTCCACATCCACTTCTGTGAAAAATCTGTAGTTACTTTCAGTTAAAAATACTAAACTATGATATCAATTTCTCCAATCTGTATAAGAAAATTCACACTTTAGGCAAAAAATGTCCTTAAGAAATGGAAACTTTCAAAGCCACCTACAAATTTCCCCTCGTAACCCTGTGTTTTGTAACTCTTTGTATCCTCTGATTATTCGCACTTGTAGTATTTTGATTCCTGAACATCAGCAGTGGAAAAATTTACGTAATCCTGTTGAAAATTTCAAAATTTGAATGGAGTAATAATGGTTATATATCATAGGCATATATAACAGCCATCTGCTGACAACACCGCAACAGAAACAGTCCCGCTTTATGCTACTGAGTTCCTAATACTCACTGTAAATTTTTGTTCATGACTAGCTACATAACTTTCTTTTAGTATTGATCTGTTAACTCCTTGATTAAGAAATGCGCTGAATTAAGAAATCAAAGACAAAACCTCATGATCTGCGTAACTGCAGTACTGAGTTTGGGACAGAGAAAAGAATGAGGCTTGCTTTTTTTTTTTCTTGCCTCCACCCCCACTTTTTTTATTTTTTTTTTTTAATTGAACTTTCCTCTTTTCTTTCCAAAACCACAGTGGGTCATCATGATAATACTGCTTTATGTTCCTTCCCCACACAAAATCTGTGTTTAAGACGAACTTGGTAAGGGAGGCATCAAAACCAAACAAAAAGTTAAGCTTTTGAGAACTCCTCATTTCCAGGACCACTTATAACCCACTATTATTCGTTCCACAGAGACTTTCTTAAGGATCCACCCAAGCAAAATTCAACAACAAAATGTGCTTTTTTGAATAAAGAAAATCCTCTCTTTGATACGACAAACGTAATTAAAAAAAAGAAAAATAATTCTATTAATAGAAAAAACAGGCTGTTCATCTTACTAATTTCACAGAGACTTTAAGGGTCAACCCAAACAAAATTCAGTAATAAGATTTACTTTTTTGAAAAAATAAACCCCTCTCTCTGATATGACAAATGTGATTAAATCAAGAGGGGGGAGAATCTATTAATAGACAAACCAGATTGTTCTTCTTATTAATTCATCCCCTTTTAATTCTGTTTTTAACCAAACCAGTAATAAATATATTATTTTTATGCTTTCACAGTAGAGAGGCTTAATAAACTCAGGATTAACATTACCTGCCAGTCAGGATTATGTGTGTGAGGCTGTTTTCTTACCAGACCGCGGCGAGGTTGGAATGCAAGTGCAAACTATGTGAAAATCGAGGAGCTCTTCCTGTCCAGTACTGAGGAACCACATGCTGCTCCAGCCAGCTCCGGGCGTCAGGTTCACCCACTAGGAAAACACAGGACAGTCGGTGAGACATTTTTATTTATTTAGGAAATGCTTATAAAACAAAGGACAAGATATTTATAAGCCTAACAGCTCAGCTGTGGAATCACAGATCTTTTCAAACAAGTTGCACTTTACAACTATTTCTACTTTATTGGGCTCATACAGATAATACCACCGTGCACAAATTAACTGACAGAAATGCCTAAAAGTCACCTAAAAGTTGCAGAAGTCCTAAAAAATAAATTTTGACATTTATGCAGTTTCCAATTCTTCCTCGGAAAGCATGTTTCTGTCTCAGGCAATTTTCAAATGATTAGGACGAAACCAATCTGACTTATACAATAAACTGTCAAATATCACCAACTTCTCCCTATGTTCCTTTTTGCTACACATTTAGTACATTATCTAAAAAATGGGTTTTTTTCTTAAATGGGATTATCAAGAAAACTTTACCACATCTCAGTTAGACAGCTGCTTATACAATATGTGAATACTATGCAGTCTTCTTAGACAAGGCATCCTGGATCATATGATAGTTTATGCAAAAATAAATAGGTAGAATTGATACTCCCTGCAGCTCTTTCCTCTCTTGGGAGGAAAGGCTGAGAGCCCTGGGGCTCTTGAGTCTGGAGAAGAGAAGCCTGAGAGGGGAGCTGATTCCTGCTTCCAAATCTCTGCAGGGTGGGGGTGAAGGAGAAGGGGCCAGGCTCTTGTCAGTGGTGCCCTGGGATAGGCCGAGGGGCAATGGGCACCAACTGGAACCCAGCAAGTTCCACCTCTAACAAAGAAGACAAACTTCTTTGGTGGGAGGGTGCTGGACCCTGCCCCAGGCTGCCCAGAGAGGTGGTGGAGTCTCCTTCTTGGGAGACTTCCCAGCCTCCCCTGGATCTGTTGCTGTGTGTCCTGCCCTGGGTGCTCCTGCTCTGGCAGGGGGGTTGGACTCAATCTCCAACCCCTACCACTCTATGATTCTATTCAAGAGTAAGCCACTAGTGTTTTAATTACATAATTTTTTTTTTTTTTAAATGCTTCATATTCAGAAGTGAGTCAAATGCGTCTGTTGTCAACCAAATTTTGTTTCAGACGTAATAAAAAAAGAACTACATTATATCCACACAACTACACGCTACATTTACTGTACAAGTTTCTGTATCTATTTTGGAATATCCTTATCTATTTCTAGTCTTCTCCATCATTGCCAAATCAGACCAAACCTTTCATATCGCTTCTCCACTGCTAAAAATAACACAAGCAGTAGTGAACGATAAGGTGCACCTTAAAACTACAATTATAAAAAATGATATATATGTAAATAAAACTACATATTATAAATGATAAAATACAACACCTCACTAAAGAATAATAAATTAAGCCACATCAGCTTGCTGAATTTGAGTACGTATGACCATGCCAGAAGAATGACAGCTCATTCTAACCTTTCCAGGAAACATTAGGTACTGTTTTCTTATTTGGATCTTGGTCTTCTAAAGGTGTCCTGTCCACTTGAATACCCGAGTCCTCTCTGCTTAAAGGCTGAGTGTCTTCCTCCTCTTCGCTTTCTCCAGACCAATCCTATTAAGTGCAACAAAACCCGGTATGCTCCAGTGCAGCACAGCGGACACATCTATATTCAGTTCAGAGGACAAACTCTTTTTTTCTTTCTGATATTACAAAGTAAATTCAGGACAGTAAGATCAACGTAACTATCTGCCAGAGGCTGGCTGAAGTTATAGATAACATTAATAACCAAACAAATAAAAGAACTGGAGAAGATCACAGAACTGCAAAAAAATTTCTGATCAGGAGCAGGCAGAAATCAGCAGAAGGAACCAGTTTAGTCCCGGGATTAAGTCAAAACACAATGAAGAACAAAAATATTTGTATTATTGTTACTTTGTTTGGGTTTGTGTCTATTTCTTGGTATTAAACACAAAGCAACATTTCAGGAAACCCTGTGAGAATCACACAGAGCATATAAATCAGTTCTCCACCATTCTTCAAACCAGTTTATAAATTTATACTTTTAACCTTAATAAATTACTTACTGGTGTATCTACACCTGGGCCAAAGTAAATTTCTTCTCCTTCCATCAAATACTTTCCCCAATCAAATTCTTCTTCCTTTTCTAAGAGAAGCATAAATATAAAAGTACTAAGGATTGTATAACTGATTTCTTTTTCCCTCTAAAAACATTTCCAAAGCTAAAATCACATTGTTATTCTAAATATAAAACCAAAGGCATTCCCTTAAGGCTACACCACTGTTCCTCTAACACTTCCAGACACGTCAGCTGTGACGAACGGACCAGGTATATTCTTTATGTACTAATTCTCAATTTTGTTGCTTCTACACTCAAAACACACAACAGAGCGTACCATCAGCACATTTACGTGCTGTGTTACACCACCCCACGCTCAGATCCTGGAAAAAACATGCAAGAACACAAGGTAACACGTAGTGTGCCTAAGTCCCACGTCGCTGGGTGGAAACATTCTAAATGCATCATTTACAGAGGCACAAAGATCCTGGACTGCAAACAACATGAAGCGAGAATTGTCTTACTCTCCAAAATAAACAAAGACCCCACATATCCGTGATGTGACGTGTAATACTTTAAAAATAACAAGCACACAATAGATTAGATCTGAAACACGAAGTTTACTCAACTGTAATTCGTGTTGTTTGAGATAACCTCTTCATATTCACATTCCTGGAATGGGCTGAAAGTGCATTCAAAACACCGCCGAGGGAATGTGCAGAGATCATTCAAAAAGGAATCTTAAGATGCAAGATTTTCTTTAGGTTAGTCTGAAATAATTCTTTCAGTCTACGATACAACACTGCAAACAAATGGGGGATGGCATCCACTCAAGGGTGAGCACAAGCCTTCTTTTGAGGCGCTGAGTGAAACAGCTCTATGGTAGAGAGCAAGAAACCTTCTAAGGCATCTCCCGTTCCTTGACTACACGGGGAACATCGGAATTTACACCACCAAAGCTGTTTCAACAGATCTCCTACTGAGGTGCAAGACAGAGATGGAGGGCAGAAGCCCTGCTGTCTGTCTTTCGGTACGTGAGGGGAATGTCAGTAAGTGACAGGGGTACGAGTCAAAAACAGTTCCCGAGGTGCTTTGGTGGCTGGAAAATTTAAGTAGGTGACGTAGGGAGTAGGAAGGGTGTATAATGTATAAATTATGAGATGAAGAAGATAAAATGGAGAAGAAAAGCGTCATTCTTATCAGACTGCATGAATGGATTTTATCTTTTATTAGCAGCATAAACATCTTGTCAACTTACCCACTTCTTTGTCTCTTGGTTTTTCCACATAGGTGGTGTTGGATGGAGAATCAGACAAACACAACAGAAGAGACAGGATGGAATAGTGTGTATCTGTCTTTAAAAGACATTAAAAAAAAAAAAAAGGCAAGTCAATAAGTAGCCTAAAAGATTTTGGTTAGGAACAAACTCAGCCCTGTCACGTGCAGGAATGTTCCGTGGTAGTTCTCAGTCCCCAATCCCAAACTACAAAGAGAACATCTCCAACACAACACTGACTGTTATTCGTTCTCTTTTGCCTCCTAATTAATTAATCAACATATAAATACTTCAAAAGTAGCCACAACACAAACTTCCTCTTAGCAAGCTGATAATCTGAGAATACAGAAAAGATATCATAGGATCATAGAATGGCTTAAGTTGGGAGGGACCTTCCAGATCATTTTGTTCCAACTCCCCTGCCATGGGCAGGGACACCTCCCACACGAGCAGGTTGCTCAGAGCCTCATCCAGCCTGGGCTTCAACACTGCCAGGGAGGAGGCTCCACAGCTTCTCTGGGCAACCCCTGCCAGGGTCTCCCCACCCTCACAGGAAAGAATTTCTTCCTCATGGCCAAGCGAAATCTAAATCTAAACGTAAACCTAATATGAGGAACTCTGAAGTGCTGTCAGTAAGAAGTCACCAGAGGACAAGGGACAATGGACAACAAGGTTAATATGGATGAGGCAGAAGGACACAGGTGATGAGCCTGCAGGAATCCAAGTCTTAGTTCCCTTATTCATAGGGCTGAATATTTCAAGCAGGTAAATGCAAGAACTCTGGAAAACAAGAAAATTGCCACGTACATACCTTTGTTTCCTCAGTACTGGGCAGTGGCGAGTTCAGAAATTTGTCTGTTAGTCTTTTCCAGCTTGCAGCTTTTCCAAGGTCAGAATGAACTATCAATTTTTCATGTATTCTAATAACAAAAATAGTATCAAAAATGCTTTCCAAAAGGTTAACTAATCCATTATTAATCTGTAGGCATAAAAACTTACCCTTCTATCGTCCTCTCCACTTTGTGACTGTTCACATCAAGAAAACGGTGAAATCTGTACAAGAAACTTGTATTAGAATATGTTTTAAAAAGAAAAGAAGCTTAAGGAAGAAAGAAAATAAAGCTGATTTACATATTTGAGGACAACATTATTAGCTTAATAACACATGCTTCACTCAGCACCAGTATTAAGCATCAACAACATTTAATTTCATTGTCTCTCAGCTCAAGGAGGATTAACTTAAGACCTGAAAGATGGGAAAACGGAGCGCAGGTTACATTGAGCAGGAATCTTAAGCCGAATGGAAAATTCCTACACCACCAGCAAAGTCAGCAATTAAAGCAGGCTGTCAGCTAAGGCGAGCGGAGTGAGGAGCAGACGATCTGTGTTGTCAAAGGCAACAAAAATTATCTGGGACTTTCAGCACAAGCACAGGCAAAACAAAGAGAAGGTCTCTAGACCCAAATGAAGCTCCTGTTTAAATAGGAAAGGAGAGGGGGCCTAAAAGGAAAGAGAGCTTAATCAAAACAAAGAGAGATATACCCCAAAGGTACCATGTACAAAATAAGAACTCATGAAAGGGAAGACGGACACTGCAGAAGAAATTAGGATATGAATAAGGTTCTTTATTATAGAGAGAGAAACAAGGGAATTAGAAGCGAGAGCAGTGAGCACAAAGTCAAGAGACGCTGCACGGAAGTCCTCAAAGCCAAGCTAATATTTTGCCTCAGCTTCCAGGAATAATTGTACTGAAATCACTGATTTTACAGGGGTAAAATTCTCACGACCGCAGACAGAGATTAAAACCACTGGATGTGAATCAGGAGCAAAAGTTAAGCTAAAGAGATCAAATTTGGAAAGACAATCTAAAGATCACCTCAGTGTCAAAAGTAATGAACTAGAAAATGGAATTGTAAGGCAGGTAGCAAGGATTTTTAATCAGTATCACTGGAGGATGAAGCTAGGCCCATATTGAAGGAAAGAAAAAAAATTATTTCGTTAACTACAGGCCCACCAGTCTGGTTTTAGCCCCGTATAAGCCTCCGGAATAAAAGCACAACAAAATGGAATATGAACTGATATTTACATAAAGAAAATATAGCTTATCTCATTTATTACAGCTCATTAGCTTACAACAGGTAATCATCAGTTCAAATGGAAAATGGTGCTGAAGTCAACATCTGGAAGATTTAGAACATCAGATTGGAAAGATAACAATAAAAAGGCCAAATCAAGAATATGCACTGAAAAGAAAACTTAAGCTGAAGGAAAGGCTTGAAAATAAAGAGGTTTTGCTCCAACCAAGGGTCTCACGGTCTGGAAACACGACATTAATCAATCTCAGGCTGACGTTCCACACACATTTCCCAGCAACAATTCTGGCATAAAGCTCTTCCTCTTCCTAGCCCTTTCTGTTAAAAGTTTTTTGTTACTTCTGCATCACCCTCTCTGTTTTCCTGGCATACTATTTAAAAAAAAAAACCCCACAACCCCCACCAACCCAACAATTCCCCAAGCATCTGGGTCACTGCAACAGATACCACAAGAGATGGAAGACGGGGTGTGTTTACCTGGCTCAAGAATTCCACCTACCAATACCAATCCGCAGGCTCAAAATAATGATACAACTATTTTGAGGGAGCTACAAAACCAACACACGCAATCCTACGACGCACTCCACAAAATATTTCTGGTAAACATAAAGAAATCCAGGAGACGGCAGTTGCCATATTCCTACCCTCCTAACAAACACAAGCAGCCTCCTCAAAATTCAGCAGAGTTGAACTTGTCAAAGTTCCAGCTACAGGTCGTTACCCAGTTCTCCCAGACCTCAGACTCACCTTTGCTGTTGCCCAATTTGGTTATTAAAAGAGGTTATTGGGTGATTAAAATAGTCTTATTTGAGCCCGTTAGTACTTTGGATTCACAGCCTAACTCGAAGCAGTGCAGCTTTGCTACGGCTCACCCCAAAAATGGGTTTAAATACCACAGAAAAACCGTAAGTAGCACTGATTTTATGTGGATGAGGTACCTGCTGCTTGAAGTTGGGCAAGTGTACAAGACTCCAAAGATGCAGCGTTTCATGACTCTAGCGGAAATTGGGAACAGATCACGGAAAAACTGGCAGCAGACACCGAAACGCTGCGATAACTGAAAAAGCGGTGCCTAAAACTTCCACAAGGACATTTTAAATGGCAGTATAATAAACAAAATTAAAGGGATACAGATAATATACATTACAGGTTAAGAAAGACCATGTTTATGACAGGCTCAGATGACACCAAGCACAGTCTGCAGCTTGATAACCTTTCATGTAACAGGCAGAGTATTTTTTACAGGGGGCTTCACCTCAATTTATTGGAGTTCTCTTTATTTGCTCTTTACATATACTGACAAGTTCTCTCCTCTGCTCCAACAAACAAAATTTTGGATGGCTAAATTAAAACGTTGAAAGGCACCAAGGTGAAAAACCTTAAAGGCTGAGATAAACACGGCAGAGCAATAGGATCACAGAATCATAGAACTGTCAGGGTTGGAAGGGACCTTCAAGATCATTGAGTTCCAACCCCCCTGCCATGGGCAGGGACACCTCCCACCAGAGCAGGTTGCTCAGAGCTCCATCTAACCTGGCCTTAAAAACTTCCAGGGATGGGGCTTCCATCACCTCTCTGGGCAACCCCTTCCACGGTCTCACCACCCTCATGGGGAACAACTTCTTCCTAACGTCCAATCGAAATCTCCCCTTCTCCAGTTTGGATCCATTCCCCCTTGTTCTATCAGTACCCAACAGACTAAAAAGTCCCTCCCCAGCTTTCTTGTCAGCCCCCTTCAGATCCTGGAAGGCCCCCAGAAGGTCTCCTGGGAGCCTTCTCTTCTCCAGACTGAACAACCCCAACTCTCTCAGCCTGTCTCCATAGCAGAGGTGCTCCAGCCCTCAGATCATCCTCATGGCCCTTCTCTGGACACGTTCCAGCACGTCCAGATCTTTCTTGGAATAGGGGCTCCAGAACTGGATGCAGGGCTCCAGGTGGGGTCTCAGGAGAGTGGAATAGAGGGGAAGAATCCCCTCCCTCGCCCTGCTGGCCACGCTTCTCTTGCTGCAGCCCAGGATACAGCTGACCCTTTGACACAGACCCCCAAATTGGCCCTTTGACAGGGACCCCCAAAGGACCCCGAGGGCTACCCCTGACACCCTGCCCGGAGGGTCCGGCAGGACTTGACTCTCTACCACACCGCCAACAGCCACAAAGCACCTTCCTGGTTTCCAGGGGAGGTCCCACCACCCGGCAGCCCCTCAGCACAGAGGACGGGGCCCGGCTGAGGACCCGGCCAGGCCGGACGCTCCTTCCCTCGGCTGGGTAGCGGGGGAGAGACCCGCTCGCTCGGTCGCTCCCCTCTCCTTCCCCTCAGCACCGGGGAGGCCGCGGAGCATCTATCTCCCTGGGGCGGGAAAGGCGGGCGCTCACCTGAAGTTGGACCAAGCGAAATTCAGCGCCGTCTGGAACCGGCCTCCACCCAGCTCTTCCTCGGGCAGACCGGTCACTCTGCGCACCAGCGCCTGGACAGCCCGGTCCTGCTCCTGCTCGAAGCGGCTGCGGTGGCCGGGAGAAGAGGGCGGCGGGGCCGCCATGGCGGTGAGGGATGAAGGGGGAGGCAGAGAGAAGGAGGAGACGCCTCCGGGAGGCGCCACGGAGCCGCCCCGCAGCGCCAGGCGGCACCTCTCGCGAGATTTCCTTGGGATTTCTCGCGAGAGTTTTCCCCCCTCCCACCTCGGGATTTGGGGGGGCGGGAAGGGGGGAGGGTGCGCAGGGCGGGAAGCGGCGGAGGGAGGAGCTGAGGGGGTTCAGATCGGTCTTGGGTGGCGTGGAGCGGGTCCAACGCTCAGCTTCGTTTTCACAGTTTATCCTGTCATGGAAATGTCAGTTAATTACCCGAAATTGCAGCTCTCCGAACTAAATAACGGTTTAGAAAGCCGGCATGGGTTTATTAAAGCGCTGGGCGCCCCGGGGAGTGTGTGTTTGTCTGTCTTTCTCCTCACACATCCACCCACAAGACCATCCATCTTACATTTCTACACTAATTAGCAGAGTGAATAATTTGCCGAGCCCACCCTCTTGACAAAGATTGGTTAGTGATTTCCATGCAATTATAGCATTGCTGACTCCTTGCTTCCCCTACTGCGTGTGCTCAGGGGAAGGGGCTTTATCTGGGCAAGGGTCTTTTTGAGCTATAGGTGTGATTTTTAGTATTATAACTGAAGGTCATTTACCTAAGGACACACAGGCCTTAAGCCCTGTGGCCAATTTGGCAATACACAATTGATAAGTCTTCTTCAAGCCCAAGTTGCTTCGAAATGTTTCTGCTAAAAGATACTAAACGTTAATTCTTTTGATTAAAGTGTTGCATTTACAATTCTTGCTGTGTAATATCTTGTCTTAATGCAATGGGCGCTATGTTTGAAAGTCAATCCCCAACAAGGACAAGTGCTTTCCAGCTCTGGCATCGTGTTCATGCTGTTCTTTAACTGTGGAGAAAAAGAACCACATCAATTCAGCTGAATTAATCTCATGTTTTAAGTCTCTGGGATCAATCTGTCTTCAGAAAGCCCCACCTATAAATGCACAGTCAGCTTCATGGTAACCACTCAGATGAGGATCTGGGGCAGACTCTGGGTTGTGGAGTTTGTTTCACAGGATCACGGAATACTAGAGGCTGGAAGGGACCTCTGGAAGTCATCGAGTCCAAGCTCCCTGTGAAAGCAGGTTCATCTAGGGAAAGCTGCACAGAAACACATTGTCCAGGCAGGTTTTGAAAGTCTCCAAAGATGGAGATTCCACCACCTCTCTGGGCAGCCTGTTCTGGGCTCCATGACCCTCACAGCAATGAAGTTCATCCTCATCTTTAGATGGAACTTCACATGTTCAAATGTGTGTGCATTCTCTCTTGTCTTGTCACTGGGGACCACTGAAAAAAAAAGATTGGCCCCTCCTCCTGACACACACCCGTGAAGCATTTATAAGCATTGATCAGTTTTCTCCAGACTAAAAAGACCCAACTCCCTCAGCCCTTCCTCATCAGAGAGATGTTCCAGTCCCCTCAGCATCTTCGCAACCCTTTGCTGGACCCTCTCCAGCAGTTCCCTGTCCTTCTTGAACTGGGGAGCCCAGAACTGGACCCAACACTCCAGATGTGGCCTCACCAGGGCAGAGTAGAGGAGGAGGAGAACCTCCCTCGACCTGCTGGACACACTGTTCTTGATGCACCCCAGGAAGCCATTGGCCATAAGGGCACGTTGCTGGCTCATGGCCATCCTGTTGTCTGCTACGACTCCCAGGTCTTTATCCACAGAGTTACTTTCCAGCAGGTCAGCCCCTCGTATGTACTTACGTCAAGTATTTGCTGATCAGCTTAAAATGTTCTTGTCCCTCTGTATGGTTTGTAGCTCTGCAAGGACAACAGCCTGGCCATGCCCAGAGAGGTGGTGGATTCTCCTTCTCTGGAGACTTTCCAACCCCCCCTGGATCTGTTGCTGTGTGTCCTGCCCTGGGTGCTCCTGCTCTGGCAGGGGGGTTGGACTTGAGGATCTCCAGAGGTCCCTTCCAACCCCTACCATTATATTCTGTGATTCTATGATTCTATGATTCTGTGATTCTGTGATTCTGTGATTCTATGATTCTATGATTGCTGTTCCAAGGGGAAGCTCCAGGCTTTCCACTGTGACAGGAGCACATGTGTGTCACCTGCACGCTTTGTGGCGTGAGGAGCTTGGCTGCCACTCATTTCAGAAAAAAAAAAAGGGCGGGGGAGGATTTTCACAGCGAGAAAGATTCCAGATCTTAACAGCTGCCTCGTGGCAAGCTGAGTACCATGAACCACGGGCTTTAGTGACAGCTCTGTCTGAAAGGTTTCCTGCTTCCTGGCTGCCCCAAACAAGTCCCGTTCTTCTCACACCACACGCTCGGCTGTGCCGCTTGTGGCGCACCATCGTGAACCGAATCGGGGAGTTGCTGGCACATTAAAAATAGTCTCGTGTCCATTTTGCCAGAGGTTTTAACCCGGGTCAATTCACTGACCCGTTCCTTTGGAGGTGTCAGGAATTGAGGGAAGAACCACATGCCCTAAATCCCCCAGGGACCCAAAGTGCACCGTCCTGGGCTGCTGAATCACGAATCTGTGGCCGGGTTTCAAACAGGATACAAGGGCTGGCACAAATATATAACATCTGTGCTGCCTCAGTCACGAAAGGCTTTAACGCTGCAAAGCTCCTTTTTTTTTTTTTTTTTAAGCCTCATTTCTATATTTGTTTTGCTGATTTACAGTAGCAGGGTTTGGTGTTTGATTCCGTCTGGCGAGGGAGCGCTGGGCAGGGAGAAGGCGCGTGGGGCCTCTCCAGAAGTGCATTTAAACTCTTTTCTTTCTTAAGATTTAGTTTATATTCCTAGATTTTTGTGTGGTCACTGTCACTTCCCACCCACTTGTCCTTCCAGGTCACAGTGCTCTGAACTAGGTGTATTTCAGCTGAGATGTTCCTTGCTCATAGGATTAGGGCATAGTTGGGAGGTGTGTCCCTCTCTACAATGTCATCTAGACACCCGTGTCCAGTCACCTGCTGGAGGAGGAGTTACAGTGCAGGTCTTTTGCTGACCTGTGTGTCCTTCAGAGAAACTTCTTTGCCTCGGGAGAGGGTGGAGTCACCATGGCTGGAGGTATTCAGAAGCTGTGTAGATGTGGTGTTTCAGGCCGTGGTTTAGTGGTCATGATCATGTTGGGTGGACGGTTGGACTTGATAATCTTGGAGGTCTTTTCCAACCTTCATGATTCTGATTGTCTGGTGAGGACCATTAGACAAGCCAGCTACGTGAGCTTCACACTTGATGCAGACTAGTCAGGTCTCCCACCACTTCCATCAGTCAAACTTGTAACCAGCCAAGCACGGAATAAATTCCACAGGATGGCTGGACAGTATATTTAAAATACTTATTTAAATATTTAAAGAAGTACTTAAGATTTTATCTTTTTTTTTGTTGTTTATTTTCAGTGTATCTATAGAAATAATTATTTAATAATTAGCTGGAGGAGGTTACAGAAAAGTGATATTTATCATAAATGTATTCCCTTTAACATTAACTTAAGGATATGCCCCTCTGATCTGCTGTGGTCACACCCCACCTGGAGCATTGTGTCCATCTCTGGAGCCCCCAACACAAGAAGGACGTGGAGCTGTTGGAGAGGGTCCAGAGGAGGCCACCAAGATGATCCGAGGGCTGGAGCACCTCTGCTGGGAGGCCAGGCTGAGGGAGTTGGGTCTGTTCAGCCTGGAGAAGAGAAGGCTCCGGGGAGACCTTAGAGCGGCCTCCAGGATCTGAAGGGGCTCCAGGAAAGCTGGGGAGGGACTTTTTCTAAGGGCCTGTGGGGATAGGACAAGGGGCAAGGGTTGGAAAGTAGAGCAAGGGAGATTTCACTTGGCCATGAGGAAGAAGTTCTTTCCTGTGAGGGTGGGGGGACCCTGGAAGAGGTTGCCCAGGCCATGAGTGGAGCCTCCTCCCTGGCAGTGTTGAAGCCCAGGCTGGATGAGGCTCTGAGCAACCTGCTCTGGTGGGAGGTGTCCCTGCCCATGGCAAGGGGGTTGGAACCGGATGATCTTGAAGGTCCCTTCCAACCCAGACCATTCTAGGATTCTAGGATTCTGTGTATGAGACTACTGTGAGTGACGAGCTATCAGAAAAATGTTAAGACCTCCCTTTATGGTCATGCAAAAATCAATCCAGGTGACTGAATATTGAAGGAGGCTGTAAACTCATGAACTGCACCAGAAATTACACAATAATACCTCTGAAAAGCAACAGGAAGATGATATATCTGATCTTTATCCGTAACAGGAAGGAGATAATCTGATAACTTTCTACTACGATAGTTTTTGACATGCATCATAACTTCTTACTCTCAATTCTTCAGCTGGTGGAGTTTCACAACTGAATATAATGTCGGACAGATTTAAAAATCGCTAAAACTGACTTTAAGTCTGCACTTCAGGTGCCTGCTGTTAGTGGGAACTATGTTTAAATAGACCTTTCAGGGCCTTAGTTAAGAGTATGCTAATGGCAGATCCAACAGACCTTTCTGCAAGACCAACAAAGACTTGATAGAATCACAGAATGTTAGGGATTGAAAGGGACCTCTGGAGATCCTCAAGTCCAACCCCCCCTGCCAGAGCAGGATCACTCAGGGCAGGACACACAGCAGCAGATCCAGGGGGGTTGGAAAGTCTCCAGAGAAGGAGACTCCACCACCTCTCTGGGCAGCCTGGGCCAGGCTCCAGCACCCTCACACCAAAGAAGTTCTTCCTCCCGTTGAGGTGGAACTTGCTGGGTTCCAGTTGGTGCCCATTGCCCCTCAGCAATTTCCATGACAGAAATCTGACCGCACTGGGAAATCTGGGAACTGTGGGGTTCCAAAGACATGTAGCTGTGGCACTTCAGGCCATGGTTTAGTGGTCATCATAGTGTTGAGTTGACAGTTGGACTTGATGATCTTGGAGGTCTTTTCCAACCTTAACGATTCTGTGTTTCTCCCCTAAGCCTTCTCTCAACGCTGAACAGATCCACTTCTCTCTTCCCTTCCTCATCGGGCAGCTTCCCAGTCTTGTGATCCCCTTGAAATCACAGCGTATCCCAGGTCACAGCAAATGGTGGGAATATTGAGATATCCCTGATGTCACTGAACAGTTACGGTCAGGCTCTAGCTTAGTGAAACTGGACCCATGGAAAGTCTCTTTGCTGAAATAATGAAAGGACGCTTCACTCTGATTTTTTTTCTGGATATAATGAATTTTCCTTTAGTAGTGGAATTCCTAAAGGGGAGTGGGGTTGCCCTGGGCCCCAGATTTTCTGACCTGTTTTGTGGATTAGGCTGAGGAGCCCTTCCTTTCATCCTCTGTGGAAACTGGTCTTGACCTTCACAGATGTCAGTGAGTGTTTTGGTTTCACAGCCATTTATATTCTGCTTGTGCTTTCTTCACTTTTCCCACCCATTAGAACTTTCAAACTTTCTTACACGGTTTTACCTTATTCTGGAGTTTGGTTTTGGTTTTGTTGGTTTTTTTTCCTTAAAAAAGAAGTAGTTGTTTGTTTCATTTATTGTACCCTTTCCGACAAAAGTTGTCTTGCTCTTTTAGAACTGTCTGGTTTTTTATTTTCACTGGAAATTCACTGGCTGAAGTTCCCACCCATGACAGCTCCTTCTGGGAGCATGTTGTTGTTCTGTTCCTAGGTGTAGGAACCTTACAGCTCGTGCAGCGGCGGCGTTGCCTGGATTTGACCGCTGCGGGGATGTACGATCACTTTAGCCATAGAGAAATGAGAATGTGACAACAGCTTCTCCCCTCGTATAGAAAAGAACCAAACAACCCCGTCTATCTGGGTTTTCAGGACCATCTAGATCTTCTCAGATTTAAATGCTGACTTCTCATTTACAAAGGGATCTGGCCACATAAGCTTTCTTTGTGAAATTCTTCAGTCTGTGAAATACTGGAGCATCCTGGGCCTACAGGAAAGCTGGAGAGGGACTTTTCATAAGGGCACGTGGGGATAGGACAAGGGGCTGCTCAAGACTCCATCCAGCCTGGGCTGCAACACTGCCAGGGAGGAGGCTCCACAGCTTCTCTGGGCAACCCCTTCCAGGGTCCCACCGCCCTCAGAGGAAAGAACTTCTTCCTGATGTCCAGTCGAAATCTCCCCAGCTCTACTTTCCAACCCTTGCCCCTTGTCCTATCCCCACAGGCCCTTCTCAAAAGTCCCTCCCCAGCTTTCCTGGAACCCCTTCAGATCCTGAAAAAACATCAGTTAAAAAACCCATCAGTATTATTGAGGTTATTTCAGCTGAGTAATTGGAAATGCAGCACATAACTGGGGCTCCAGGGGTCGTGGTGAAGTTTTAATCTCATTTCCAGGCATGAAATGGAGGACAGGGTATAGAGATGACATTACAGAATAAATGAAGGACGAGAAATTAATTTGGGCTTGTCCTTGAGCTGAGAATTTCTAATGAACCTAGAGCAAATGACATAATTGCTACATAATAGGCTAAATTGCAGGAGGGGGGGGAAATGGTAACTTAATTTGATTACAAGATGGATTAAACTAAGTTGAAATAATTGGAGCCAACCTTCATTTTTCATTTGAGAGAACTGCAAGAAAACTACGAGTTATCTGAGCTGGCAGCACCTTCTTACCCCAACCCCCTGGTAATATCCCTGCCTAAAAGAAAGAAAAAGAACAGCTGCTCAGAAGTTCCTCAGGAGTTACCCTGTGCTTTCTTAGAACTGATTTGATCCGGTGGCATCTGGAAGGATGAGAGAGAGTCCGGGTGGGGAAGGAGGTGGGCAGCCCTCAGAGCAGTCTAAACAAACGTAGTGGTGTCATCCTGAGAAGAGAGAATCTTCATCCAGCTACCCTGTGACGGAGGCACCACAACTCTTTAAATTTGGGGAGCGGTGGAGAGGCAACGTTTGTCCAGTTATTTCTATGATTTTCCATGAGAGTTAGGAAACTCACCAGAGTTCACCCACCATTATCTCTCACAGCACTCCCAAAAAGACACGGCCAAGGAGGGAAGCTCAGGGAATGGATAAATATTGTTTTTCTAGCAGGTCATCCCCAGGGAATAAAGCCCAGGTTGCTCTGTTGCTAGGAAGGACGTTGTGTTTTCATCCTCACCCAACAACTCTACGCTCTGAGGAATTCCCATTGCATAAACCAGGTCTCACTGCTGAAAGAAATACCGGGAACCAAACTGGCCTCAACAAGAGATCAGCTTCATCTGAAGAATGCGGTGGCCTTTTGTCAAAACACAGAAGAAAGCCAGGTCCTTACAAACCCTGTAGATCACATCGCGAAGGGAAATTGAATTGAACAATGTGAGAGCAATGAGGGAAACTGGCAAAATGGCTGGTAAAATATAGAGCTTTTAATATCATAGAATCCTAGAATGGTAGGGGTTGGAAGGGACCTCTGGAGATCATGGAGTCCAACCCCCCTGCCAGAGCAGGAGCACCCAGGGCAGGACACACAGCAACAGATCCAGGGGGGGTTGGAAAGTCTCCAGAGAAGGAGACTCCACCACCTCTCTGGGCAGCCTGGGCCAGGCTCCAGCACCCTCCCACCAAAGAAGTTTCTCCTCCTGTTGAGGTGGAACTTGCTGGGTTCCAGTTGGTGCCCATTGCCCCTCGTCCTATCCCAGGGCACCACTGACAAGAGCCTGGCCCCTTCTCCTTCACCCCCACCCTGCAGAGATTTGGAACCAGGAAGAAGATCCCTTCTCAGGTTTNAGGTAGCAATTTTAATGCAAAATAACAATGATGGTTTGTTTAAAATCTTGGGCAGGTTTGGACTGGATCTGAGTCTAATCAAAATGGTGAACGATTAAGTCCGATTTTGCCATATGAAAGTGTTGTTGGTTCACAGACGTCTTCCTAAAGATATATAAAATGCCACAGAACTCTCCAGAGCTTGCTGCAAAAAGGCATTTCTGGAGAATCAAAAAATTATGGGCAAATGTACGTGCCCTGTTGTCTGCCAAACATGGTCGTGACACTGACAGGTATCTAGAAGGTCATTTAAAAGGAGACGGTCAATAGACACCTCTCCAGTGGTCCACCAGTAATAGACAAAAGCACCCAACGTTTCAGCTACAGCTGAAGAGCTGCTTCAGTTTCCTCACAGCAACTGTGAAAAGCCACGCATGAAAAAACAAGAGCAGGGGGAATGACAGCAAGAGCAAAAACAGCTTTGCAGGAAGCAGCAGAAGAAACACGACTACAGGAAGACTACTGTGGGCCTACAGGAAAGCTGGGGAGGGACTTTTGAGAAGGGCCTGTGGGGATAGGACAAGGGGCAAGGGTTTGAAAGTAGAGCAGGGGAGATTTCGACTGGACATCAGGAAGAAGTTCTTTCCTGTGAGGGTGGGGAGAGCCTGGAAGGGGTTGGCCAGAGAAGCTGTGGAGCCTCCTCCCTGGCAGTGTTGAAGCCCAGGCTGGATGAAGCTCTGAGCAACCTGCTCTAGTGGGAGGTGTCCCTGCCCATGGCAGGGGGGTTGGAACCAGATGATGTTGAAGGTCTCTTCCAACCCAAACTGTTCTAGGATAAGACCAAAGCAAGCTTCAGGAAGTCAAAGCAGGTAATGAGACGAGCAGTCCCCAGAGAATATCCTGAGCTCTAAGCAGGCCACCAGGAGTGGCTGGAAGGTCTAGAGTCTGCTTGACGCTTTCTACCGGTCTTCTACAGCTTAGTGCTTCGGGTACAGAGACATACAAGCTGGTTTCATGTGTGTCTTCCTAGCTTGGGTACCAGACGTTACTGAATGGATCTACGTTGCTTTTGTCCAGAGTCAACGTGAACTCTTTCTCATGACTCTGAACCCAAGTGAATAACCTGAACCTGTCAGGTTCAAAGAGATTTCTACACCCAGCTTATGGAGACCTGTCTAGACCACTCTTAAGGAGCACAGTACTAGGAGGAGCCCAACTCTACAACACTTGAAGTGCTTCTTCACAGAGCTGAAACGCATGATTCGATGATGCTCTTCCACCTACGGACTCTCTCCACACAGACTAAGGCAGTGAGCTCTGCACAACGGCCTGGGTACCAGTAGGACTTACCAGCTTGGACACGATCCGTAAGCACAGAGTGTGGCACCTGCCACTGAGAACTTCCAGAATTAGAAGCGTGATGCACTTCACCCAGACTGCTGCGTTAGGTCTGAGCTACTAGCCGTGAAGAGAGTAGCTGGGTTTCTTGGTGTCACGGTTTAGGGTCAGGGCTGCCTGCTAGACCTGTAATAGACGCTCTCTGTTAACCCCTTTCCCTCCCCCAAGAGGAAGAGAAAGGGAATAAGGGAGAGAGACTCAATGATTAGAAAAGGAAACTAGAACAGTTGGAATGAAAATGGAAATATTAATAATAAAATGGAATATACACAAATAGATACAAAGCCAGTATCGAACCCAACCTCCCCGTGACGGCCATTACATCACCGTCACCACTGGTGCTGTGGAGCAGGCACTGGGGGAGTCCCAGACTGGGCCCAGCAGCAGATGGGAACCGGGTTCAGGAGCTGGATTCTGGTGCTGGATTCAGGAACACACAGATTGGGATCGAAGGCAGAAGGGACAGAGCCCTCCTCGGTTGCTGGGCAGTGAAGAAGAGAGGAAGAAGTTGGAAGAGCTGAGAGCTTGACCCTCATGGTCCCTCAGCTTTGTACCAAATATGCCGTCTGTGGGATGGAATCCCTCACTGGTCAGATTGGGGGTCACCTGTCCTGGCCGCTCCTCCCCACAGGTGCCGCCTTTTCCTTTCTGCACCCCCAGCGTGGGGCACAAGCTCCAGCAGTGGCCTTGCTCTGCACACCCCAACCCTCGGCAGTGACTCTAAACACGGAGCGTTATCCCTGCTGGAAGCAGAGACTGCCTGTGGAAACAGGCTGCTGACTTCAGCCAGGGCAGGGAGTGAGAAGAACTGAGCTGAGGAGTAGAATTACTGAACAAAATTAGTTCTGTCCTCCCTCAAACCAGGACACTTTGGATGATCTTAATAATCCTGAATTCCCCAATCTGTTAAAAATATTACTCGTTGGAAAAGAAAATTGATCTTCAACGAAAGAAGTCAAAGTGCCTCGCTATATTCATCCCAAACCAGCTGAATGCACGGAGAAGTGGAACAGGAAGAAAAGGAAGAAAACAGCTTTACTCATCTGCATAAGCAACGAGCAATGAACGTGCAAGCAACAACCAACCTTCATCAATTAAGCATGTCCCAGAAACCTAAGCTTTCAGTGCAAACCTCGTACGTTTTGGTGAGGGGATGTGGATGACTAAGTCACGTGGGTGACTAAGAAAAAAAAATTGACTTATTCCAACGTAAATGCTCCCAGGAAATCCTCGGAGAAGGTTCTTCTCACAACATCAAGAATTCTATCTAGGACAAGCCCACCTCAGCATCAAGCACGGCAAGGCGATTGACGGACACATCTAGGACGCCGTCGACATGACTTCCATAGCAAGTGAGAATATGGGCGCCAGCTGGAAATTACAGGAAGGGAGCTGGATGTGGATGAGCTCCTGTCAAATCTGATCTCTAGGGGTTTTTTTCCCTGCTGTTTTGTTTTTTTTGTGCAAATTCCTGACTGTGATTAGTTTTATATAATAAAAATTCTCTCCCTCGTACACAAACTTAGCAAACTGACAGGTGGAGAAGTTCTGAGAGTTGAGGGATTCGGGGGAGCGAATGCTTAGCTCGGCAAGATTTCAGGGAAGGGATTTAAGCTGCTGGCACTGCCGTTGTTTTTCATGATGGATCTGAGCAATTTCAAGACCCCTTTTTCGCTACCACGAACAGCAGAAAAGCTGTAGAAGGGTTGTGAGTTCCAGACTATATTGCAGGTTGGTCTTATGGTCAAATATTTGTTAGTAACTCGTACTTGTAGGTCCTACAAGGACTTCACTTGCCTGGAGACAAGTCATCCCTGTACTGCCTGGCCTCCAGTTTTCATTGGATTGAGTTCTGTTTTATAACACCGAGATGAGACTCTAACATTGGCAAGGAAGAACACCTCACTTTATCACCTCCCGATTCTTACAAGCCCCTTCAAACTTGTCATCTTTCTGTCAGGAAAAAAATGGGATCCTGTTAGTTGTAATCAGGGCAATCTCCAATTTACCGTAATTACTCTTTGTCTAAAGCTGGTAATAAGCTGCATTTCTTGTTAGCACCAAAATGGTTGTCAAATAAGCTAGGGGCAAAGGTTTGAAAGTAGAGCAGGGGAGATTTCACTTGGCCATGAGGAAGAAGTTCTTTCCTCTGAGGGCGGTGGGACCCTGGAAAGGGTTGCCCAGAGAAGCTGTGGAGCCTCCTCCCTGGCAGTGTTGAAGCCCAGGCTGGATGAGGCTCTGAGCAACCTGCTCTAGTGGGAGGTGTCCCTGCCCATGGCAGTGGGTTGGAACCAGATGATCTTGAAGGTCCCTTCCAACTCAAGTCATTCCAGGATTCTATGATAAGTAGCTGCCGAGGCCTGAAACATAGAAAACTTCTATACTTGGATTCTTATAAATGAATCTCTTAATTAACCTGTCAAGTTGATGTCATCATCTAAGACAACGTTTCACAGAGTCCTGTGTGACCTACTCTAAGTTTCACCTCAACAGGAGAAAGAACTTCTTTGGTGGGAGGGTGCCAGAGCCTGGCCCAGGCTGCCCAGAGAGGTGGTGGAGTCTCCTTCTCTGGAGACTTTCCAACCCCCCCTGGATCTGTTGCTGTGTGTCCTGCCCTGGGTGCTCCTGCTCTGGCAGTGGGGTTGGACTCGATGCTCTCCAGAGGTCCCTTCCAACCCCTGCCACTCTATGATTCTATGATTCTGTGAATGAATAGTGTTTGAAACTGAAGTGTCATGACTGGGGGATACAGGATGTCGCCAGAAGCAGGTTTATCACAGCTGAATCACCAGCCTGCCGCGAAATCTGGCGGAAGAGCCTGGCTGTAAACAGCAGGTTGTAGCTCGGGGGATGGTGCCAGGACATACAGCTTGTCAAGGGAATCAGCTCTCAGCTCCAGCCAGCTGCAGACATGTCTCGGCAGCTACCAGAGGAACAAAACATGGAGAGAGCTTTGGGAATCGCTCCAAACGCAGACAGACAATGGAGTTTGTGGTTGCGCTGTTTCTTTTTTTAGTTTGCTTTCTGAATCTACTTGCTAGTTCCTTAATTTATTTTACTTCTCATCTGGTCCTCTAGTAAATGTCACCTGGTTTGGAAACCACTTCCAGCATCAGCTGGCGACAGCTCAGCTGGCCTGACTTTGAAGGAGAGCGATATAAGAAACTTTACTCAATTGCACCTATGGTATTAAACCACACATGCTTAAATTAGAGTCTGGCCTTCCGAAAGAAAGTAGGGCAAGGAGAAGCTGTGAAAGAAGAGGAAGAGTTGCCTTCTAAGCAAGTCAAACTAGGAGAGAAGCCAGCCTAATACTGCCTAAATAAAATAATGAAATAAAAAATGAAATAAATCGTGAAATACAAACATGAAATAAAACATGGAACATTAAAAAAAAAAAAAAAAAGTGGAAATTGAAAAACCATAAGAAAGAGCAAGAAAATCCGTCAGCATTACAATGAAGCTGTTGACCAAGAAGCAGATGGCAATAAATTGAGGCAGCTTCCAAAAATCATGGAACTAACATAAGGAAGCTCAACACTGAGAACTAAGATGATTTGATATCTGAGGGCAGATACAGGTTTTTTCAGATTACTAGAAACTTGAAGAAGTTCTTACGAAAAAAGCTCAACTTGGTCACGTTAGATTTTAACCAAATGCTCAAATTGTATTGTGTCCAAAACACGACATTCACACTACAAATAACAAAAGTCAAAAAAAATAAAAAGCAGGGAGAGGCTGAGGAGTCTTTCAAATTCCTGAAGGTGGATCTCTGGAGTAAACCAGCAGTAGCTCAGCTCAGTGCTGCACAGGCTGGGACATCCATTCCACCTCAACAGGAGGAGAAACTTCTTTGTTGGGAGGGTGCCGGAGCCTGGCCCAGGCTGCCCAGAATGGTGGTGGAGTCTCCTTCTCTGGAGACTTCCCAGCCCCCCCTGGATCTGTTGCTGTGTGTCCTGCCCTGGGTGCTCCTGCTCTGGCAGGGGGGTTGGACTCGATGCTCTCCAGAGGTCCCTTCCAACCCCTACCATTCTAGGATTCTATGATATCAAATCTGCTCTCCATGTAGGCAGGACTCAGAGAAAACCTGCCTGGGGGCAGCACGAGGATCGTGCATCTTCCAGCCTAAGGGTGTCAACCCAGTGGGACACTTGTCACCAAAAACACTAGAAACTTCCTCACAGGCACAGGAAATATACAGAAGGACATCGGGGAGAGAGAGCAGATTTGTCAAACAAGGTGCCAGACAGCAATGTCTCGCTTAAGTGCACAAGCTACGTCTGGGATGGGGCTATCCCTCGGTGTGCTTAGCAGATTAAGTTTTTTCTAGTAACTACAAGTTGAACCAGATTGCTCTCATTTAAAGGGTGGTGAAAAAGGAAGAAGGTCTGGACTCTGTTCTTCATCAGTCAGGAAAAATCTGACGTAGCTGGAAGAGGCAAGTAAATTACTGACGTTATGCCGGAGTTTAAGCAGGACCGGACGCGCCTGACGTGCGATAATATCCCATTTCCACTTTGCTCATCGAGAAATTTCTTGGACTTTGCTGTACTTGTCCTGCTTGTCCTGTCTGGATAAAACACAGAGACCCTTTTTGACTGCTAGGAAGCAAGCACTGGATCTGAAGACGCATGGGAAAAGCCTGCCTTCATCACTTAGTTGGAATTTTAAAGCACATATAAAATGTGAACTAATTCAGGCAGGCCAAGTCAGATTCGACTCCTGTCCTCATGGGTGACATTTTCAAGTTCAGCACCAAGCTGGAAGACCACAAAGAGTGTACGGAGCTGTGTCAGGAGACTTTAAAAGGTGAATGCAAAGATGAGAGAGGCAGCTAAATCTGCTCGGATTCGACGTTCCCAGCGCAGACATCTGTTTTGGCATCGTGCTCTCTTTGTACTCAACGGAGAGCAACAGACGTTTCCGGGCGTGACTCACCCCGTTTAAACCTGGTATTTGTACAAGATCAAACAAACTGCACCTTGAGATCGCCGGCTCCTCTCCATTGACTGGAGAGGGTAGAGAGGGTGAGTGGCTCAGCTGTAAATGCTTCCGACATAGGTGTATAAAACCAAGCTAGATGATAAAGTGGGCGTTGGACCAGAGGATCTCCGGAGGTCCCTTCCAGCCTCAACCATCCTGTGATCCTGTGAAGCCAACTGGTAAAATTGGAGTGGCCAAAGGCAGCTGCCCCTCGAGGTGTGCACCCAAACCAACTTTAGGTCCAGTCTTCTACAGCATTTGAAATGAAACCAGAATGAGGGGTCAGTGACGTTGTCACTCCGTTTAGTCATCTGGGTGGAAAAAAAAAGAGAGCTTTGGCAAGATAGTACAGGCAGAAGCTCCTTAGGGGATTGTCAGGAAAACAAAGGAAAACTGGCTGAAGGGTCAGTCCTGTTACAGACAACCCTCATTTCATGAAGATACTGATCTGTGCGCCCCTGGCCATTTTCGAGAAGAGAGAGACTGAAACCGTGGCTCTTGGGAACTGAATAAACAACTTTCTACATGATGTGACGTAGCCAATTACTAAAAAGTCTTTTGGTTTTTTTTAATCCCTTTTTGACCAGCAAAACAGATGCTGAACTCATGTCCAAGCTGCCGAGGAATATAAAGTGCCTTGGCCCGGAGGGAATAAATGTGCAGCTGCCGTAGGGAAAGAAAAAGATGGGGCCCTGCAACCAAAATGGCTCGTTTCTGAGGAGACTGATGGTCAAAGAAGCACCCAACCTGGAAAAAGGTCACCTTATTTGCCTGAAAGTCTCATTCTGCCACTAATTTCTATACCTAGATCAACTCAGAGGAGTTAGTGTAGTCATCTCCAAGCTGTTTCTGAGTCAGAGATTAAAGTGGGCTGAGAGGGTGTGAAGAAGTACGGAGGTGTAGAGGAAAGGAAAGTGCTCCTCTGCGACTGCTGTCGGATACAGCCCCTCGCTGCCCATAGGGCGACTGCGTTACGGAAGTGATGTAATACCCTTTGCAACCCTCCTGGGATTTGGGTTTTAGTATTCTTTAGCTTTGTGGTTTACTGCAGCTGGCTGGGCCCTGTGGCAGCACCTTGACCTACAACGTCTATAATTCCCGCTCCCAAAAAACCCTTCAAATGTCCTCTGTGCTTTCAATGAAATCAGAAAAAAAAAATAAAAAAAATCAGAATTAACTTTTCTCATGTGTGCAGAACGCTGCTCAGTTCCAGCAGGTAGCTTGGACAGATGGACATACGTGGCAGCTGTCTTGGACTAACAGCTGCTCAAAAGAAGGAAAAGGCTGATATTGACTTTTATGCCCTTTCCCTTTTCAGCGCTTTCAGCCCTGAGGATTTTATCGGTAAACCCAAGGGAAATAAATATTTCGGAGTACAGTGACTCTGAATAATTTGTTCCCCTAGTTCTCTGCGCACCACCAAACCATACTCCAGCTCTACAGCCCTCTCTGGGCTGCGAGGTGAGCTCTGCATTCATCTCCACAACCCAGCTTTCCCACTGGTGGTTACCGATCCTTTCCAATTCATATCCCAAAAATGTACATTTCCTATGCAAATATTGTTAACCAAGGAATGTGGCTGAGAGGAAACTGAGGAAAGGAGAAGGAAAAACAAAACGATGACATTCTCGGCAACATTTGAAAGTTCTCCTTCTCTTACTCCAAAACAGGTAGAGAGAGAAAGATGGATGCATTAGGTTGGCACTGGCACTTTCAGATTCAACCTCTTTTTATTGCTTTCCTGATATATTCAGTTCACAAGCGACCTGATTCTCCAAGTTGTTACCCAGTTTGGAATCAGATAATCATGGAAGGTAACGCCTGTACCTTTCACTGTGCTAGAAGAAGCAAGGCGGCGGAGGTGCCAAGGGAATAGATGATCTAACAGACCTATTTACTTGACTATTTTAGGTTAGTCTCGTTTAATTTCTTAGTTACTCACAAAAATATTTCCACACATTTCTAGTCAGAAGAAATATTCAGGGCAGCCAACAGCCACTGCACTGCAGGAGTACATAGGCTTTGCTGAATCTCATCCAGTCCCATCTGTGAGATCATAGAATCCTAGAATGGTAGGGGTTGGAAGGGACCTCTGGAGATCGTGGAGTCCAACCCCCCTGCCAGAGCAGGAGCACCCAGGGCAGGACACACAGCAACAGATCCAGGGGGGGCTGGAAAGTCTCCAGAGAAGGAGACTCCACCACCTCTCTGGGCAGCCTGGGCCAGGCTCCAGCACCCTCACACCAAAGAAGTTTTTCCTCCTGTTGAGGTGGAACTTGCTGGGTTCCAGTTGGTGCCCATTGCCCCTCGGCCTATCCCAGGGCACCCCTGACAAGAGCCTGGCCCCTTCTCCTTCACCCCCACCCTGCAGAGATTTGGAAGCAGGAATCAGATCCCCTCTCAGGCTTCTCTTCTCCAGACTCAACAGCCCCAGGGCTCTCAGCCTTTCCTCCCAAGAGAGATGTTCCAGTCCCTTCCTCCTCCTCGCAGCCTCCCATGGCCTCTCTCCGGTATTTCCCTGTCCCTCTTGAACTGGGGAGCCCAGAACTGGCCCCAACACTCCAGAGGTGGCCTCACCACAGGGCAGAGTAGAGGGGGAGGAGAACCTCCCTCGACCTGCTGGACACATTCTTCTTGATGCCCCCCAGAAGTTCTACCATAAAGTGCTATTTCAAAGGGTAAGTGACAGCCCCAGAGCAGACAGTGAGTAGTAACAGAGAAGGCACTGGAGCAGGATCCAGGCTGTCTGGATGCCATCACTTTTTCTTTTATGCTGAATTATTGCAAGGCCTGGAACCAGTCATCTCCCACGTCTGTGCCTCTCAGCATTTGTCTGTCGGGGTCGATCTTGACCGGGAACACGACTGCAATAAATAAAACCAGGGCAAATATGTAGCTCTTCTTTGCAAGAATTGAAAACAACGTTATCATTAAAAGGACACGACGTAAATACGCAGGCTTCGGGATAAATTGGAATTTCAGTGCTCCTCTAGCCACACCATCTGCCGAGACCTACAGGCAGAGCTTGCCTGATGTAGTAACCGGAGATAAAACAATTTGCGGCGCAGGGGAGTAAAAGTATCTCTGCAGCAGACAGATTAAGCTGCTTTTCCCCCCATTCTAATCTGTTAATCATGCAGAGGGTTTAAGTACAGCTCAAGGCAGAGGGGGCAGTGAATGATTTAATTTTGCGCTCTTTATTGAGCTGGATTTCATTTGAAGATAAAGCCGTTATCCGCTGCTCGGCAGTTCTTCAAAAAAAAACCAAAAAACAAAACAAACAAGAATGTCCATAATGAGATTTCTGACATGAATCAGTGATTGTGTGTTTAAAATGGGTCATGGGGCTGGTCTTTCCTGGCTCCTCCGACTGCAGCTGCCTCTACCAGAGTCATGTGGGATAAACTCTGCAGAATTCACTTTGAGGGGCAAATTTAGAGGAGTTTCATTTAAAGTCATTCCCATCCTTCATGTTTTGTTTGAAAAATAAGTGCCGGGAGGTCGGCAGATTAAAGCAACTTCAGCCAGCACAGAAAGCAGAGAATAAAAATTCAGAAGAGAGACTCATGTTTGGAGGTGAGGGACTGGAGTTATAGTAAATCTGAGCTCAGCCAAGGGGATGGAAACTGGTGGCCCTGCTGCCTGGGGGAGGGTTCACACCAGTTCCTGAGGAGAAGGGGAGAGGCCTCACTTTCAGAAGCTGGAAAGGGCTGGGATGCCGGGAAAGCCTTTCTTGTTTGTTTTTTTTTTGCGTTTTTTGTTCGTTTGTTTCTGATTTTAGAGTTATGTGCATCGAATACCAGAATATTCATTGGTCATGGCTGAAGATTCTGTGTCTGTTCAGGGTAGGGTCAGATATTCTGGAGGCATTGCAAGACCAAGGACAGTACATTTTAAAGCCAGTGGTGTCTGCACCACGTCCTTGCTGGTGCTGCGCACGGGAGCGCGTGTTCCTGAGACTTCCTCCTGGTTCACGTCAGCTGTGACATCTGCTGCTGTTCCTACATCATGGACAGTAAGTTCTCCATGGGACAGCAACGGGCCCTTGTGGCCAAGGAGGCCAATGGTCTCCTGGGGGGCATCAAGAAGAGCTGCCCAGAGAGGCGGTGGAGTCTCCTTCTCTGGAGACTTTCCAGCCCCCCCTGGATCTGTTCCTGTGTGTCCTGCCCTGGGTGCTCCTGCTCTGGCAGAGGGGTTGGACTCCATGATCTCCAGAGGTCCCTTCCAACCCCTACCAGTCTGTGATTCTACGATTCTGATTCTAAGAACATTTAAATCCTAAATGTTCCTCACGATGAACTTCAATTACTGAATAGAGCTGACCTTCCCAACTTTCATTTTCTTTAATGGAGCCTGGTTTTATTTTTGCATAAGGCTGCAGAGCCGTATGACCACGCCACCGCGCTCAGGAGTAACTACAGCAGGATAATGTAAGGCTCGAGGTGTACAATACGATAGAGGCGTATTCACGGATCGTAGTAACATCACTAGCATCATTTGCATTTCATAACTGAAATTCACTTAAAAATAGGGGCACATCAGCATACCAGAATGAGACAGAAATATAGTCATACGTTTTTAAACATGCAAAAAAAAAATAAATTAAAAAATCACCCTGCTGTACCAGGGGACGTTTTGCAGTCTGCTCCGATCCCCTCCTTCCTTCGGACCGGCGGCTTCCACCAGCTGTTTTCTGCCACAGCGCCTGAACAATTTAGAAAGCTGCTGGCACGGGGAGGGTTTTCAAACTGAGCAGTGGGGTTTTAATTTAGGGGTTCTTTTAAACAACCAGTGTCACACCCTCAACCCGCTGTGGGGGTTTATGAGCTACGCGGCCCAGTCGGATTTGCCTCAGGTACGAAATCCCGAGGAGAACCAGTAAAACGTGCGGGTGAGTGACTCCCACAGCAGGGCGATGGCACCTCCCCTGCAGAAGCACAGGCTTAAGCCAGAAGAGAAAAGCTGGCCTAGGAAGAGGTTTATATACTAAATAGTTTATTTCAGGGAACCTTTCATGCCAGTTTCCTCTTTCAAGATTTCAGAAATGAGTCAGGTGGTCAGATGAGCCAATTGTTTAAAAGGAACGTTACCCCACCTGCTGTGTGCCCAAGAGCGAGGATTGTCCTCCGGTTTTCAGTAATACGAAGGAAAAGCAGAGAGGATTAGTTTGTTAGTTCTTTGTTGTAGCTGCCTTGGTTGTGTTAGAGGGTTTTGTTCTAACAATAATTTCTGGAGTGACTCAGCTGTTTGCTGACAACACCAAGCCGAGTGGTGCGGTCGCCACGCTGGAGGGAAGGGATCCATCCAGAGGGACCTGGACAGGCTGGAGAGATGAGACCAGGCCAACTTCATCAAGTTCAACAAGGCCAAGTGCAAGGTCCTGCAGCTGGGGCAGGGCAATCCCAAGCACAAGTACAGGCTGGGGGATGAGTGGATTGAGAGCAGCCCTGCAGAGAAGGACTTGGGGGTGTTGGTGGATGAAGCGCTGAACAGGAACTGACAACGTGCCCTGGCAGCCCAAAAACCCAACCCTGTCCTGGGCTGCAGCAAAAGCAGCGTGGCCAGCAGGGCAAGGGAGGGGATTCTGCCCCTCTGCTCTGCTCACACCCCACCTGGAGCTCTGCGTCCAGATCTGGAGACCCCAACAGAGAAGGACATGGAGCTGTTGGGGAGGGTCCAGAGGAGGCCACCAAGATGATCGGAGGGCTGGAGCACCTCTGCTGGGAGTCCAGGCTGAGGGAGTTGGGTCTGTTCAGCCTGGAGAAGAGAAGGCTCTGGGAAGACCTTAGAGCGGCCTCCAGGATCTGAAGGGGCTCCAGGAAAGCTGGGGAGGGACTTTTGAGAAGGGCCTGTGGGGATAGGACAAAGGGCAAGGGTTTGAAAGCAGAGCAGGGGAGATTTCACTTGGCCATGAGGAAGAAGTTCTTTCCTGTGAGGGTGGGGAGACCCTGGAAGGGGTTGCCCAGAGAAGCTGTGGAGCCTCCTCCCTGGCAGTGTTGAAGCCCAGGCTGGAGGAGGCTCTGAGCAACCTGCTCTGGTGGGAGGTGTCCCTGCCCACGGCAGGGGGGTTGGAACCAGATGGTCTTGAAGGTCCCTTCCAACTCAAGCCATTCTAGGATTCTATGACTGTTACTAAGCCAATGCCAATATGATTTTAAGACCATTCAGTGGGACAAAGCTGTGTTGAGAATTTAAAGACTTGTTTGTATGTGTTGTACTATATTGCTGGAGAAAGTTGTCGGAAAAGAAGTCTGTCATGGGGAAAGTGGTGAGCACTTTTTCAGTTGCTTGCTTAAAAACAACTGAACTTTTAGTGACCTACTTTAAACTGAAGCGCCCACGAGTCTCGTACCCGACTGACCTGTAAATCTTGGAGGTTGCAACATGTGAAACTCCTAAAAAAAAGAACCATGCAAGGGTGAGATGTCTGGTATTTGAGGAAAGACTGACTTGCCAGACTCCCCAAAAGAGAAAACCATGAGTAAAGAAAACATCTGAACGTCAGCAGCTCTCCAATTCTCCTTGAAGCATCAGGAAAACAAATGTTGGTCGAGCTAACCTGTGAAAGTTCATCCAGGATGCCTGGATGGGCAACGGTGTGGACCAGCAGAAGTTCAGGCCACAGAAGCTCTGGGTACGGCAACAACAGGAGGTCTCAAACTGCATAAAGTCATTTTTAGAATCGACCGCAGTCGGGCCGGGGCAGGAGAAAAACTTTTGGTAAGGGCAGTAATAGGAGATGGTAGGTGAAAAAAACCTTCCCCAGATTTAACACAATCCGAAATATTCTCACAAAGCGACTCTCTCAAGTATTTTACGCACCTAAAATCACCTGGAGCTCTTGTTTAATTCAGGGTGGTGAAGAGTCCAACTGAAATGATTTTGCTGATGTTTGTGTTATAAAGGCTCTGTGACTGTAAGGTGAAAATACCAGGAATAATCCTCACAACTAAAACTAAAGGGAGCTCTGTGACTGGTTCTGGGTTTGCGATTCAAAAAACCCACCAGTAGTTCTGCTTTTCTGTTCAGCTGCATTTTATAGTCACTCAGTGAAATTCTTTGGTTCTGGTCGCGACTTTGTGATCCAACTCACAAGTGATTTGTTAGAGTTTATACAAGGAAAGGTAATCTTGGGATTCTCGGTATTAACAGAATGGTTCTGGTACTGAATTTACTGTATTGAGCATAACGTAGGAAACGAAACCCCAAAATATCAAGACCTGAAGAGGAAAACGAGAAGGGCAGACAGAGTTGACAGGAGCAGGAGAACTGCAAGGTACTGACAGGAAAACCCCTTTCTGGTTTTGTTACAAGTAATGGGGTTTAGTCTGTGATAAAAGTCATGTTAATCAAAAAGAGACTGAGAAAATTAATTCTTTTTTTTTATTATTATTCCTGAACTGCAGAATCAGACGTTTTAAAATGATAATAAAAAGAGAGCAGTCCGGTTTGAGCGGCACATTAATTAGGATTGCAATATTAGCCGTGTGCTGGTTCATTTGGTCTGGGTTTTTCCCGAAACTGAAATTAAACCTATTTTGAATTTTTAAAATCCTTTCACGGATTTAATCGCCGGTAAAATGCTGTTTAAGATGTTTTGGATTTCAGTGGAAACCTGTGGATTTTTTCAGGAGCTGTCTCCTTAGCCACTGAGTGCCGACGAGGGTACTGATGACTGACAAGCATCTGTCATTTGAAAGCTTGAGACACGTCACGATAATCCACTAGACCTATCACTTGGAAGCATCACCAATATCATTTACTACACCTACCAAATTATCTTAATTCTCTGGGCTTTTCTCCTTCAATGGCAGAAGGAACAGAGAGAGAGAGAGAATTCAGCAAAGCCACGCAGTTTGGGGTTGGCACCAGTTTTACTTTCATCCTGACTCAACTGGAATCATCAGTAATTAAACCAGAAAAGAGGTTAAACGCTTTATGTCGGAGCCCATTACCGGGCAGAAGGAATTGTGGCGGAGGCAGGAAAAGTCCGTCCCGCCACACGTCGGGCTGCAGCTCGGATCGCAAGGAGCTCTTATGTGGTCTGTGTAGGGAAGGAAAACAGGTCTCCTAACGCAAACACAGATCATTTCAATTACTTTAATTGTTTTTACAGAAGCCCTTTAAAGACAAAATCGATTTATTTTATTTTTTTTTTCAGGGCTCCCACAGGATAAAGATCAATTAACCAAGTAAATAGACACGGGGCATCTTGGATCCCAGACAAAACACTTAAGCAAACTGCTCTGTTTTATTTCCCTGCAGAAATTCTGTCCGGCTTCCCAGAGGAAGAGGGATGGGGCTGAGCAATCCCTCAGCAATCCCGAGGTGTCATCTGAACCCTTCAAGTCAGTGAAGCCAAAGGACTGTAAAAAGCAGCGATTTAGATTTCCCTACAAAGCCTTTTTTTGTCAGTTGCGCGAAGGCGTGGTGCATCAAAGCCCAAGATACTCTCAGATGGAGACAGTTTACGCCATAAATTAGGAAAAAAAAAGAAGGAAAAAAAAAAAAGAGAGTTTTATAAGAAAAGCAACAAACAAAATGGATCAAGAAAGACTGAAGTGAGATTAAAGAGCTTCCCAAAGTACCAGGCATGGCTGGACTGACCGATATCCTTAATGACTCTCAGTGGGTATCTGGAATAGGGTCACATACTCACGACCTGATCCATAAATTCAAGACATGTCCCTCAGGAATTGACTCAAACCAGAACCTCAAAGGAGGTCCTCAGTGTTCATCAGGTGAAGGTCTGCTACGGCTGAGTTACCTGAGAAGCAAGGTGCTAGGAAACGCCTTTATCCCAAGTCACATCATAGACTGTGAGCTTGGGTGGAAGACATTTGGAAGTCCTTTCAACCAAGACTGAGTAGATAAAGCCCCCAAATATCTGAAGTGCAAAGGGGCTGTTTAGCTCCCTGGCTTTCACAGAATCCCAGAATTCCTGAGGCTGGACTAGCCCTCTGAGATCATCAAGTCCAGCCTATGACCTGACACCCCAACACCAACTAGACCATGGCACTAAGTGCCACAGCCAATCTTTCCTTAAACACCTCCAGGGATGGCGACTCCACCACCTCCCTGGGCAGTCCAGTCCACTGTTTAATCACCCTTTCCGTCAGGAAGGGCTTCCTAATATCCAACCTCAACCTCCCCTGGAGCAGTTTCAGGCCGTGCCCTCTCATCCCGTCACCAGTTGCCTGGGAGAAGAGCCCGACCCCCACTTGACTACACCTTCCCTTCAGGGAATTGTAGAGTGAGAAGGTCCCCCCGAGTCTCCTCTTCTCCAGCTTGGTTTGGAAGCAGGTGTGACACTTCACAGCAGAGAATTTACTCAAATCAGTCCCAAGTATCAAAGGACACCCCGGTCCCTTTGCCAAACAGCTGTGGGTACATCAAGGATACTCAACGCTATCTCCTTGCCACCTTCGTGTTACGCTGAGGGTGTCACCCTCAAAGTGACTCTTGGCAGAAATCACAGAATCACACAGAATCACAGAATACCCTGGGTTGGATGGGACCTCCAAAGCTCATCTAGTCCAACCCCCCTGCAGGGAGCAGGGACATCCTCAACTAGAGCAGGTTGCTCAGAGCCTCATCCAGCCCGACCTTGACTATCTCCAGGGATGGTGCCTCCACTACCTCCCTGGGAAACCTGTTCCAGTGTCTCACCACCCTCATGGTGAAGAACTTCGTAATATCAAATCTAAATCTCTCCTCCTCCAGTTTAAATGAAAAGCAAGAGTGAAGAAAATTGTCAAATACCAAGTGCTGGGCCCCTGAGGGCACCCAGAGACACCACTGTCCCTGCTCAGCCCACCCTGGACAACCCTACCCTGCCCACGGCCCAAGATCCCATCTCAGCCCAGCTCGGGGCCATCAGGAAAGGTCCCGATCAGCGTTCCCCTTGCTTGATGTAACTGAACTTTATCAGAACTCCGATGGAAGCAGCTGTGGCAAATTTCAAAGACTTAAAATACTAGCAAATTTAGTCACATTTTCTGCCCGTTTTACCAGTCCTCTTGCAGTGTTTACAGGGGGTGTTTCCCAACAACAGGCTGAAGGGGAAATCACCAAAAAAATTCCCAAACAGCAAAACCACAAGGTATGGCAATTTGTCAAAACAAGACGTAAAAAAGGGACTTCCTTCCATTTCACCCCAGTGTCAAAACCGATGTGACCATCTCTCTGTAGCTCCTGCCTGGGCAGCTGCTTCAAGGTCAGGTGGGTCAATGTCCTTCCCGGAAGGTTGAGTAACTGGACCAATCCAGCCAAGAAGACAAATAAAAAAAAGCCTCTAGGTAGAGGAATGGAGACAATGAGTGAAGGACAAACGAAAACTCAACCAAGAAACAAAGAAAATACAGCCAAGGAGACTACAAAAAAAGTTTCCTGTGAGCAGAGCAGAGGTACAGGGAGTTTGAATCCATAATCCTGGTCCTGGCTGACGAACCTCACGGCCAGCAAGCTGGAACAGCCTGATTTGACCCAACTGGTCCTACCACCAGTAATAGCTACATGGTCTTCTCCGTACAACCAAGTCCAGCAGCTACTAAATGGTGTGGGAAAGCTGCCTGGACAGAGGATAATTCCAAGAGATGCTGAGATCAGGTTTGATTTATTTGTTTTTTTTACTCTGAGGGTGGTGAGACCCTGGAAGGGGTTGCCCAGGGAAGCTGTGGCTGCTTCATCCCTGGATGTGTTCAGATCCAGGTTGGATCGGGCTTTGAGCAACCTGCTCAAGTGGGAGGTGTCCCTGCCCATGGCAGGGGGGTTGGAACCAGATGATCTTCCAACACAAACCATTCCAGGATTTTTCCAGAACATTTCTATCGTCTGCCCAAAGGCGATAGGCGAAATGGGCAGGAATTTCTTCTGGAAGGAGAAGGTGAGGAGTTATTGCAGAAACTGAGCTGAGAACAGCTTGAAGCTTTCAGGCTGCATTTAAATACTTCTTGTTTGAGCTGCACGGTTCAAATTTATTTGCACGGTAGCTCTGCAGTCGCACGTAACTTTTTTGGTTGTTGTTCATCTAGAACATCAGTTACTATCTCATTTGTAAATCAGCTGCTATATCCTGTGCTGACCTTTTGCTGCGTGGCTTTCTTCTGTTCACCCACTTGCTTAATGAGTTGGGTTTGTGGGTTTTCTCTTCATTTTCCTATTAGGTAGGAAGAAACTACTCTAAGAGTGAAGCTACTGAGAGAGCAGAAGAGCAGATAATCTTGGTAGTAAAGCATTTTGTCCTCATCACTTTTTCTTCTGCCAGGGCAGTGATACCCAACACAGCCTTTACTTCTTACTCCCACCTCAGCTCTGTCCTGAGAAGTGCAGGTAGGAGACATCCGTCCTGGGGCTGCAAGACAGCAGAACCTTGTCCTTGTTCTGCACCTCTGAGATGCAAATCTCTTACTTCTGAAAACCACAAACTTGAGAGAGTGAGTAGGAATAAAATGTGCTTAGGTCGCACCAGGGGAGGTTTAGATTGGACATTAGGAAGGATTTCTCTACCAGAAGAGCGGTGAGGCCTTGGAACAGGCTGCCCAGGGAGGGGGTGGAGTCCCCATCCCTGCAGGGGTTCCAAAAACATGTAGCCGTGGCACTTCAGGCCATGGTTTAGTGATCATGATCATGTTGGGTAGATGGCTGGACTTGATGATCTTGGAGGTCTTTTCCAACCTTGATGATTCTGTGATTCTGTAAAATATCCATGACCCCCGAAGCGCACGTCAATGCACTCGTCTGTTTGCTACAGGGATTCTCAGACATTCAGGAGGCTGCACACGCGTGAGCGTGCGTGGGGGTCCTACCAGGAAATCATCTGTTGTCCTCGTAGACAACCAACACCTCTTATTGCTTCCGGGTTTTAGTATAATAAACTATATGGAGCCAAAGTTTATTTTGAACCTTAACCATGGTGATTTCCTTCTAAAGCTGTTGATACCTAGAAGCTTGTGAGCAGCTCAGTTGGGCTCGACTTTGGCTGGACACGCCTGTAATCACAAAGCCCTTTGTTCAGGAGCCGCTAAACTTAAAAACTTAAGCTGGGTTGTCCAGCAGAGCCTGAGGAAGTGTGGTTAGCCAGGCTGCCAGCTCTTTGTTGATAAAGGTCACAGCCAAACCAAAATGGTTTTTGTTTAGTGTTTTAAGCCTACAGGTGCATTACGCAATACATGGTGTGTTGCAGCCACGTAGTGATGCTACAGTCCCTCTGGACAGGTTTTGTAAAGCTGGTAGTGAAGGCCCGAAGCGAGAGACTACAACCATCTTTTAAATCTGTTGTGCTCATTGGACAGCTGGAAAAAAAATAAATCATGGCAATCAAGTTGGGAAACCCCAATTAACAGCAGTAACAAAGCCAGGGAAGACTTGCTCAGTAATAACCAGAAGTGACAGCCAGGCAGCTAAACCAGTTCCCAGAAGTTCCAGGAGAAGAGAAGCTTCCCAGAATCACTGCCTTTTTTCCCACTAACAGTTGAAAGGCTGAGAGCCCTGGGGCTCTTGAGTCTGCAGAAGAGAAGCCTGAGAGGGGATCTGATTCCTGCTTCCAAATCTCTGCAGGGTGGGGGTGAAGGAGAAGGGGCCAGGCTCTTGTCAGTGGTGCCCTGGGATAGGCCGAGGGGCAATGGGCACCAGCTGGAACCCAGCAAGTTCCACCTCAACAGGAGGAGAAACTTCTTTGGTGTGAGGGTGCCGGAGCCTGGGGCAGGCTGCCCAGAGAGGTGGTGGAGTCTCCTTCTCTGGAGACTTTCCAACCCCCCCTGGATCTGTTGCTGTGTGTCCTGCTCTGGGTGCTCCTGCTCTGGCAGGGGAGTTGGACTCCATGATCTCCAGAGGTCCCTTCCAACCCCTGCCATTCTAGGATTTTCCTCATGACAGTTAGATCATCTGGCAAAAAAAAATACATATACAAGAATAAATTCCAAGTGAATTCTACATTCTGGCATTCGTCTTCCTCCCATAGAGCCACAGTAAGGGCTCCTGGAAACCATCTGCACCAGAAATTCTGAATTTAGAAAATTATCTTTAGAAAATTGGATGGGACAATTTTATACAGTCGGAGCGGTGATTGAGCCCTCAGCATTGTCATTCGCACGTGCCGGGATGGGTTTGTACATAAGACTGAAATGAATAAAAAAGGCAGATAGGTTCCTGGGTCCAAAAATTATATTCTGTGCAGCAAAGTGTTTCCAGCACAGGAGAGCTGTAAGTATTTTTTTTACAATGGCTGTCAGAGAGGGTGGGGGTTTTTTTGAAAAAAAAAAAAAAAAAAAAGAAATAATCCCTGGTTAAAAATAGTTCTCAAATTTTCTAGTTCGTTTCTTCGCTTGAGTGAACTGTAAAAGATTTAGTTCCCTAATTACGCCGACACAATGGCTTAACTTGTTGAGTTGCGAAAATTTCGCTGTTGTTCTTAATCAGCATCTCTAATTCAGCAACAGGGAGTAGGCGATGCTGAGAGAAAACCGAAAAAGCTTCACGGTTTCTGCCGTTACAAAATAATCCTTTCCCGGGCAATTTAGTGTTGAGGTGTTTCTCGTATTTGGAGCTGCGAGCCCCCGAACGTGTTACCAGGGGAAGGATTCTGCTTCGGCAGCTAATTTAATTTGCAAGCTGCGGGAGGCTGTTGGAGGTGCTGGCTTTTCATGTAGCCTAAGCCCGTTTCTGGGTTGTGAGGAGACTGTTTCACTGCTGGTGGGATAAACAGAGGATGTCCTGCAGGGGAAGGGCTTGAAAACTCCAAATTAGAGTCACCCTTGGCTAACTTAGAAAGACGTGAGTTGCGCTGGCATTGAGTTGGATCAGGTAGTAGATGTTCTCTTCTTTTGTTGTTACTGGTTTATCTGAATTTCCAGTTGGAAAAATCCTAGAATGGCAGGGGTTGGAAGGGACCTCTGGAGATCATGGAGTCCAACCCCCCTGCCAGAGCAGGATCACCCAGGGCAGGACACACAGCAACAGATCCAGGGGGGGTTGGAAAGTCTCCAGAGAAGGAGACTCCACCACCTCTCTGGGCAGCCTGGGCCAGGCTCCAGCACCCTCCCACCAAAGAAGTTTCTCCTCCTGTTGAGGTGGAACCTGCTGGGTTCCAGTTGGTGCCCATTGCCCCTCGGCCTATCCCAGGGCACCACTGACAAGAGCCTGGCCCCTTCTCCTTCACCCCCACCCTGCAGAGATTTGGAAGCAGGAATCAGATCCCCTCTCAGGCTTCTCTTCTCCAGACTCAACAGCCCCAGGGCTCTCAGCCTTTCCTCCCAAGAGAGATGTTCCAGTCCCTTCCTCCCCCTCGCAGCCTCCCTTGGACTCTCTCTGGTATTTCTGTTATTGAAATGATCACAGATATTTCCTCAGGAACTTCCTCTTGAGCCTGAAAAAATATATAAACTTGCTTTGCTCTGCCTTCCACCTCCTGCAATTTCTTGTTGCATCTCCTAGTAGCATTTTCTATCACGTCCAATAAGGGCATTATCTTCCTTTCTCAGAGGAAGTCAGAAGAGCTCACAAGATCACTGATGAGATAAAAGGGACCATGTTTTAAATTAAAATAAACCAAAGTCACCTACTTTCAATTTTAATTTCTTTTTTTCATTTCAGTACCCAGATCTCACATGTTTGGAAAAGCCACTTCTTGGAAAACCACAGACGATCCCCGTTCTGACACTTCCAGTGTAGACAGGAGTTCTAGAGTCATGGAAATGAAATGTATCTGCTGTTCTCAGGCACAGAAGAGCAACCCTGAGCAGCTGGGTACCCACCAGGCTGCTGCTGGACTGTGCTATCAAACACCCCTTAGGCCAAAAACGGGCTGCAGTCCTGGACTGGGCTTCATCTCCACATCTCCTCAGTTCACGTTCCTCAGCTCATTTGTCAGGAAGTGGGGAGCAGCAGCAGCCTAACTTTAGGAGTTTACCAGTTTTCAGTTAGGAATAACTGGAGAAATGCGGAAGAGAGAAAGAAGTAAAGAGTCCCTCTGTTCCAACTCCACACGGGCTGTTGGTCTCCAAACNTCTCCAGAGGTCCCTTTGAACCCCCACCATTCTAGGATTCTATGACACTCAACCGGCATCTCCCCTCAGTCTGGAGGGGCACCGAGGGGTCTTGTGCCCTCCCGCTGCCCTGGCTCTTTTGCAGAGTCACTGGCTGATATGATCTGCACGGTGATTACTTGGTGATATTCACCAAAACCTGAAGCTCTGCACCTGGCTTCCCTCAAACCAGCCCACAGGGAAACTCAGGGGTCTGGACTGGTGCCAGTTTAGCTGGCAGAAGGAGCCCACAGACCACGACAGTCGTGAACACCACAGTTTTCCTGCCTCATTTCCTCATCCTTCTTGCAGGTCCTGAAGAGCGACGTCAGCTGTACATGCGGAGAGCTGAATTACCACCTTTTAATTGAATTACCACCTTCCTAAGATCCAACCTTTTAGGTTGGATCTTAGGAAGCACTTCCTCACAGAAAGGGTCATTAGGTGCTGGAATGGACTGCCCAGGGAGGTGGTGGAGTCGCCATCCCTGGAGGTGTTTAAGGAAAGATTGGCTGTGGCACTTGGTGCCATGGTCTAGCTGATGTTGGGGTCATAGGCTGGACTTGATGATCTCAGAGGTCTATTCCAGCCTCAACGATTCTATGATTCTATGATTCTTTTGTATGTGGCTTTGCATCTGAGCCCCTTTCACCCAGCTGCTCACCGGGGTTAGGAGTCTCCTCGCCTTTTGTCTTTCCACTTTCTTCAGATCCTCTGCATCTCCACCGAGCCTCTCAAAACTCCTGCGATATTTTTGACCTTTTGCAGGCCCTCGGTCTCTGTTCCGCTTTGGGGGAAACTCCACGATGAAAAACCCCTTCTGTGGCAGCTGCCTCGCTTGGACCAGCTTCACCATCCCGCTCTTCTCAACGTGTCCCTTCTGAAATGTGAGCTACTGACACTGGTCTCCTGTTTGAAACACGTGCTGTTGCACATGTTGAAACATCTGATGACAAAGGAACTTCAAGAAAACCCCAGATAATGTCCTAGTTTATCGGCTTCTCGAAGCTTTTTAAGCTGCCATTAACCAGGGACTTCCTTTGGGCTGAAGCCCGTGAGTGACAACATGTGCAAAGCAGAGAGCTCATCAACAGCCAGGATGTTTGAGGGTGGTGCTCCCTGTGCAAAGCACATTTAATTTTATCAGCTAATCAAGCTATTTTTAATCACAAAGCGCTCCGCGAAAATAACGAGAGCACATGAGAGCTGAAAAGATGGCTCGATGCAGATGCCGCTATTTCGATTTCAAAACCTCTGCTGAGCAGGTAGAAATTATTCCGAGGCTGAAACGTGGCGTTCCGGCATTTTTTACTGTCTTCTCTTGTCAGGAGAAGGGCTGTGGGAGACATAAGAGCAAAAATGAAGTTAGAAAGATAACACACAGGAAGCCAGTGTTGTGTGAGATTAAAAACAGCCAAGCGACAAGCTTGGAAACTAGAAAGGAAATACTGCTCCGCTAAAACGATGAAAAACACGTTGTACTTAGATTCATTTTCCCTTCTCTCTTATAAAATAACTTCAAGTGCAGGATTTCCACGAAGAAATAGCAAGAGATAGATGCCAAAAGGGCAGGTCACAGCCTAGATCAATGAACGGGTCGCCTCTCTTGGGTTCTGAACCATCGTGGGGTCGGAAGGAGATGTAGAAGACCATCTGTGTATGTGAATAGTATCTTTATGGTTGATAGAAGATGCCTAAATGAGGGGAAATCCTCCTCCTTACCTGTGCTGAGGACAGAACAAATGAACACAGAACTGAAAAGCGAGAGAAGCCAAAGCCCATCGCTCCCCAGCTCTATTCAACCCAACGATCCACTCCCCGGTGGCCAAACCGAGTCCTTCTCATCATCTCTCCGGAAAGCTGGAGCTCGGCGACGCCGAGCCTGGCTCAGGCACCTGCTGGGTGGCACAATGAAGACTGGCTTTGCCGGAATGTCCCCGTGCCCAAAAAAAGCCCTAACCCAAAACAACCAAAGTAAACACTCAGGGGCTCCTCTCTTTCAGTAGAGGAACCGTTGTGAAGGTGCAGAGCCAAAGATTTAGTGTGATTCTTTTTTTTGGGGGGGGAAATCTCATAATTTTTAACAACCATGTTCTTGTCTTGATAAGGAAGTGTCCTGTGGTGAAGTGGTTTGTGTCTTTCCCTTTTTCCAGAACAGTTGCCGCAGAAGTTTGTAGCTCCTGTGTCTGAAGTAACACGTACCTAGATTTCTTTTTATGGTTTCTCACTTATCTGGCAGGACAAGTTATTCTGTGAGATGCTTCACTCTTTTCCAGACAGCTTTACTTTAGTGAGGCAGTTTCAAGACTTCCATTTTACTTTTTAGACAAGTACACGTCATAGAAGCCACCATTAGTTTAAGGTACTACGTGTTGCACTGCAACTCCTTCGGTGAATCTCATGAAGTTCAGCAAGGGCAAGCGTAGAGTCCTGCACCTGGAGAGGAATAACCCCCTGCACCAGGACAGGGGAGGGGGGACCTGCTGGGAAGCAGCTCCATGGAGAAGGACCAGGGAGTGCTGGGGGACAAGAAGTTCTGCAGGGGACAGCAATGGGCCCTTGTGGCCGAGAAGGTCAATGGTCTCCTGGGGGGCATGAAGATGAGTGTGTCCAGCAGGGAGAGGGTGGTTCTCCTCCCCATCTACTCTGCCCTGGGGAGGCCACCTCTGGAGTGTTGAGGCCAGTTCTGGGCTCCCCAGTTCCAGAGGGACAGGGAAATAGCAGAGAGAGTCCAAGGGAGGCTGCGAGGAGGAGGAAGGGACTGGAACATCTCTCTTGGGAGGAAAGGCTGAGAGCCCTGGGGCTGCTCAGTCTGGAGAAGAGAAGCCTGAGAGGGGATCTGATTCCTGCTTCCCAGTCTCTGCAGGGTGGGGGTGAAGGAGAAGGGGCCAGGCTCTTGTCAGTGGGGCCCTGGGATAGGCCGAGGGGCAATGGGCACCAACTGGAACCCAGCAAGTTCCACCTCAACAGGAGGAGAAACTTCTTTGGTGGGAGGGTGCTGGAGCCTGGCCCAGGCTGCCCAGAGAGGTGGTGGAGTCTCCTTCTCTGGAGACTTTCCAGCCCCCTCTGGATCTGTTGCTGTGTGTCCTGCCCTGGGTGCTCCTGCTCTGGCAGGGGGGTTGGACTCCATGCTCTCCAGAGGTCTCTTCCAACCCCTCCCATTCCATGATTCTATGATTCTGTGTCGGCGATGGTGCCGATGCTCCTGCCAATTCAGTACTGTGTCCTACAAAGGGGAAACCCCAGCACCTCAGAGTTACCCATTCTCATCTGCGCTTCTCAGGATCCCATCCTGGCAAATCCTGTGAAATGACTACGTTGTGTGATGCCACACATGCCAACTACACTGGAGATACCTCTCCAAATACCAGATACACGTGTTGATTGGATAGGGGAAGGCGTTTTGGCGAAAAAAAGACCCACATCTTTGTGACCCGATTTTGGCAAGAGTGGTTTTATTCTGTTGTCCTCCTTTAGCTGCTTGAGGGTCTGGATGAAATCCTGGCCTTTCCAGACTCAGAGCTGAAACCCACGCTGGTGGGTTGTCCTGTTTAAAAAGCCCACGGCCACCAACAAATACAAGCAGTGAAGCCTACGGTGGGGCACAATTTCCTTTCCAATGCCATCCTTTCTCCATCCTTCTGCTCAGGAGTCTTGTTTGGCACCATCTACTCACTCAGCACATCATAAACTGCAGGAAGCCCAGTCTTTAACACCTACTTAGCAGAGGTCAAGTAAAGGGTTAGCAGGCAGACTGCTGTCGTGCCACCGGAACAGGCGAGAGGCTCGCTCACGGGATTTACACTCGCGTCGCTTTGTGCTCCTCGTGTTCTGCCCGATAAACTTGAAACGATTCTTTACTAGCTGGACCTTCAGGCTATATGCAGCAGCTGCAGACTCTGTATCTGTACCATAAAGGGAGGGGTTTTTTAGGACCCGTGTAACTAGTGGGTCATTTCTGTGCCAGGTAATACCGGCTGTTGAGGACTGAGGTGGTGCCGTGTGCCTTACCGCAGGTGCAGCCGTCCCACGTAGACTATTCTGGGAGTCAAAGCAGTGCACACAGGGTGAGAACGGTGTTACCCTCGTGGAATTTCATTCTGCACGCCATACCTCAATATTACTAGTGTTTTACACCCGTCGCTAGAGGCTAGGACAGTCAGCAGGACAGGGACGTGGCTTTCCTGCCTTAACCAGGAACAAGGGATCATGCTCCGGCTCTTTCTGCGAGCGTCTTCCAAGGTCAGACAGGGGGCTGGGCTCGAGATTTTGAGTCGAGACATTTGAATTTAAACACCTGAAGTCAACCTCTTGTTGACTCTCCATCCCACAAGAGGTTTAAGCTAATCTTAGCTGTCTAAAACAACTAAGCCTGAGCCAGTAACGTTACGCGCCTTCTGTAGTTAATAAAGAGGAGGGTTATCAGAAGGCTATCAGACATCCAAGACCGGCTGAACGTCCCTCTGCGGGTGCCCGTTTCTTCCTACCAACTGCAAAGGGTGACCAGCTCAGCCAGCCACGAAACTTTGAGATGCATAAACTGGAGCAGTGAGTCACGATGGAGATCTCCGTATCCCATCAGCGCGCACAGACAGGCACAAAACGTGCCTGAGAATTCCCGCAGCTCTCTACAGCGCCCAACCGCAGTAGCTCTCAAACCCACTGCAGATTTTAAGAGCTGTCATCCATCCTAAAAATACCTTTGCACCTCTTTTCGTTACTGTAGCGTGTTCCGTCTCCGGAGACCTGGCAGATAACAGGACCACACGCTCTTTCCACTTCAGGACACCCTCAGCCGCTCGGTACCTGTCTCCTTTGCGTTGCGCCCTTTCCCGGGCGGGGGCGACTCC
>VWZK01003704.1:0-40887 GCA_013396935.1 Baryphthengus martii | reverse complement strand
CTCGGCGGCGCGCTGGAGGTGATCTGCCAGGCTTGGCTCCGCGACCTCTTGCTCGCCCGCCGCTCCCCGGCCTGGCTCCGCCGCCGCTACACGCAGCTCCGGTACGAAGACCTGGTGCGGGAACCCCGCGCTCAGCTCCGCCGCTTGCTGCGTTTCGCCGGCTTAACGGTGCCGCCCGCCCTCGAGTCCTTCGTGCTCAACATGACCCGCGGAGCCGCCTACTCCTCCGACCGGCCTTTCCTCATCTCCGCCCGCGATGCCAGGGAGGCCATCCACGCTTGGCGGGAACGCCTCAGCCGGCAGCAGGTGCGGCAGGTGGAGGCCGCTTGTAGCGAGGCCATGAGCCTCCTCGCCTACCCCCTCAGCGGCGGAGACACCCGGTAGCGCTCCCGCCTCGCCGCCCGGGGCCGGGGGAGTGCGGTTGGACAGGCCCGATGGCGGGGACCGGGAGCCCGGTTCTTCCTGGGGAAGCCGGGGCCGTCGCTGCGGAGGCCTCGACGCTCACCTCGGAGGCCGGCAGTTCCCGCCAAAAGCAGCCCCGGCAGAAGCGAAGGCGCCTCGCCTCAGGGCGGGGTTCAGAACCCCCCCAAACGCACACACGCTTCTCGCCGTGGGTTTCCGTGGGGCTGATTTCCCTTTGGAACGCTGGGCCGTGTGGGGAGCGCCCGGGGGATGCTTTATTGAAGTGAAAGGTTTGCTAAGAGGTGTCCACTGGGCACGGTCTCGATCCCAGAGCCCTTTTATAACATGAAACCCAAAGCAGGGGTGTTCTGCCAAAAAAAAAAAACCTGCCTCGGAACTTAAAACTCCCGCAAACGAAGGCTCTCGGCAAAGAACCAGAGAGCGGGAAGGTGTTGCTGGGAGAGCATCACCGTTTTCCGAGCGCTGGAGCACGCTGGGCTCGATTGTATCACTACTGAAATGCGGCCAAGGGGCTTCGGTGAAGTTTGCTGAAGAAGTTCGGTGGAGACCTGGATGGGCAGGAGGGTGGCCACCGTGGAGGAGGGCTCTGCTTTCCTGCTCCTGGCAGCTCCTGCAGGGCAGGGCTCTGCCCCTTCGGATTTCCGATGCTCTGGGGAGGGGGTTGTCGGCCGAGGGAAGGGGCGCCGTGTCCAACCCTGTCCATCGTTGCGTCCGGCGGTTGTGCGGAAGGGGGTAAGCATTCGCCTGCTGTTGTGTTTGGAAGGTGTTTGTGGCAGAAGTACTTGCTTTTGTAAAGAAACCTGTAGTTCTTTTTAAAGTAGGAATCATTTTTTAATATATTGATGTAGTTCGGCGGCGATACTCCTGCGAGATCCAGGTGACTAACACGTTTCTTGGGGACTCGCGTCGGGGTGACTGTAACTGGAAGGGGAACGCTTGGTGGTTCCGTTTTGTTCTCTTCAGCCAGATGACAGAATTACTTTTCTTCCCTGGCTTCCGGGCTGACACATTGTGCCGTGCACGGGGTCCTCCTGGTCACATCCCTTCCGAACAATAACATCCTCTCAGCTGGAAACTCCTGGACAAAACCCCAAATGTTTCCTAACGAGGCTAAGACAAATTAATCGTGACGTTCCCAAATAAAAACCTGTATTTCAAAACAAAAAAAAAAAAAAAAAAAAAAAAAAACAACAAAAAAACAACAACAAAACAACAACAACAAGTTTCGTTTTCGATTTTAAAATGACATTTTCCTGTCGATATTGTCCCGCAGCTTGTATGAGACGGGGCGGGGGGTGGGGTGTGTGTATCTCTCCTAGTACATTTTTTTTTCCTTATGAATTTGGGGATAGAAGATTCAGCTGTAGTTTAGAGGTGCAATATCGGAACTTTTTTTAGATACTGCTTCTGATTCCACTACAAACTGGCGGCGTTTAAGCAGCCCCACGAGAGCACACAGGGTTCTGGGGATGTTTACACGCGGTCCTCGAATACAAACTTGAGCTTCAGATGGAGGATAATCCAGGCTCCGGAAGAGCACAATATTTATCTAACCTGCTGGAAATAAAGGCGATTCAAAGACGTTCTGTTATCGTGGAGGAAACGTTGGAATGGCATTCTGGCTTTCCAGCCTCTGAATATTGTGCTGAAAAACGCGGCAGTGAATTAGGATGAACATTTATTTGAGCTCTTTTTCTACCTTGGCCTTCCCACCGGAGAGTACTTTGGCACAAGAAGCGGATTTCTTTCATTATCTCTCGGGAAAATGTAGTCGTAAGAATGTTTTGGAGTAAATCTATCCATTTCACAGCAGCCTGCTTCACACACTACTGCATCCTTGGCTTTCTGCTCAAAGCAGAAATTCCAGGGGCTCGTTTTGTGCTGGGACAACTTTTCATCTTATCTTGAGAGATGTTCCTCTCTCCTCTTACAGGCACCATGAGGCCAAATTTGGTCTCTGGGTGTTCTAGTGGTATTTGGTAACGGTATTTGTACAGATGGACAATACCTGTGTTGATGTCTTGATAACCTGTGTCAGGTAACCTGCTTTGGAAAGAATACAGCCAGCCTGGCTTGTCTTGACAGGCTGAGGAAGAAAATAAGATTATCTTGCATTCTAAAAGACAACGTGGTACTTGTTTGATTCTGTTGGGTGGGAGATTAAAATCTTGTTGACTTGTTTTCAGCGAGTTTCTGTGGAGCATCCAGAAGAGTGTGACCAGCAGGTCGAGGGAGGTTCTTCTGCCCCTCTACTCTGCTCTGGTGAGACCACCTCTGGAGTGTTGAGTCCAATTCTGGGCTCCCCAGTTCCAGAGGGACAGGGAAATATCAGAGAGAGTCCAAGGGAGGCTGCGAGGAGGAGGAAGGGACTGGAACATCTCTCTTGGGAGGAAAGGCTGAGAGCCCTGGGGCTGCTCAGTCTGGAGAAGAGAAGCCTGAGAAGGGATCTGATTCCTGTTCCCAAATCTCTGCAGGGTGGGGGTGAAGGAGAAGGGGCCAGGCTCTTGTCAGTGGTGCCCTGGGATAGGCCGAGGGGCAATGGGCACCAACTGGAACCCAGCAAGTTCCACCTCAACAGGAGGAGAAACTTCTTTGGTGGGAGGGTGATGGACCCTGGGGCAGGCTGCCCAGAGAGGTGGTGGAGTCTCCTTCTCTGGAGACTTTCCAACCTGCCCTGGATCTGTTGCTGTGTGTCCTGCCCTGGGTGACCCTGCTCTGGCAGGGGGATTGGACTCCATGTTCTCCAGAGGTCCCTTCCAACCCCTACCAGCCTACAGTTCTAAGCTGCCGTCACAGATTTGTACAGTGCAACTGTTGAGCATTTACTTCACCTCAATGGGGAATCTCGTCTTGCTGTTTGTGATGTTAAATGTCTTTCCTAAGAAGTTCTTGGAAATCCTCACTTCATTTCACATCAGTTCATCATGGCGAAGAAAGACATGTCACCATCTAGCTTAACTTGGTGGATGTAGCTGGGAAGGAACCCACAGATTGCAATGTATTTACTATTTTCTGAAGCCGTTTCTATGTTTCACGTAGATCCATTTGCTGTTGGGAGAAATGAGTCTTGATACAGAAACTGCTTGTTAATGGACTTCCTCTTTATTAGTGATTAATTCTTTTTTTTTTTTTTTCACCCCAAGCTGTTCTTGTAGGGCTTTATTTTGTGTGCTGTGAAAAGGCCTCTGTCGGGCGAAAGGTACAAAACGTAGCGACTGCAGTTTTCTGCCCTCGGGACACCCGAGTTCATTAGAAGACTCTTCACATCAATCCACAGGGAATATCAAAAGCTGAAAAAGGAGGAAGTGGCCCAGAGTGGGATTGTAGAGCAGGATGTGCATCTGAGGCTGGATGATGGTCACTTAATGACTGATGTTGGGATGGGCGCTCTTCAGGCACTAGAAGGCTTTTGAAAATTCCCCTGCCTCAGGAGGTCAACTAAGCCTCACCAACATATTTTTCTCTTCAGGGTGTTCTGATGGTGTTAGAAAGTGTCTTGTCAAATGTCAGCGTCGGTACTTCCCTGAAAAAGTGGAAGGAGGTCTGATTAGGACGCCCGGCGTGGAGTTTCACTGCCGGAGGTCTTTGGGGGTAAGCAGAACTTGCTGGAAGCAGGACACTCGTGGTTAAGCTGCACTTTGAGAGCAGCTGGACATTTGTGGCTTGATCACCAGCTGAGATCAAGTCCCAGTTCTACTGAGCGATGTAGAAAACTGAACCGTAAGTGCGTCTTTTAGAGCGGAGCATGATGAGCAAGGGACCAACAAACACATTTTACAGCCCAGCTGAACTTGGCAGAGCAGGGCTGGGCCACAGGGCTCCAGTCTGAGGCTTGAGGAAAAACACCTACATAAAACAAATTCACAACTTCAATATATTAAAAATTCGTCGTGAGAAATGGTCACAAAAGTGACAAAGGCTCACAAGACTTTTTTCTGCCGTCTGTTTTTACTTCTGCCCGTCGTGCGCCTGCCTTAAGGGAGGCAGCAACTTGTGGACTGTAATTATATGTAAAAGGCTGTGATGTGTTGGAGTTTGATAATGGTTGGACTTGATGATCTTAAAAGTCCTTTCCAACCAGAACAATTCCGTGGTTCTGTTTCCACACCGCAATTGTTAATTGCTCTCTTCCAACATTAGATCTGTATTTAAATTGTTGGGTCGGGGAAGACAACTTCAGTGACATAACTGTGAGAAAGGCTCAAAGGCCAGGGCCAAGAAATACTCTGCCCCTGCCTTCCTTTTACTCCATGGAACAGCACTGATGGAGCTCTTGTAGATACCTACGGTATGTAGGAACATCATTGATGGAGCTCTTGTAGATACCTAGGGTATGTAGGAACATCATTGATGGAGCTCTTGGAGATAACTATGGTATGTAGGAACAGCACGGATGGAGCGTTTGGAGATACCTAGGGTATGTGGGAACATCATTGATGGAGCTCTTGTAGATACCCATGGTATTTAGGAGCATCATTGTTGGAGCTCTTGGAGATAACTATGGTACGTAGGAAAGCACTGATGGAGCCCTTGTAGATAGCCATGGTATGTACTTCAGATGCGACAGAAATAGTTTAGTAGCTCTTTCCATCGTGGTATCCAACAGAAGTGTGAGAATGGTCATGGAGTTACTTACTTAACAATTTCTGTATTGCGCAGATCGTTTTAGCCTCTCCCCCCATCAGTCTGCGTATCAAGAGAAGTTCTGAGTTTCTACATTAAGTTCTCACTGTCACTGCTTCCAGTAAGCTCGATGACGAAAAAAACAGTGCAGAATTTCTAGTAATGCCATTAGACAAGATTTCGGTGTGGAGCTGAGCTCCTGAAACACTTAAGAGCCAAGAAGCCTGTCAGGATGTTCTGTTCCTTTCTCGAACATGGGGAGTTACTCTGAGACTCTCTGATGGTACCTTGAGTAGAGGGGCAGTAAGAACGGTGCATATCATTTCCTAGAACCAGCCTGCGATCCACACAGCACTGGGGCTACCTCAGATGTCATTTGGGCATTCGTGTTTCACTTGACATGACACCCACTGCTGTGGAGAAGGATGTGGGCTGCATGAAGGGTGTGTCCACGAGGTCAAGGGAGGTTCTTCTCCCCATCTACTCCCCCCTGGTGACAACACCTCTGGAGTATTGGCTCCCCAGTTCCAGAGGAACAGGGAAATAGCAGAGAGAGTCCAAGGGAGGCTGCGAGGAGGAGGAAGGGACTGGAACATCTCTCTTGGGAGGAAAGGCTGAGAGCCCTGGGGCTGCTCAGTCTGCAGAAGAGAAGCCTGAGAGGGGATCTGATTCATGGTTCCAAATCTCTGCAGGGTGGGGGTGAAGGAGAAGGGGCCAGGCTCTTGTCAGTGGTGCCCTGGGATAGGCCGAGGGGCAATGGGCACCAACTGGAACCCAGCAAGTTCCACCTCAACGGGAGGAGAAACTTGTTTGGTGGGAGGGTGCCGGAGCCTGGCCCAGGCTGCCCAGAGAGGTGGTGGAGTCTCCTTCTCTGGAGACTTTCCAACCTGCCCTGGATCTGTTGCTGTGTGTCCTGCCCTGGGTGATCCTGCTCTGGCAGGGGGGTTGGACTCAATGCTTTCCAGAGGTCCCTTCCAACCCCTCCCATTCTCGGATTCTGTGCTACAGGGAAAAATGTGATTGTCAAAGCAAATCTTGCACTAGGAGAAGTTTTCAACACCTCGCTGGCTGGGGGCGTGTGAGTCAGGGACCGGGGTCCGAATTGTCCTTCTCTTGACTGTGGTTTAAAGAGATGGATACTAAATCCAAACTCGTTGCGGTGATGGGTTTCAGCGACCGAGGGTGATGTTGCTTTCTGCTGAGGAGCCCCTGGCCGTCTTGGCTCCGGAGAACACTCGAGAAGCTGATGAACATTTCAGTTCTTACAGTTGAGTACGGGGAAGTTCTTGCTTCCAGCACTGAGGTGTTAACGCTCCACTGCTGACCTGTGGCACCTGCAGCACTTGTGTCGATAAACGAGAATCTGCCAAAGTTGTCACCCGGTTTCTAATTTCCCAGCTTTGCCAAACCTCAGCTTTACGTAGGCTGAAACATTTCATCTCGGGCTTAAGGTTTAAGTCTCTTTGGGGCACCAGTCAAACCAATCCGTGTTCTTTTGCACCCAGGGTCGGGATGCGATGGTCTTTTGCTAGCGTTCAAATACTCTCGAAGATGTTTCTTTCAAATCATTTGTCACTTCAGTGCTTTGGGGTAGAAACTCCAGTTTGGGTGGGGGAAATGCCCTCTGTGTAGAGGATGCCCCCCCCTGCCCCCCCCCGTTTTGTTTTTACCTCTGCCTTCTATCCTGATTTGGCCAATTATGTTAATGTTTGTTAAAAAATGGATAGCGTGTGCTCAGCTAAAGTCATTTTGGTTTCTGTGTCTATCTTCATTCCAAATAAAATCTGCATTGGTTTTATCTTCAGTGAGAACCCTCAAACCTCTTTCTTCCTCATGGAAAAGCTGACCGTGGTATCAAACACGTGGGAATCAAAGCCACGGAACTATGGGACTGAGCTGGGAGGAGACTGCCGTTCCTGCGCTCCCATAGAATCATAGAATTGTCAGGCTTGGAAGGGACCTTCAAGATCATCTGGTTCCAACTCCCCTGCCACGGGCAGGGACACCTCCCACTAGATCATGGACACCTTCTCCTCTAGGCCAGCTTTCCACGTTGCTGGTAGTTCTAAGGAAGATTCCCAAATCCAGTGTTCAGCTTTCTGGTGCTTAATTAAATGGAAAAGACTGAAGGTGAGAGGGAGGAGACATTGATGATGGATGGAGCAAAGGTGAGAGGGCAGGGGAAAGGACCTGCCTTTCAGTTGCAGAAAGTGGGATTTGTTTGGGTGTGAGAGGGATGAGGGACTGGGATTTCACGAGTAGGGGCAGCTGGAAGCCAAGACTGATTGAACTGGAAAAGGCAGCCAGGAGTGTGTTGGAGGGAAGGAAGGGATGTGGAGAGAGGGGGTGGAGGTGGAGAGCAGGGTGAGGGCGAATTTGAACTGTAGAGGAAAAACTGGTAGCTCTTCAAAGTCAGGACTTCCCAGTTCTCTGTTCAAACGGCTGTAGAGCCAACTGATGGTGGACCAGCCCCTCCATTGGAGTGCTGGTCCACAGGGCAACAGTGGCTTGTCTTCTGCTATCCCTTTCTCAAACACATTTCTCCTGCAAACCAAGCTCCTCTCTCCCCCACTGCACAAGGCATTTATTCACTGCCCCACAGCTCTCCTGGCAGCGTGGGGGTGGGAGGTGTGGGAACAAGTGCTCTCCTGCAAAACCACAGATGTAAAGTTTAAGCTTGTAAAAATAATCTTCCCCCACCTCCTGATACTGCCAGGCTCAGCTTGTGAGCACAGGGGACGGGCTGGGAGCTCTCTCCTCCAGCCTGAGGTGCATCTGGGAGGGCCTTTGTGGTCCCTCCCACAGCTGGTGTTACCACCAGCCGCCAGAACAGAGGGGTCTGGAGGAGCTCCTGGTCTGTGCCCTTGGTTTGAGTGAGAGAGATTTGCACACTGGATTTGAGAGTCCCAGTTTTAGCAAAGACTCAGGTGTGTAGCGCTGACATCCAGTGTTTTCAGGATCAGCTCTTTGAAAAACAGCAGGAAACTTCTTGTATGTTCACAGCGCATCAGAGACGTTCAACGGCCACACTGAGAAGTCAAATAAATCTGCTGCCTCGCCTTTCATGCTCCTTGACAGCCGCACAGGACAAGAGCTTGGATGGTTTTTCTAGTCAACAGCCCTTGGTCAGCATACAATGTTAGACCCAGCCTGGGTTAGGAACGGCTGGTGCAACACGTCCGGCACCATGAGCATTGCCTGGTCAGTGGCAGAAGTTAGAATCATAGAATCACAGAATGGGAGGGGTTGGAAGGGACCTCTGGAGATCATGGAGTCCAACCCCCCTGCCAGAGCAGGAGCACCCAGGGCAGGACACACAGCAACAGATCCAGGGGGGGCTGGAAAGTCTCCAGAGAAGGAGACTCCACCACCTCTCTGGGCAGCCTGGGCCAGGCTCCAGCACCCTCCCACCAAAGAAGTTTCTTCTCCTGTTGAGGTGGAACTTGCTGGGTTCCAGTTAGTGCCCATTGCCCCTCGGCCTATCCCAGGGCACCACTGACAAGAGCCTGGCCCCTTCTGCTTCACCCCCACCCTGCAGAGATTGGGAAGCAGGAATCAGATCCCCTCTCAGGCTTCTCTTCTCCAGACTGAGCAGCCCCAGGGCTCTCAGCCTTTCCTCCCAAGAGAGATGTTCCAGTCCCTTCCTCCTCCTCGCAGCCTCCCTTGGGCTCTCTCTGCTATTTCCCTGTCCCTCTGGAACTGGGGAGCCCAGAACTGGACCCAACACTCCAGAGGTGTTGTCACCAGGGGGGAGTAGATGGGGAGAAGAACCTCCCTCGACCTGCTGGAAAATGCACAGGACTCAGGTCAGAGACTGAAGGAGCAGAAATGCTGTGGGCAGTGTCTCACGGGTGAGGTATTCAAAAGCTCTCAGAGGAACTAGACTCTGTCCGTGGCACCAGCTTATCTGTGAGATATCAGACAAATAAATCAACTTTTCTGAAGAGGCCAAGGCCGTGTCAGGCTGCCCGAAGCTGAGTGACACCCTCGGTACGCTGGAGGTGGCTTTGCAGCCCTGCTGTAGCAGCAGCCAACGTGTGGGTGCAGCTGGTCGGGGAGCTCACGGTGGGGGACTCAACCCCTGAGCAAGCTAGTTGTGAAAAAGGCAACCAGTGGCACCAACGTGTTCTCTGTCCCTGCCACCCAAAGTCCTGAGGGGACGAATGCAGAATTTTAACAGATACAGAGAAATGCCAAGTGAAATATCAGCCCCCTCTCTTGGGGCAGCCCAAGCTGTGTGGTTTATTTCACCTCAAAGCCAAGGTTGAGAGAGGACAGCGATGCGGAGCGGCCTGAGCAGCAGTGTGGGAGGGAGGTAATCAAGCTATGGACAATATTGGCAGAAGAACAGATGTTTGTACATGAGCACTGAATCACTTCGGCCTGGAAATTGGAAGAAAGTTGGTTGTTTTGTTTTTTTAACCATGAGAACGGCGCGACAGGAAGGGAGGGAAAAAAGACAACTCGTTTTAAAAGACAACTCCATCAATTTAGAACTAGAAAGGTCCACGTTAGACAACCATGTTACAGCAAGATAGGAAGCTGTGTGATCCAGGAGCCCTGTGGTCCGTGGAAAGTTCTAGGAGAGTGCTGAAGTCTCCTGGAAAATCAGCTTTAATGTACAGAAAGACCCGAGCCCTGAGTTGAAGATGTTTTATGTGTTTTGTGTGTGCTCTGTGCAAAGGAGGCAACACCAGCCTGCATGGAAATGTAAAATAAGTTTGTTCTGGACTCCTCTGCAAGAGCTTAATCTCTCATAACATTTCCTGGGAGGAAATCTGGTAATTTTGTCTTTGCCAGGATTTGAATAAAACGTATTAGAGCCGTACACTGAATCAGGAAGAGAAAAAAAAAACCCACGCCGTTAACTCAGTAACTTTTGCCTCATTTTTTTGAGGCAACGGGAGCTGAGGGGAAAGGACAAGTCGGGGGAGATGTGCCTGACCAAAAACCTGTGAGGGGTACAAATCCCAGCTGTGCAGGGAATTCATGTTCTTTAATGTTCTGCCGTGGGTCTGTGCAGTGGTTATGGCCTCGTGTCTTTAGGCACACGCAGGAAACAGGAGTAGCTGCAGGTGTGCTGAGGATACGACTGGAAGTGCAGCAAAGATCATAGAATCCTAGACTGGTAGGGGTTGGAAGGGACCTCTGGAGATCATGGAGTCCAACCCCCCTGCCAGAGCAGGAGCACCCAGGGCAGGACACACAGCAACAGATCCAGGGCAGGTTGGAAAGTCTCCAGAGAAGGAGACTCCACCACCTCTCTGGGCAGCCTGGGCCAGGCTTCGACACCCTCACAGGGTTTCCGTGCACTTGCTAAAATCACGGGGCAGGGCTGTAGAAGATGAGCCTGAGCGCAGCAGAGGCCTTGCTGATGGCAGGCTTGGAAATCTTTCCTTGGCTTTTCACAGTCATTTCAGCTGCTGTTTGAGATGGACAAGGACAGTGGGAAGAAGTTGGAAGGGACCTCCAAAGGTCATCTAGTCCAAGCCCCCTGCAGGGAGCAGGGGACATCTTCAGCTAGATCACAGTGCTCAGAGCCTCATCCAGCCTGACCTTGAATGTCTCCAGGAATTGGGCCTCCACCACCTCCCTGGGCAACCTGTTGCAGTGTCTCACCACCCTCAGAGGAAAGAACTTCTTTAATTGGACAGAAACAATTTTCTGCACAAATGCGAGAGCCAGGGTGTGACTACGCCTGGAGAAGAGCTCTCTCCTCAAGGCAGCACAGACACTACAAGGAGAGGGTTTCTAGAGAAAGACGCATTCCAGTACTGCTGTTGGTACTGAAAATGTCACACCATGGACAAAGTTTCTGTCTATTAACTGGGGCATGTGTTTCATTACTCATCCTTTCCAGAAGGAATGGAGCTGTAGTCTTACCTCAGGTTATGATTCCCTTTTTTGGATTGTGTGTCATCATTTCATAGTTAAATACCATTTCTTGTCCCGTAACAAGAGAGCAGACTGGGTTTTGTTTAAAATATTTTTCATGAAGATGGATTTGATATATTTTATTTCATTGATTGAATGAGTCAGAACTCGGAGCAGAACACGGTGCAGCTTCTGCACCAGATCCCCAGCCTGGGGTGGATGTAGGTTCCAGCAGAGGGGTCACCATGAGGTGTCTGCTGCCAGGATTCATCTCTTTTGTGGTCACCACGAGGTGTCTGCTTCCAAGATCCATCTCTTTTATCACAAATCTCAGGCCAGCTCGCAGTGTGTGTGCACAAGGGGGGAAAAAAACCCCACAGCACTGGTACCTGACCCGGGGTGGTGGGACACGCTGGGGGAAAGCGATGCCACGGGCTAGTCCTCAGTCCTCCCCCAGCTCCTCAGCCGTTCCTGGAGCGCCTCAGGAGGAGGCCAGGTTTGGGGTGAATCGCTGTCGGTGCAACTGTCTGGTTGGAAACGTTGACTTTTGAACCCGTTGATGCCCTTTTGAACTGCAGGTTTCATTATTTGTTCAGGGCAACAGCGTCAACTTTGGTTTTGATTTGCTGCTTCATGTCAGCCAGTACCCTCTCCTCTTTTTTTTTAGGAACAAGTGCATCACCCTTCCATGTTCTCCTTTGCCAAAGTATTTTTAATTTTAGAAACGGGATCAAATCTTCCTTTGCCATCTCTTCCACCCAACCAAAACAACCCAGGTGTTTATTCATCACATGAAAAGTGCACCACACTCCTGGTTACCTTTTTGCCCTGTTCTGTGCCTTTTCAGGTGGTTTTTTTACATCCTTTCAAAGATGACCGATGCTACGTGGGTTGCTCAGAGCCTCATCCAGCCTGGGCTTCAACACTTCCAGGGAGGAGGTGTCCACAGCTTCTCTGGGCAACCCCTTCCTAACAGTTTGTAATCGTTCCTGTTGTCTTCTGAACGCGAACCGGAACGATCCCAGCTCTTTCTCACAAGGAACCAGCTGTTTTAGAGGTGGTTGCACTCATATAGTCAGAGGTGCTCTTCACTAAGCGCTCCTCCACGTTTTATAGTCAATGATGGCTTCCATAATCCCGAGCAACTGAATATCCCACAGGTTTTCCACTTTCCTACTCTGGATCCAGCAGCACAAGCCTCTGGATGACATTGCTGGAAGCTGGTGAGAAGATAAGAAACAGACCCAGGAATAAATGGTCAGCTTATTAATCCTGAGGGATTCCTCTTCCCACAGCAGCTGCGACAGCATGAGCTCAGACTTCTTGCGAAAGGACCTTCCAAACATCATCTCCGAAAACAAATTACACCATCCAGCCCTCCTTTGTCTGCATGGCCACTCATACTTTCTAAGAACAGATTTAGAAGCTGTAACTCTTCTCTGTCACAGCCTTATTGACGTACATCTGTATTTTATTTCTCTCTATAATAACGTTTACTTTTAGTTGTAGCTTCCAGCCCTGCCTAAAATAAAATTATATCAGAGGAACAGTCGGATGTTCCTGGGTGGGAATTAATTACATTTGAAGGAAGGGGACTCGAGGTCAATTCCGTACTGTGAGAAAAAAGATGAATTGCCAGCTTTGCCTTGAGGAAAGACCTGCCAGTAACAGCCCTTCTCACTTCTGAGCTGAAAGACGGTGTTTATACACCGAGCCACAGGAAGTTTTGTACAATTATTAATCAAATAAGAAGAGATGAAAAATTTCTGCCTTGATTATTCGTTCTAGCGCAGCTAACGGTGTAACTCCACCTAAACAAATGAACGACAAAAGCTTGTACCTTGTACCTGTCCCTTCCCAGTGACTCCGATGTCTACATGAAGTAAGGGAGTCCTACGAGGAAATGGAAAGATGAAGCACCTTGCTGACCTAGAACGATAACACCATCTTCATGGTGATGAAGATGGGACTAGTTGACAGCACAGGAGCTCCAAGCAGCACCATCCTTCTTATCAATCCAGGCTGGGGGGTGAGGTGATTGAGAGCAGCCCTGCAGAGAAGGACTTCGGGGTGCTGGTGGATGAAAAGCTGGACATGAGCCAGCAATGGGCACTTGCAGCCCAGAAGGCTGCAGCAAAAACAGCGTGGCCAGCAGGGCAAGGGAGGGGATTCTGCCCCTCTGCTCTGCTCTGGGCAGACCCCACCTGGAGCTCTGCATCCAGCTCTGGAGTCCCCAACACCAGAAGGACATGGATCTGTTGGAGAGGGTCCAGAGGAGGCCACCAAGATGATCTGAGGGCTGGAGCAGCTCTCCTGTGAGAATAGGCTAAGGGAGTTGTGTCTGTTCAGCCTGGAGAAGAGAAGGCTCCAGGGAGACCTTAGAGCAGCCTTCAGGATCTGAAGGGGCTCCAGGAAAGCTGGGGAGGGATTTTTTCTAAGGGCCTGTGGGGATAGGACAAGGGGAAATGGTTTGAAACCAGAGCAGGGGAGATTTTGCTTGGCCTTGAGGAAGAAGTTCTTTCCTGTGAGGGTGGTGAGACCCTGGAAGGGGTCACCCAGGGAGGCGGTGGAGGCACCAACCCTAGAGACATTCACGGTCAGGCTGGATGAGGCTCTGAGCAACCTGCTCTAGTTGAGGATGTCCCTGCTCCCTGCAGGGGCGTTGGACTAGATGACCTTTGGAGGTCCCTTCCAATCTGGGACATTCTATGATTCTGTGATTCTATCATTTCTCCTCTTGAGAAAGGAATGTGTGGATGAAGCCTTAATCAGGACACCCAAACAAAGTTGAAATTACTGATGTGTCTCGTCCGCATGACGGAATGTTTAGCTAAGTGTGGACACAGACCAGTCAGCGGCAGAAAGCCCAGCAGGTGTTTACTCCCCCTCCTCCACCACAACTACCACCCCCACAACATCAAGAGCTTTCACAATATTTCTCTTTTTCTCCCTTCCCGACTCACCGCTGCAGTTAATCAATAATCCCTTGCCATTTAACCGCATCAGGACACGGAGCTCCCAACCTGGGGCTCGGCTCACCCGCTCACCATCACTGCACCGGGTGCTGAAGACCATAAAACCAAACCCTGATGCCGCAGGGAGTTGTTGTCCTCCTTAAATCCTCACAGCTCAAACGGCACAGGTCGGAAAGACGACTCTTGCTGTAGCTCTCAACGCTGCGAAGAGGCCGTGTCAGGGGATAGAGTCCAATAGTCCAGTTCTACAAAGCTCTGCTTGCACCAATTCCTTCAGCCTCCTTAGAGGTGTTCGGTGCAGTAGCACCCAATTCCTTGCACACAAGAGATAAACGCTCTCTCTAGGAAGGATGAGGCTTAATACGCGCTACGGCAAGGCCAGACATAGCGCTTGGCCCACCGCCAGCTTGAACCTATCACACCACGCAGGCTTTAGGGGCTCTGAGAACAAGGGAACAGAAGTTCCCCGAAGTTTTGGACAGACCATCTCCCGTAGCGGTTGTAGGACAGCGTTAAATGCTTTGGGTAGTGGTTTTGGTTTTTTTTTTGCATTTGAAGTAACCTTAAAATACCGCCTACAACCTCACTGAGGTGTTCGTATCTTATCTTAAAAGACAAGGTGGTGGGAGTTGTGAGGTGGGTAGACTGATGGAAACGAAGTTAAATGTTGCTTCTGGTTTTGTGCTGTATGAACAGATCAGCACCAATAAATAGAAACCCTGTAGCACGCATTTGGTAACTGCAAAGGGAAAACACAGCAGCTGAAAACCATAGAAGTGTTAAGGTTGGAAAAGATCCCCAACATCATCAAGTCCAACCTTCTACTCAACACCTCCATCACCACCAAAACATGTCCCGAAGCGCCACATCCACCCGTTTTTTTTTGATCCCCTCCAGGGATGGGGACTCCACCACCAGCCTGGGCAGCCTGTTCCAAGGATTAACGACTATTTCAGGAAAGAAATTCTTCCTAATATCTCATCTAAACTTCCCCTGGTGCATCTTGTGGCCATTTCCTCTTGTCCTGTTGTTAGTTGCTAGGGAGAAGAGACCAACCCCCACCTCACCCCAGCCTCCTTTCAGGGAGCTGTTGAGAGCAAGAAGGTCTCCCCTCAGCCTCCTCTTCTCCAGACTAAACCAGCCCAGCTCCCTCAGCCTCTCCTCACAAGACACCTTCTCCAGACCCCTCACCAGCTCCGTTGCCCTTCTCTGGACCCGCTCCAGCCCCTCAAGGGCTTTCTTACCCTGTGGTTCCCAGAACTGGACACAGTATTGGAGGTGCCTTTCTCCCTTCAAGGAAGGAAACACAACTGGGACATCCTCTGATGGCTCGTGTTTTCCCTGCTGCACCGAAATCAGCTGCGGGTCCTATCCCTTTCTTTGCTTCCACTGTCCCAAACTAAAATCAGACAAACTCACCTCATGTAACCCTGCGGGCTAGAAGCTGTTCTTTCACTGTGACCATTACTCATCGGCCGACACGATCCAGAAGAGTATCATCTGGTATTCTCCTTTCTGGCGTTAATCTGTGTCAACGTCACAACATTCAGTCGGGAAACTTAGGGCTGAAGTTTGGAATCAGACAGTGGCTGATCAACTCTTTCATTAAACTCAAACTTGGAAATAAAATTCATTAATATGTCACCACATGGGACGCCGTGACCTACTTCTCCTTGCCTCTGAAATAACATCTTCGGAGACTTGACTAGTTGAAAAAACATAAATCCAATCTGTTTCTCACAGCTGAAAGTTAAGTCTTTTAACACTGCAGCAAGATCCTTTCAAGCCGAGCAGTCACTTCCTCCGAGGGAATGCAAATCCGGTTGGTTGGGGGATTTTTTTTTTTCCCAAATAAAAGTAGCAGTTGAACTGCAGCGCATCAAATTATCACTATCCAATTAACCAAAGCTGCAACGTAGCAGAGCTTTGACAGTGTGCTCGGGCACAGAAGTGAAGTCTGACTATTTGCCCCCCCCCCCCACTTTTAAATTATATCCATATATATCCGATGTGCACTGGTTTTATCCGCGCTGGCATAACCAGGTACTCAAAAAGCCAGGGCTTCCCTCTCATGCTCTTCAGACACCTTCCTACATCACCAAGTTCCCTGATGCCAACCATGCAGGCAACCAGTGAAGCCCTTGATTCTGGTGTAAATTATTACGAGCTGTCTCTCCCAGTTAAGTTTCAGTCTCCAGGTAAAGCTTGAAAGCCACCAGAGGTGTTTTGGAGGCCTGTGAGCCCATGGGGGGGTGGTGCAAAGTAGATAATGATCAGGAAAGCGGCACAGGATAAAGGCAGAGTGGATAAGGCATGGATAGTAGCTTAGGATAAATCAGTTTATTACCTGAAAACTTGAACTGATTTTTGGATATCATCACTGTCACAACTGTTTAATTTCCGTAATGAAGTTGTGTACACCAAAAGAAGGTTGGACATGAAGAAGAAGAGGCTGATGGGACACTGGAACAGGTTGCCCTGGGAGGTGGTGGAGGCCCCAGCCCTGGAGACATTCAAGGTCAGGCTGGATGGGGCTCTGAGCAACCTGCTCTAGTTGAGGATGTCCCTGCTCCCTGCAGGGGGGGGTTGGACTAGATGACCTTCGGAGGTCCCTTCCAGCCCAAACCACTCCGATTCTATAAGATACGAAATTCCGTTTGAGCCTGCAATAGATTCCCATAAATTGGCCGAGCATTTCCATTCCCTTTGACCGTACGCACCTTTGGTGAGGCCCCTCCGTATTTATCAGGCTAATGTTTCCCTAGAACCACTTTCAAAATCGCTAAAGGCTTTTTAGATTCAAAAAAAACCCCATAGTGACATGAGATGATTAAAAGAAAAAAACAACGTCAAAGTTACTTTCCTTACTCTGGAGTAGAAGCCAGTCAGTGTTTTCCTAGGAAAGTCTTGGATTGTGTCATCAATTAGGATGAGGTAATTACTTCTGTGTTACCCCATCGCCCTTGTTGTAGGATCAAGTACGGAGAAGCCTACGAGACTTCTCAACATTTAGGAGGGACAGCAAGGTGAAGAGCAGCAATTGTTCACAGCTCTGTTCCCACAGCAGAGCTGCCTGTTGAAGCCCTTCCCGCCTTTCTAGCTCCCCATTTTCTCCATCCACACTTTCCTTCTTTTTCCCTTTGCAAGCTGATTCCCACCGGCAGCTCTTTTTTCAGAAGGGCGCTCCCAAAAAATCCCAGGCCAAGAAGTATCCGTGGTTTCTCACTGCCCGCTATCCAACTCTCCGCCCCAAAACTGGGGAGCAAGACTCTCCTCCTGCACTTGCAGATCATGTTTGGGGGGGGGGGCTGCTGCTTACAAAGAGGGGTTTTCAACAGAGGGACGTTGGAAATTGCTATTCCTCATGTTTTTCTCTTAGGAATGCGTTAAAGCCGGGTAGGAGCTCTGTCCTACTTTCTGGGATTGTACAACTGAGGTTGTGCACAACCAGTGTAGGGGATTTACCGCCTGCTTTCCCGTGGATGAGCCGTGCCTCCTGGGCGTGCTTTGTCTTCCCTTCCTTCTAAATTTCAGCAGGTCACGAGTTCAGTATTTTGGAGAGGAACACTCCCTGCCGAGGCATCTGTAAATCCTCTGGTTTCTCCCCGAAAAACAGGTCGTCCCCCCTGCATCTTAAAGAGAAGCAGATGAAGTTGAAGCTTCTGAGTACTCAAATTCCCTTCCCACACTTGTGCAGAAGCAGAGCCCACGGCTGCCAAGGCTGAGGTCAAGCACGTTACTCCCGTGAGCGGCTTCGAACAGAATTAAAGGAAACACTGGATTTTTCTTTGAAAAGCACGTGAAACGTATGAAGTTTTCAGAGTTTTAACAATCTCCTCTGACCAGCACTGTCTGAAGAGAGGCTGCAACTCCAGTTAAATTGAATTTACACAAGAAGGACGCTGCTTTCTGTGCTGATCTGCAAATTATTTCGTGTATTGTAAAGATTAAAATCGCAAGATCCGGCCTCCGAGTTATTACGAGCTACTCATGTTATCTACGAAGCTTGTTAGACTTCTTATTATCAGTTCTTTCCCTCAGGAGAAAAATGTAGCAGCTATCAGATTAGTAGTAGACATCATTTTAACCTTCACTGCGTAATTGCTTCAGATCAGCTCGTTGGAAAGCAGCCAAAAAAATGAAGCTTTTAAATTTTTTTTTTTTCCATCTCCAGTTAAAACCTCTGCAGTCCTTTCCCCAAAGACAATTTCCTCAGTATAAAAATAAATTTTATAAAAATAAATTAAATTATAAATATTATNACCTCAACAGGAGGAGAAACTTCTTTGGTGTGAGGGTGCCGGAGCCTGGCCCAGGCTGCCCAGAGAGGTGGTGGAGTCTCCTTCTCTGGAGACTTTCCAACCCCCCCTGGATCTGTTCCTGTGTGTCCTGCCCTGGGTGCTCCTGCTCTGGCAGGGGGGTTGGACTCGAAGATCTCTAGAAGACCCTTCCAACCCCTTCTGGTTTATGACTCTGATTTGTAGCGAGGCTGCTCTAGAACTGCTCTTTGTAGCCACAGGATCTGCTCAGAGCTACTCATCTTGAGCTGATAAACCACCTGTAGCCCCAAAGAAGTGAAGAGAATTCGCTCTTTGGCACAAAACGCGCAGTGGTGACTCAAAACATGATCATTTCTCACACACTCTGAATTAACCAGCAGGCAAAGAACAAAAAAATGCCAGTTTTCTAGAGATTTTTGTGTTCTTTCAAATTCCACGAAGGAAAATCTTTCTAATTCCACCCCCTCTCCCTCCAAACTTTATAGATGAACACACAGAAGAGTTCGGGTCACTTTTTAGTTGTTTTTTTTTTTAAATAGTCTATTTTAAATCCCACACCCAGTTTTTAAGAAAACACAAATCTGCTGGTTTGTGTCAGTCAAGTTCTTGTCACCTCAGGATCTTATTGGAAAGAAATTGAAAATATTAAACTAGTCTTTCAAAAGGATAGACACAAGAAAAGAGGATCTATTGGAGAGTTGGTGAAATAAATCGCGTTTCTGGGCAAGGAGGGGTTTTTTGGCGATTTAAATTTTTTTTTTTTATTATTATTTTTTTCAGTAAAGGAGTCCCCTGGGAATTCAGTACAAGGATGGGGGTCAGCAATCAGAAGAGGCCAGGCAGTTTAGCTTACCTTTTGTGGGCAGTGAAGTCCAACTTTGGAGGAAGACTTAAGAACAGATAAAAAAATCAAGAAATTAAATTAATCACTGTAATACAGGCACAGAAATTAAGCTCACACCTATGGGTCTCTCATCACGCCAGATAAGCATTTTAAGTCGTTTTTGAATGTGAAGTTAGAGTTGTATTCCTCACCTCTCACCGTCTGCTTTGGCTGCTCTTTCTCAACCACATTTTGAGCCTACCGGTGGACTTCCTTCAGTTGTCTTGTTTTTGCTGTGGGAATTAAAAAAAAACAAAAACGACACAGACAGAGAAGCATCTGCACTGGGATGGTTTATTGATGCTTTCAAGAGATTCAGTCTTCCTGAGGAAGCTCGTGAAACAGAAATTTCTAATTCCAGAATCTGCACCTGACCGTTCTGACAAAGCACAGACCTCTTTCTGCAGAAGGTTCTGGTTTTCGGCCAAAGTGATTTAGTAACTTCAGCTTCAAGCTCCACGTAAAGATTTGTCTGACTGTATGAACTCCATTGATTTTTGAGTACATTTCACCGTCTTAACCCCAAATTTGGTTGATAGGACTCAGCTAATAACTCTTAATTGTAGCGATCTCAAGGCTTCAACTCAGCATCGTCAGCAAGGATCCCCAAGACTCGCCCAAAATAAATGCAGTTGGGTTTTGTAATTTAGGAGGAACCTACTTTTTCTGCTGCCAGAGCACTTAAAAAATAAAATTAAAAATAAAACCCAAGCCGTGTAAACAGGACAAATAGATCATTGCTATCTGCTCTGCCATCCTCGGAAGCAGAGGAGAACTGAAAAAAGGACTTGTTCTGCTCAGAGATTGTCATCAGCGTTTGTCACTCGTCACCGTTTGAGAACAGAGCTCAGACTGTATCGCTCTTCCAGTTTTTCCACTCAAAAAAAAAAAAAAATTATTAAAAAATTCTGGTTTCCTTGTGTCTCTTTTCTTACTAACGTCAGACGGTCATTACTGATCAATGCCCTTTACAAATTCACCTTGGAGGGACAGACAAGGAGGTAGGTCGCTCGTTAGAGAGCACGTTTGGAAGGAAGCGGACACGCCAACAGGACCGCAGCGCTGCTCCGCAGCGGGAAGTTCTCGTACCCGGGTTAAACCGTTAAGGAAAACCAGAGCGGGTATTTTACTCACACACCATCTTGGGAGAGGAACGACTGAAACGGCAGCAGGAAAAAAAACAACACATTTTAGACAAACCGATTATTACATCGCATTAGTGGGCCACAGAACTTTTTTTAAAAAAACAAACAAAAACCCCTTTAGAGCCATGAGAATGAAATCACATTTTAACATGCTTTAAATAGCTGGACCGCTCTTCGAAGCCTAAGTTTTCAGCTTTAGGCAAAGACGACTGCGTCTCCTCATCGGGCAGTTCCCAAGCGTTTAGCAATAAGTTAAAGCCGGCCTACATGTAAGTGGGCTAAATACTAGGCAAAGATTTATTTCCCCCCCCTTTTCACATTGAAGATGATACCACAGGCCATCGCTTCTGCAGCTCATGCGTCGCTGCGCGATGCCCCGGTGAAGTTTCACATCTCCTCTGCTGCGGGAGAGGACGAGAGTAAACAAATTTCCTTCAGGATCATCCCAAAAGGTAAAGCCGGCGGCGTTGGTTTGTCCGGCGAATTTCAGCTGGTTGCTGTTTATCACACCAGAACTATAAGCAGAGGCCACGGGTTGTTCGGAGCGATATGAAACCTCACGTTTCCGTGCAAATTCAACGCTGCTCCCCTCTCTCTGTCTCTTTCTCCCCATCCCCACCCCAGCCCGAGATACGGTTCCAACAATCTTCACCTGATCTGAAGTTTAAGGGCGCAGAAAGTTTTACCTGGCGATTTCTACCCGAGAGCGCCTGGCTCCAGGCTCGCGTTGGCTCAGCTACGACTCAGACCACGGGAAGCTGGATGGTTTTCTTTTGAGGCACTAAAAATTAGGCTAATATAATAATAGTCAAGTTGCCCAAAGCTAAAAGGGACAAGGAGCTCCCGTTGCTTTCCTATTTAAAGACACGGCCAGCGAAGAAATCTTCTTTTCCCTTTTTGCCCTGCAATAGATTAAGCCCAGCTTGCAGCAGGAGATTCCCCACCGAGTCCTGCACTCGTGCGCCCGCAGTCCTAACGCACCGTCCCCTTCCACTCGGTAGTTTCCTCAGCCTTCCGAGAGAAGCGAACGACAGATCTCTCCACATTCAGATACACACACATTCTTTTTTTGTTTGGTTTTTTTTTTTCTGTTGTTGTTTTTAAAGTCCACGATGATGTTTCTACGTTCTTCTTCCACGTACCCAAGCTAAGCCAAGACAAGCTCGGTTCATGACGATGTTTTCGCAGCTGACCAGGACAATGGCAGCATGCTGGTTATACTGGGATTTCAATGGGCGGTTGAGAGGAGGAGGAATGACCAGTTTTTCTCGTTCGTCCGTTTTCAGACGTTTAGCAAACCCCACCGTCAGCAGCTTGAGTTCAAAAAAAAAACAAAAACCCAACCAGGTGACATCTCCAGACCCCAGTAAAACCACTCTACGCGCGTGACTGCGTGTAAATGGGCATCCCCGCCTCGAGTGCCACGGAGGCCTGCAGTCTGCCTTCAGCCATCCAGAGAGCAAGTTATTTTGCAGGGAGTCAGGAATCATGCATTGTCTTCCAGAGGAAATACCAGCCGGGTCCCCCTGCTTGTAACTTCATGATCTGCCGCTCCCAAATCCCGCTCCAGCGCTTCCTCCGAACTACTTTTCCTTCTCCTGCCGTCAAGGCTGGTGGTGGCGGTGTGAGGGCCGGAAGAACCGTTCGCCGTTATCGTTGTATCGCCGTACGTCACCGTGAGGTCACCGTCGTTCAGAATAAAATCGGAATCCTCTTCTCTAAGCTGTTCTTGATTCTGAAAAAAAACAACATATTAAAAAAAAAATCTTTATACAGCGCACGACGCCCGGATTTTGCCAAGGAGGGAACTGAAGAGTTGACCTACGTGTCAACACGAAAGAAGCAGCAAGACGTGAAGTTCCACCTTAAGAAATGTTAAAAATAACCATGAACCCGGTGTTTGCAAATCAGCTTAGGGAGCCCTGTGTAGCTGCTGCCACTGCGGAGAGATGAGGGGGAGACGCACCCAAGAACCAGATTATGAAACAGGTGACCAGAGATTTAACAGCACTGGGAGCTGACCGGGAGCACGGGAGAGCTGAGCTGTACACACGGGATTTCGTGTGACATTTTAGAAGGCAGGACAGGAGAAAGACTGGAGACCAAGCACGATGAAGTCACTCCAGATACAAACTCAGAGTTGCATCTGTTGCTCATTAGTCAAAGACTTCTGCAAACTGATAAAAACTCATTAGGCCCAAATTCTTTATATTTGCATTTTCCTCCACAAATTTTTGTTACAGATCGAAAACTAACCACACTCTTTCAATCCATCTGCTTAGTACTAAACAGAGAATTACTTGACCTGGTTCTTTGGAATACTCCTGAGCCGTGAAAGTATGAAAGACTGACACAAGAAGCTGCGTTGCTTTGTTGTTTCTGTAACTAGTTCTGATTGATAGGTTTTTCTTTTCAAAATCATAGAATCCTAGAATGGCTTGAGATGGAAGGGACCTTCCAGATCCTCTGGTTCCAACCCCCCTGCCATGGGCAGGGACACCTCCCACCAGAGCAGGTTGCTCAGAGCCTCATCCAGCCTGGGCTTCAACACTGCCAGGGAGGAGGCTCCACAGCTTCTCTGGCCAACCCCTGCCAGGGTCTCCCCACCCTCACAGGAAAGAACTTCTTCCTCATGGCCAAGCGAAATCTCCCCTGCTCTACTTTCAAACCCTTGCCCCTTGTCCTATCCCCACAGGCCCTTAGAAAAAGTCCCTGCCCAGCTTTCCTGGAGCCCCTTCAGATCCTGGAGGCCACTCTAAGGTCTCCCTGGAGCCTTCTCTTCTCCAGGCTGAACAGACCCAACTCTCTCAGCCTGGCCTCCCAGCAGAGGTGCTCCAGCCCTTGGATCACCTTGGTGGCCTCCTCTGGACTATTTCAGAAGGCAGCTCACGAAACCCTGTGTAATTTATTCCGGCAGAGATGGGATGCAATACATGGTCAGACTAGAAATTGCTGAAGGGGAACCAAACCATTTCTCTGCACAGCACAATGCAACAGCAAGCGGCCGTACCACCTTTCACTGCCATTAAACCTGGCTTTGGTAAAAGCCAAACCAGCTGAATTGGTCAGAAAATGAGGTTTCCTCATATTTGAAGGAAAACCTGTCAGTCCTACAAGCTCACTTTCTCACAGCTGAAAGCAACCTTGACAGGTCCCTTCCAGCCCAGCCCAGCCTATGATTCCATGATTATTTCCTGCTGTGAACAGCTCCAGGCTGCTCAGCAAGAGCTGAGAGGTGCGTTCAGCGCTGTTCTCCTCAGAAGGCCGGACACCAGCCAGCCTACCTTCTCAGAATACATCGTTTTCTTCCACTTGGGCAAAGGAAGGAGGGCACAAGGTGTGGGAGAGAGGATGGGTGACCGGGAAGTCCCATCTGTACTGCAGAACGGGAGCTCACTCAGTGGCACTTGAGATGGAGAATGCCGATTAACTCGTCCACGATCCAAAATAAATCGATGGCTAAATAAAACCTCCTGGGAAAATCTTCCTGTCACTGTTTCAGGATGATCATCAGCCAAAATAGAGCAGCAGAAGCCTCTAGATGATACAGAATATTTAACTGATGAGGCCTGGAAGCTGTCTCAGGAGTTTACCAAACCCAGTTCAGTGTCAGGTGCGAGACAAGCCCTACTGAGAAGGAAGGCTCGTTTCTCAGAACCTCTGTGGCTTCCAAATTTCTCACAGTTTATTCGAGAGAGGGTTCCTGTGATAAGAGAGCACTGTTCTCAAAGGGAAAATACAGTTTGGTTCACGTGCTTCCTTTGACTGAAAAGAAAACACTGAACTACTGTCATTGTCTTAAGAAAAGGCAGAAATCAAGGAGTTTGGCCACAGTTGGCAGAAAGAGCCTTCACAAGCTTTCCATTGCAAAAAAGAAAAAAAAATCTGAGGGCTAGGACCCAGATGATCATCTCCCTTATGAGGAAAGGCTGAGGGAGTTGAGTCTTTTTAGTCTGGAGAAGAAAAGACTGAGGGGGGGAATCTGATCAAGGCTGATCAACACTTCAAGGGTTGGGGTCAGGAGGAGGGGACCAGTCTTTTTTCAGTGGTGCCCAGTGACAGGACAAGAGGGAACAGACACAAACTTGAGCATGTGAAGTTCCACCTCAACAGGAGGAGAAACTTCTTTGGTGGGAGGGTGCCGGAGCCTGGCCCAGGCTGCCCAGAGAGGTGGTGGAGTCTCCTTCTCTGGAGACTTTCCAGCCCCCCCTGGATCTGTTGCTGTGTGTCCTGCCCTGGGTGCTCCTGCTCTGGCAGGGGCGTTGGACTCGATGCTCTCCAGAGGTCCCTTCCAACCCCTACCATTCTGTGATTCTATGATTCAAAAATCTGACATCCCTGTACCTTCTGGTTTTGAATAAGAGACATTTAAATAAAGATGAGAAGCAGAAAAACAGGCAGGAAGCGGGCAGGGTTTGACTGTTGACTGCTCATAGCTTAAGCAGTCGAAGGAGCTGAGAAGCTCCATCACTTTCAAGCTGCCTCTCACGGTGTTCGCCCTCGGAGAAGCGCCGGGGAGGGGTGCAAATCTTAACTCAGTCTTTGCTGGGTCGTCCCAGGCTGTGCTTACACGTATGTAAACACGCTCAGTTCCAGAGGAACACGGAGCTTTCTCTCTCAACGTAGTGAACAAACTTTGCCTTCCCCAAGCCAAGTTCCACTTATTTATTTCACTTTCAAATAACGCCGTAAACAGCGAGGAATTTATTTCATCTGTTTCCCCAGAGAACATCCATGTAATACGTGGATTTGCAGCGTTTGCAAGCAAAGAGGATGGGTGAATAAACCTACTGTGCTTCATGCAGCGTGAACAATTCTTTCAGGACAGGAAATGTATCCAAGCAGATCCCGAGAGACTTGAAATTCTTCCAAGAATAACCCTAAACCGGCCTCTGCAATCCCCTTACAGCTCTGCAGGAATAGCTTCAATTCACTCCACAAAACCTGAGGTCTGAGCTTCGTTACTTCAAGGAGGGAAAGTCTTCTGAGGAGAGGCTGAGGGAGCTGGGCTTGTTTAGCCTGGAAAAGAGGAGACTCAGGGGGGACCTTCTCACTCTCTACAACTCCCTGAAGGGAAGGTGTAGTCAGGTGGGGGTTCGGCAACCAGTGACAGGACAAGAGGGCCTGGCCTGAAGCTGTGCCAGGGGAGGTTTAGGTTGGGCATTAGGAAGCCCTTCCTGATGGAAAGGGAATTAAACACTGGAATGGACTGCCCAGGGAGGTGGTGGAGTCGCCATCCCTGGAGGTGTTTCAGGAAAGATTGGCCGTGGCACTTAGTGCCGTGGTCTGGTTGATGTTGGGGTGTCAGGTCATAGGCTGGACTTGATGATCTCAGAGGGCTAGTCCAGCCTCAAGAATTCTGTGATTCTGTAAAGGGACAGGCAAGTGTGGCAAAGAACTCAAATCCAAAACCCTACCCTTGCTTTGATGTGCAGAGCAGAACCCTGAAGGACCTTGCAGCATTTCGTCCCACTTGTGGTAAAATCTCTGCTCTTGTAAGACCCCCACCTTGAATACTGCGTCCAGTTCTGGCGTCCCCACCACAAGAGGGACATAGATCTGTTGGAGTGAGTGCAGAGGAGGCCAGAAAGGTGATCCAGGGGCTGGAGCACCTCTGCTACAAGGATAGGCTGAAGGAGCTGGGATTGTTCAGCCTGGAGAAGAGAAGACCGGGAGGCCATTCTAACTGCCTTCCAGTATCTGAAGGGAACCCACAGGAAGCCTGCAGAGGAACTTTTCACAAGAGTGTCCAGTGACAGGACAAGGGGAAATGGTTTTAAGCTGAAGAAGAAGAGGTTTAGACTGGATATAAAGAAGAAGTCCTTCAGTACGAGGGCGGTGAGACTCTGGAATTGATTGCCCAGGGAAGTTGTGGATGCCCCCTCCCTGGAGGTGTTCAAGGTCGGGTTGGATGAAGCCTTGAGCAACCTGCTCTAGTTGAGAAGTGTCCCTGCCCACGGCAGGGGGGTTGGATTAGATGATCTCTGAGGTCCCTTCCAGCCTAAGCCATTCCAGCATTCTCTGAAAAACCGCTCGGGCTCCTAAGAATGCGTGAAAGCAGCTAACGTTTATTTACAGCTACTGCTCACAAAGCCAGACCACGTTGCGTCCTACGGCCGAGCAAGAAGCAGCTGCACGCACAAAGCTCCGGTGGTCACCACCTGCCCTGCTGCTGCTGGACACCACACGAGCCTCACCGATGACACGATCGGCATCAGAAGACGCTCACCTCCCGGCTCCAAAACAAAACCACCGAGTCGTTTGCGCGCAAAATACGTTACAAGTTAAACCTTGAGGCTCCGCTTCCAGTTTCTCCGTCGAGTTCAAACTCATCGAGGAAACAAAAAGATTTGTGCTACGAGGGAACACCACTAAGAGGAGGAGGGAGGCACGGCCGAGCAGTTTTCTTACCGGTTTTGAGAGTTACCTCCTCCAGGACTTAATGCTGATTGCGAATGAAGTTTCTTTACTGGTTTTGTGCATTTAGAAGAATAATTCAGTTCTATTTTCGCACGCAGCTGTCACACTGTGTAAGGTGCAAGAAGGAAACTTTCAGAAAAAAATGGGTGGGAGGGTGTGTAGGACACAAAATACCCCCCTGAACAAACAAGAAAGATTAAACTAAAATCCCTAGGCGTGCTTCCTCGGGTGGTAACAAAGATGCTTCTTCCAAATGGGATAAAAGGTTGAGGAAGCAGAGAGTTAGGAGAAGTTTCAAAGGATGTGTCAAAAGGGAAGAAAAATGTGACCTGCGTTAGTTTGGGATAAACTGGAAGGGCCCTGCCAAAAAGTAAACGCTGAAAATCACACCAGGAGAGGAAAAACAGGAGTAAATTTTTGAAAGTTATATCTTTAAGCACTTGACCACAGCGACTTTTCACGCTTTTAAATTCCAACTTGGAGTCAGGCTGGGTGGGAAACACTTAATGGTGAGCTCAGTGGCAGAGTGTAGGACGTAATAATCCATGTAAAAAGCTTATTTGACTTTCAGACTTTAAACCCCACCCTTTGGCATCTAACTAAAAAGATGCACTCACAGAAGTGAAAATGAATTCTGAATAAAGTTGTAATAAAGCCAGAGAAGGAAAAAAAAAAAGAAAAAGCTGAAAACAATACACAAATATCCACACACTCGAATATTTTCTTCTCTATGTAAATGTCATAACTGCTCAGACCTGCACCTAAATGAGATGTGGGATTTACTACTGCTTTCTGAAACACATTTGCCAGCTTTGGTAAATGCTGTTGATTATTTACAGACATTTTTGCTTGTTTAATTCAAAGTCTTCGGTCTTTCATTCTCTCGGATGTGCCTTCCAGTTTTCCTGGAAATACCTCGCAAAGGCACAACTATTCCAAGCAGTTCCTGTCCCCCCGCAAAGACACGGCTCTCACTGTTGGTTCACCTGCACTTAACAGGAAGGCAAAAAGATTCCACAGCTTTTTAAAGAGTCACAGAATGGTAGGGGTTGGAAGGGACCTCTGGAGAGCATCGAGTCCAACCCCCCTGCCAGAGCAGGAGCACCCAGGGCAGGACACACAGCAACAGATCCAGGGGGGGTTGGAAAGTCTCCAGAGAAGGAGACTCCACAACAACTTGAAGTCAGTAATAAAATGGTCTGGTGAAGCGCTGTAGCAAAGCCAGCCGTGCAGAGAAATAAAGAGCAATAAAGCAACTGCAGAGTTTGGAAACTGTGAAAAGAAACTAGAAATAAAATCTCAAGATGATATTCTTTGCTAAGACTAAGGCAGCAATGCACCAAAATGGGAACAAGAAGAGGGAACACAACGTGAAAGGCCACCGTTATACATCTTACCAAGCGATGCAGCCTTATAGGCATTCTTAACGATGAAGTTCACATCTCAGGGAAGTGGCTGTGTCACAGAACCAATCCAATTAAAGAGTAAGTTTCCACATGCAGAGAAGGTGGAAAGAATCACAGAATCATTAAGGTTGGAAAAGGCCTCCAAGATCAGCAAGTCCAACCATCTACCCAAAGTTATCAAGACCACTAAACCATGGCCTGAAGCGCCATGGCCACATGTTTTTTGAACCCCCCCTCCAGGGATGGGGACTCCACCCACTCCCTGNTGGGCACCCGCTGCCTCCTGTTCAGCCGGGTGTCCACCAGCACAAGAATAAGGATTGAAGAGAAAAGAAGAGCCCAGCTGATCAAGAAAATGAAAGCCAATGCTCATGCTGGTCAGAGCCACAGTTACTGGATAACTAATCTTCTAAGATCATACACAGACAAACAACACACAAGTAGGCTAATTGCTCTGGTGGACACTTTCCAGCCTAGATCTGTTTTAAGATCCAGTGGCACCGCAAAGATGGGGACAAAGTCAATGTCTCGCATTGCAAATAGCTCCAAATAGGCAGTAACATTTTCAAATAAATTTGAAATGCCTGCTATCAGGTCAAAGTACGATGCTAATAATCCCAGAAAGAAATGCAGAGAAGTATTGCAGAGTAGCCAGTGGAATTCATAACCCCCTAGGAAAAGATGACTAGAGATCTGGTCCAAATATAGCGGAGATGTTACCACCTCAGAGAAACTGCAAATTTGAGCGATCCCATAGAGTAAATATGTTTTATTTACAGGTGTCTCATAAAAAGTTGAGGCTTTCAGAAGCCCTGTACAGCTAGGGATGGCACATATCAGGACACTGCAAGAGTAAGAGGAGAAGGAAGCATTAATTATTGGGAGACGGGGCTGTAAAGCCAGTATAGTGACCTGCTCGGCTGAGATAAGTAGCTGATTAATGGTTTCTGAAATGTGATCTCAAATTCCACAGTGGGAACAATGAAGGGAAGCTCTAACAGATTTCTTTCCTGCATGGGGTAAATGTGTCAGCATCTTCTCTGAAGGAGACCTCAGCCCAACCTCAGCAGCAACAGGAAAAGAATCTTGTTTAAAAGTGTTGAGGAGGGGTTGAATATTTTGAAGTGATTCACTCAACCGATTTATTAATTAGGCCTAGAATTTTCCAATATCCTTATATATTTTTTTTTCTTCATGTAGCATTTGAACAATAAGATCACCTCTGATTTTTACAAACAGAAGCTGTTGCCTCAGGAGAGAGTATCTTAAATTTTTTCCACCCAGGACAAACCAGCGCTTTCTTGCAGTACGTATAATCACACCGACCTTTCGCCTGAAAATTAAAACCCAACTGTTTTGCTGAAGTTAAATAAATAAAACCACAAAACACAGAAGTATTGAGTCGTTCTACTTACATCATAAACCTGGGGACTTGTCAGGCAGCGGGCTACCAGGCCACACCAGCTGGGCAGGGTCGTGGTTAATGGAGGGCCGCTGTGAGTGAGAATTGGCTTTAAATAACTGTAGTCATTAAGGAAAACACATCAGTGCCCGAAAACCACTACAGAAAATAAAAAGACCATTGTAGAGAAATGCAGTTCTACTTTTGATCTACGTGCTGCTCAATAATCGTACGTTACAACATCCACCGAAACGATCTGATGCTCAAGAATCGTGCGGAAAATATCCACCAAAATAATCTGCATTTGTAAACAAACAACAAAATGCATCCACCAAAATAATCTGCATTTGTAAACAAATAAATGAAAAAGACCTCCCCTCAAGATTTTTCCCCATGATCCATTGAAGAGCAGTTTCTTTTTCCACACATTTACTGCAAGGGGAACCAGCCATCTCTCTTCTTCAAGTTTTGAGCAGTTGCAACGTTTCCAGTTTTTGGGCTCTGTGGAGCCAAAGGGAGTGAGCAGAAGTGCAAGTTTCTGTCAATATTTAGGGTCAGGGTTGTCCTCTAGAGCTGTAACAGCCGCGCTCTGTCAATCCTCCTTCCTCCTCAAAGGGGAAGAGAAAGGAATAAGGGAGAGAGACTTACCAATTAGAAAAGGAAACTAGAACAGCTGGAATGAAAATGGAAATAATAATAACAAAATGGAATATAGACAAATATAGACAAAGCCAGTATCGAACCCAACCCCCTCAATGGCAATTACGTCACCACTGGTACTGTGGAGCAGGCACTGGGGCAGTCCCAGACTGGGCCCAGCAGCAGGTGGGAACTGAGTTCAGGAGCTGGATTCTGGTGCTGGATTCAGGAACACACCGATTGGGATCAAAGGCAGAAGGGACAGAATGCTCTTCACATGTTGGGCATTGAAGAGAGGAAGAGCCAAGAGCTTCACCCTCCTGATCCCTCAGCTTTATTCCAACCCTGACGTCTGTGAGATGGAATCCCTCACTGGTCAGGTTGGGGTCACCTGTCCCACAGGTGCCGCCTTTTCCTTTCTGCACCCCCAGCGTGGGGCACAAGCTCCAGCAGTGGCCTTGCTCTGCACACCCCAACCCTCGGCAGTGACTCTAAACACGGAGCGTTATCCCTGCTGGAAGCAGAGAGTGCCTGTGGAAACAGGCTGCTGACTTCAGCCAGGGCAGGGAGTGAGAAGAACTGAGCTGAGAAGTCAAATCTCTGAACAGAGTTAGTTCTGTCGCCCCTCAAACCAGGACAGGCTCAAAGACATCTCCACAGCGCACGTAACGTACCACGCAGAGCCGCAGCGAGGCGAAGGGAACACTGGATACGCCTGAGGAAATGCTCAGGAGTCCAAGAAGGTGTCCCTGCTACATGATGATCTTGACTGGCACCAGAAGAGAGTTCAAGAGGACAGTGCTGAGGCTTCCAGACATTGTCTGAAATCAGGCTCGTCGGATTTTGCATTGTGGTTTGCGGTGCTTTTTAACATAAATATAAACATCTGTTGCAGATATTCTAGTTACTTCCTCAGGCCTCTAAGCACAGAGAGAATCAAATCCATTTGCGCTTGTAACAGGTTCCCTGACCCTCTCAAGATGCTCAGGGGAGAGAAGGGGTTAAAAAAGGAGTTGTTTTTATCAGAGCTGCCTCACTCCCTGTTTTTAGCAGAGCTTGGCATGGCCTGTTTCCTTCAGCCTACAACAAACAGCAGGATTATGCCACCGCAGAGTTATGTTTCCTCCTTCCCTCCTCCACTAAGTGTGGTTACACCCAGGCCTAGAAAGAAACTCTTGGCCCTCACACTAACCCTCCAGCCTCCGCGTTGCCCTGTGGCAGACAGACAGACAGACAGACAGACAAGAAGACACTGGGAAGAGACAGCTGTTTCTTCACAAAAACGGCAGTTTTCTTCACGTTGAACAATCCTGAGGGAGGCCGGGGGAATGGCCCGTGACACGCAACGAACTCTGCGCTCCACAGGAATGAAGTTCCCGGTTATCCATCCAGACAGAGCTCCGCAGGCAACAGCCAGCCTCGGAGCACGCTGCCAAGAGAGTCTTATTTGCATCTTTTTTGAAGGGAAGTTCCCTTGCAAAGGGTGAATTTGGAGACAATCTGCCTTTCTACCCTGTTTTAAACGCAGCAGCAGCAGCAAAATATTTTGCCGTTTAGCCACAGGGTACAGAGGTGGCAGTTCCAAAAAAAAAAAAAAATCATCCTTTCCACGCAATTTAAGCCCAGCCAGCCAATGTTTATCTGAATGCCTCGAAGATACAGACAGTTCTGCCTCTGGATGTCGGTTTCCTCGGCACAAACTTCACAGAAACCTTCCCTAAAAACTGCTGGTCACCACGGAAAAAGCAAATGCACCATCAGCACCCTTTAAGTTTCTGTGATCCAGCTCATGAAGCTGGAATTGTTCTCACTGACCAGTCTCCCTGCCGTCGCTCCAGCTGCAGGGAAGTCGGCGTTGCCAACTACTCCTTTTTTTTTTTTTTTTTTAGATGGGGCAGTCCCTTTTCTAAAGGCAGGGGAAGAGGATGGCTCTGCTTCCTTCTTAAAAAGACAAAAAAAGCAGCAGGCAGCCACAGCCAGAGCTTTCCGTGCTCTTACCATAGTTTTTTGGGCTTTGGCTGATTCTTTTTTACTTTTTTTTTTTGCCACTACAACTCAACTTTTTTGAGCTCGCAGCGTTTGGTCGAAGGTTGGACTAGATGATCTTGAAGGTCTCTTCCAACCAAAGACATTCTGTGTGAGCCTGTGAACTTGAAATTATGGATATTTACGAATATTTAACCAAGTACATACACTTCCTCCTGGGCTTTGGCCCAACACTGAAAGCATCAGTCAAACAGATTTATTTCTTTTATCCTGAACAAGCAACTGCTAAAGCTTTCCACACTCTGCCTGGGTTTCCCTGCCTGGGAAATCTTGATGTAGAAGGCACGGAAGGAAACTCCTGTGCTCTCACCAACCAGTGGCTGAGATGCCAGTGCAAAGACTCCCTTCTCAGACACAAGCTGCAAGAAGATGAAGCCCCTGTCACAGGTATTTGCATAGATTTAACCGCCCCAGAAATTACTCAGAATCAAGAAGTGAAACTTATTTGAATTTCTGGGTTTAAGCGACTTGCCACAGCCAAATTCTCTTTGCCATTTTCCACTACGTGAGCAGAAGCTGTGTATCACTTGTGTGGTGTGCTGATCAGGAATATGCTGAGTAGATTAAAAAAAAACCCAAACGAACACAAAGATGAAAGACAGGACAGCTACGCAAAAAACTTCAACAAGGCCATTTTCACCTTCAGAAAGGGTGTACAGTACTCTAAACACATAAGGACACTCTGCTTTAACACCCATGGGAAGTTCTGGATACACTGGAGGGAATAAGCAGGATCACACGTAGCTATTTTAGTTGCAGGACTTCCCATACCATCGATGGGTTTCCAAAGAGAACTCCATCACCAGAGCAGATGGCTCTTCAGAGCGATGAGGTAGGGCTTAGACACGTGCAACGAACGGGAAAACTCCTTTGTGCTACGAGCACCAATGAAGATGAGATTAATGGAAGAAATCAGAGGATCTGAAACAGTTAACTGGCTGTCTTATTGTTTAGAAAGGAATTTTGGTTCCTAGAACTGACTGGTTTTTGTCCTCCAGCAAGTGTGACACACCAGGTGCTAGAGAAAGGAAAGGTCCGCTTTCTGAGCCAGCAAGTTCAAGCTTCAGTTCTGGGCTTTGAACCTTGTCAAACACTTGATCTTTCTCCTGTGTGACTCTCTCGAGTGCTTAGGGCTACAGCTGGGTACATGGAAAGGAAAAACAAGAAGTGAACATTTCATGCCTTGAAGCTAAGCTGTGTTTTCAAAAGGATACTTATGGTCAAAGCTGTACCACAGCCTGAAGAGCCAAGCACTTTCCTGCTTTGTCCTGTTCCTTCTTTCAGAATCTGGGCCATCCTAAAAAGAAGATAAGAACATATTCAATGATTTCAGGCAGAAAAAAAAACAAAACCAAAAACCAAACAAATCATACATTCCAATCATTCACGTTCTAACATCCTGCCCAAAAAAAACCAGCCAAATTACTTCGATACTGAACTGCAGAAGAAAGCTGTTTAGAGACATGATACTGAGGAGGTTTCTTTCCCTAGAAAGACCAGAAACGCCTGCAGAGAAGAAGCAGGCCCTCTTCTTTGTCCTCAAGTCAACGAGCCCTCTACCACCAGGTTCCCTTGTGTCTAAAAGTTAATGCACGGACATAGACAGAGGCAATGGGCATAAAAAGAAGTCCAAAATCGATAAAGAAGCCTCATTGTTGTCTCGTTCCCATCCGTTTCCCTAAATAAACGAACTAGAATAATCCAGATTGATCCCAAGTCATTGCCTGGTTGGTTTCCTTAACTCCAGGTCGACTGGATGTGCTTTCCTGAAGCCTATTGCACCCCCGGAAGAACAAGGGAATTCACCACGCCGGGTAAATTCCCACAGACCCGGTGAGATACATCAGGCTTAAAAGGGAATCCGTCAGAAAATCACAACGGAGGAAGGCCACACAAATTTCAGAAGTGCCGTAGCAGCCTCCGGAGCATTACCGGCGTTCGATACAATCCCCTCACTGGCTGCGCTGCAAATCATCGCGCCAGCTGCTCTGCAGCTGCATTTGGTTTCTCTCCTGTTACTATTTAGGTTTTTTGGGTGGTTGGGTTTTTTTTGGGGTTGTTTTTTTGTTTGGTTTTGTTGTGGGTTTTTTTTGGGGCAGAGGCCAAAATTAAACACAGGAAAAGAGATGAAGTGAGAACGCTTTGTATGAATCATCTTCCAAACTACTGGAGAAGAAAAAGACAAGATTGCCCCGTGTAATTGCGATCTGAAAAAAAAAAATTCCATGATTCACTGAGAGTTAAAGCTTAGAATAGTTTTGCTCCCACCCCATCCCAAACGATCTATTTTATTCAGCTGTGACACGCTGCTAATCTTGGCTTGGCGAAAGAAAGGGGAATCCAAAGGGAACTGACTAATGGGCTCCATGAGGAATGCAACGCGCAGCTAAAGAGGGAAACAAATGGCTAAGAGCTTTATGTTTACATGGGAAAAAGGCAAAGGAGATATTTCCACCCAGACACCGAATGAGAACCGAATGCCCAGGCTCCACTTCCTGCTGAAGCAATTCCTCAAATACTGACAAGCTCTGTCTGAACTGGCCAAAGCCATCTTAGAATCATAGAAAGGTTTGGGTGGGAAGGGACCTTTCAAGGTCATCTGGTGCCACCCCCCTGCAGGGAGCAGGGACATCTGCAACTCGAGCAGGTTGCTCAGAGGCCCATCCAACCTCTCCTGGAATGGTTCCAGGGATGGGGCAGCGACCACCTCTTGGAGCAGCCTGGGCCAGGCTCTCACCACCCTCAGCAGCAACACTTTCCTCCTTCTCTCTGGTCTAAATCTCCCTCTTTTAGTTTGAACACATTCCCCCTTGTCCTGTCCCAACAGGCCCTGCTCAAAAGATCATCCTCATCTTTCTTACAAGTCTGTCCCCTCGCCCCCCCCCATATCTAACTCTGATACCACCTCCTAACCTTGGCTTTATGCAGTAACCGTGGCCTTCATTGTCTAAAGTGTTTTGAGGCCTGGCCTTCTGATTGCGTCGGGACAGATAAAAAAATACTTTCTGAAATGGTGGGTTTGGGTACCCAAACCCACCATTTCGGAAAGTATTTTGTGCGTTAGACACGGGCTTCTACAAAGCACCCCGAGATGCCTACTGTGGTTTCTGCAATGAAAGGGCTATTTCCTGAGCAAGGAACTCTCACCTGTACAACCTGTGACAAAAAACAAACCCCAAAACAGAACAAAGGGAAAAAAAGGCAAGATGGGAGAAATCACCACTAAAGCTGATCCCAAATACAACAAGTATCCCATGGCCGTATCTGCGGGATCCACGAGTATCTGTGACCAGCCTGGACACCAGCATCAGACAACCTGAGGTTTACAAAGCATATTCTGTAAATCTGTCTTTCCTGCCATTCAGCTTCCTCCAGCAGGTTTCTCGATAAGCCACCGGTCATGCTCCTGAACAATTAGTGTCAAGCGGTGCTCCGGGAGAGTTTAAACTAAGGTCTGGACAGAGGAAACTCCCAGTTAAGCCTCAGGAAACGTTGGGTGGCTATTTTTTATCAGACCTTTCACTCTTCCTGTGAATTCACTCGAGTTTGTAGAGGAGGAAAACTGAAATTTCTGCTACAGACAACGTTCTTTCAATAGGTTTGTTTGCCAGTAACGTATACCAGGGGAAAAAAGTCAACTCTTGGGTTGTTCCCAATGCACAGAAAGCTGCACTAAAGATTCACAGCAACAGTTTGCTGTGTCTAAATGACAATTTTCCAGCGCTCCTTGTGCCTCACGCGAGTGGTCAGTAGTACAAGCAAGATCCAGTTGGCTTAGGGTACAATATACCGGAGCCAAAATCGGATTAACAAAAGGAATCTTTGATTCTCAGCAAGCCCAAGGGCCAAAATTTGGTGTGAATTATGGAACAGAAGCCAAGAGGATTATCTCTGGGTCAGTCTCATGGAGGAGTGTTTATGCTGCGGGACATTAAAAGCAAGCACGGTGGCTGGGTAGGGGAAGAGGAAAGCACTTTGTTTAACAGAGTGTATTAGTAGATCTGGGAAGGTTTTTGATGCCTCCTCTATAGTATACACAAAAATTTGAACGCTGCAAACTACACCCAACACCACAGAGATGTTTTTCAGCGGGCACTACTTGAATATTCTAAAGCAAAATGCATCATTGTCTTGCTGGCCCGGAGAGAAAGGTTTAATCCATGCACATAGCTGCTGCGGCTCCGTATCGTCTCGAGGTATAAAATAAGATCAGTCTAATAGAGAAGTTCTGTCATTACTTACTCCTTGTAAGACTTGAAAGCTGTCATTAGTAGGTGGAGGATCCTGATCTGGGTCAACCCCAACCCTACAGAAACATCAGGAAAACAAAGCAAGTGGCGTTACCGAGGGTTGCAAACGCGGTAAGTTCGGCAGAACGCATTTTAAAAGCACTTTCAGCACCCAGCAAAGCTGCATTCAGAGAGGTAGTAAGAATAGTTTGAGGAAGAGCTGTCCATTATCCCCCTGCAGTTCCACAGCTATGAACGAGATCCTTTTTCACTCAAGCAGCAACTACCCGCAGATAACTTTTAACTCCATCTCGCCATCGACTTTAACCGCTTACCTGCGTTGCCAGTTCTTTCGGGACCCTGGCAAATGCAATTTCTGGCTTAAAGGGTGAGCTGTGGGTGACACCCTCTTCAGGGGAGAACATCCCTCACGTCCAGCAGCAAGAAACCAGAGACTAAGGATAAGCCCAGCCTAAATATGTGACACAGCAAATAACTTCTCCGCCAGAGAGGCTTCAGAATAGCTCAAATACACCATCCAAAAAGTTTTTAACGCATTGTGTGAAGCAACAAAAGTAGTTTCTAAAGACTCATAATACTAATTGCTGCAAGTTTCATTCACCTGATTAAGGGATTAGAAACTGCTCACTTTTTTGTAGTCAGGGAGCACCACGCTCCCGAACCGTCCACTCCCCATCGCGCTCTTCACCAAGACGGGCTTTCAATCCTTGCAAACCTGTTTGGGTTTTTCTGCTCTGTTTTGGGGGTAGCTATGTGTTAAGGTTGGACTTGTTTAGTTTTTAATCCTCTTCATGCCATAATTATCTCTGTGTTCTCTTGTACAACCTAGACCTCTGACCTCAAATGTTCGGGCGGGTTGCCAGTCTCACGCGTGTTGCGTTTCAGTCCTACCACGTTGCAGAACAAGGGTAGGGAAATGCACACAGTGGCAAAAAACCAAATGTCTCAAATGGCCACCTTCTTCACTCTTCCCCTCTTGGAAGGGGCTGAACTGGTTTAGTGCGATTTCTTAGCTGCTCAGCGTTTTTGTCTAGTTATTTCTAGCCACAGTGCTTATGCAACAACGCTGAGGATCTCCAGAAACCAACAGAACCTTCGTGTGTCCCAGGGACACGTGTTTGCATGAGGTAAGCAGTGATCCAGGCATGATTTACCTTCAGGCACAGAAGAGAACACGGATAAAACTACAAGGGAACACCTTCAAACAACTTCCAGGGCATTGAACTAAAGTCTCACGTCGTCCTTGTGAACTCATGGCCAACCCAAGGCCTCAGAGGACTTAATGTAGTTCAGAAAAAATCCAGAAGGTCACTCTAAGGCAACCTGTGGCAACCTTCTTACAGAGTTGGTGCTGGCCCAAGTCCTCTGCTTGGATTTTCTCCTGAGCCTCTTTTCTTTCCTCAATACTTCCTTTTTCCCTTGGTGCTCAAGGTCACGGTGCAGACATGGCCCTGGTAGAGTTAGATAATGGTTGGACCCGATGATCTGAAAGGTCTTTTCCAACCACAGTGAGTCTGTGATTCCACACAGAGAGTCATCTCAACCCTTAGGCACATTTGGCCTGAAAATTCATTGGCACTGACCACTCTCAAGCCTAAAAATCTTCACCAGTCTAAAGGAACACAGGACGGGCAGATTGGGCACTGAATGGGAACATACGCTAAAATAAAACGCCCCACACCAGAGCTCTGAAAGGTTACAAGGACTCTGGGGTTACTGCTCAGGGGATCATTAAGCAGGACGAGCTTAATGGGCTTAATTTGTGCGACAGGAGGTTTAGATTGGACATCAAGAACAATTTTCACACCAGAAGAGTGGTGAGGCCTTGCAACAGGCTGCCCAGGGAGCAGATGGAGTCCCCAGCCCTGGAGGGGTCCCAAAAATGTGTAGCTGTGGCACTTCAGGCCATGGTTTAGTGGTCATGATGGTGTTGGGTAGATGGTTGGGCTTGATGATCTTGGAGGTCTTTTCCAACCTTAAAGATTCTGTGATTCTAAGCAGTGAAGACCTTCTAAGAAGGATTTTCTGCAGACAAACTAGTTCCCTAAGGGAGCCTCCCGCTGAAAGCCGACAGGTAACGTCAGGAAACTCGCTCAACAGGGCAACACCTAGAAGACTGCACATTCCTTTATAAACAGACACAAAAGATGAAAGATTTGCGGCTTTCCAAACTCCAGCTGCACCCTGGGGAGGTGCTCAACACACTGGGCACAGCAACCAGCTCCCGTTAGGGGTGTGGTATGAAGCAGGAGTTCCAGCAGCTCATTCCAGAAGATGAGCATAGCTTGCATTCCTGAAATAGTTGTAGCTGCCTGGGCCGCCCGTTCACTTCACAGTACAGAATAAAATCAAACAATTCAGAATGTCTCCGCTTTCGCCTGACTGACAAGGTTGTGAGTTTGTTTGGGGAACTCCAACTGCCCTCAGGGAGAGAAAAAGGGGCTTCGTGGAGGACCAAAGCAGGATGACACTGTTCAGTGAAAAGTCAGAGGGCAGGTTTTTTGGGTTCGCTGTTGTGCTGAAGAGCAAAAGAGAGGTTTTTTCTAAATTAAAAAGGCTCAACTTTTAGGAAAAAGAATCTTCCTAAAAAAATTTCTTTCCATATTGAAATAGTCCATTGGCACAGACCCACCCATTGAATTTTTTTTTCAAAGTTATTCTTCAGGTGAATTTTTATTTTGAGTATTGCTAATTAATTCTTTTCTAGAAATTACTTTTTTTTCTTTTTTTTAAAGTTCACGTGTCAACCTGTGCTCCTCAGTTCACAGATTAATACAATACACATTAATATTTGGAATTCTCACCACTACTTCTTGTACCTTTCAGCCAGCACAGTGTCTCTTACCCTCTACTCCACCATGACCTGGATAAGCAACAAGTCTGCCTGTTTTACGTTTCCAGGTCTACACACCCTGCTCTCATGACAAGCAGCACATCTTTGCAGGCCCTGTCCCCAGATTTCTAAAAAATTCTCACCTTTATCACCTGAAACGAATCACAGAATCATAGAATGGGAGGGATAGGAAGGGACCGCTGAAGATCGCCGAGTCCAATGCCCCAGTAACACCTAAAACCAGTAAAGTTGCTCCCAACCTCCTTTAAAGTGAAGGGAAGCACAGAAAACATTTGGTTACTTCATAACTACTTCCCTAATTAAAAGTAGAAGTAAAACTGATGCGTGCCTGTCTTCAACGACGGGGGTTTTTTTCTGGTGGTTAAAAGAAAAAAAATCCCAAAACAAAATGCATCTCACATCCTTCAGTACACTTTAAAAGCTTCCTGGAATTTAAATGTGCTGTAAAGGTCAATATCAGTTCTCAATTATTTAAATAGTTTTTAAATTGAGACAAATTGTTACTGGATTGATTTAGGCAGCTCCTTTCTGGGGACCAGGGGCACAGAGAGGGTTGCTTTGCTGATGACCGTGGTGTTTTGCTCAAACCTCCCCCAGCAGGAAGGCAGGTGAGCAATCTCTGGTTGCAAACAGTGTTTTGGTGAAGAGGGAGAGTTTATGCGATGGGGACTGAGGGACACGTCCGCTGCAGGACGGCCAAGGCCTGGCCCAGGCTGCCCGGGGCAGGGCTGGAGTCCCCATGATCCCTGGAGGGGTTTCCAAGGCGTGGAGCTGTGGTGCTGAGGGACATGGTGTACGGGTGACCTGGCAGGGATGGGTTAAAGCTTGGACTTTGTGATCTTGTAAGTCTCTTCCAAGTCAAAAGATTGAGAGACTCTGCGCAGATACCAACAAACATCTTCCTCTTCCCCTCCACCTTTTCCAAAAGCCCCGTGCAGCAGTGGTGGGGATTCCCTGAGGGGGTCCAGTAGCAATTCAGGTGACGTTTCTGAAGCAGATGTCAGATGAAGAACAGGAGCAGTCTTTCAGCTGTGATGATGCATCTATGCTCCAAAACTGGTGACAAATCCATCTCTTTCTCCCATTGGCATCAAACTGATGTTCGATACAATACCTCAACACTTCGGTGCAGTTACTGGTACCCAAAGTCCAGCCATTTTCATTTCTGCCACAGGAAGCTGACTGGAATCTGTAGACAAGACCACGCTACAGTAAAATATTAATCAAATTTAAGTATATTTCTTGGGGCCAGTTTTGTTCAATGTCTTCTTCAACAACCTGGATGAGGGGATAGAGGGGACCCTCAGCAACTTCACCGATGAAGTGGGGTGCCCTACACAGGGACAGCAGTTGGACTCGATGATCCTGATGGGTCCCTTCCAACTTGGCAGATTCCATGATCCAAAACTGGGAGGAGTGGCTGATAGACCAGAGCTGTGCTGCCAGCCAGTGAGAGCTGGACAGGCTGCAGAGCTGGGAACCTCATCAAGTTCAACAAGAAGTGTAGAGTCCTGCACCTGGGGAGGGATAACCCCCTGCACCAGGACAGGGGAGGGGGGACCTGCTGGGAAGTAGCTCCATGGAGAAGGACCTGGCAGTGCTGGGGGACAGTAAGTTCTCCAGGAAACAGCAATGGGTACTTGTGGCCAAGAAGGCCAATGGTCTCC
>VWZK01003703.1:75456-109113 GCA_013396935.1 Baryphthengus martii | reverse complement strand
AAAAAAAAAAAAAAAAAAAAAGGCACTCACCGAAGCATATGTGGCAGGACAAAGTGTTCGGTGTAATTCTAACTGCAAAAGGATGGAGATATTCATCCACCATTTTAGCATATCTGGTCTTATTTCACTGAAAGCACAACTGGGAATAATGTGTCCACCCAAATGGCTTGTTTGAAGCTGATGGCAATCTAATCGCTGCCTTATTTAGGTTGATAAATTAGGGGGAACAAGAGGCAGTTTAATCAACTCTAATCTTTTCCAGCCCAGAAGCTGTATTTCAGCTAGTGTTGTAATTGACGATATTTGTGTTGTGTAACGACTGTGCATAAGGCATCCAGTCACCAGCTTGGAAGCTAAGTGTACACCTTCTGAAGCACCTTCTCATATCTAATTTAAAAGGTTCTGCACTACCAGATTTAAAAAAAATATATATATATATCTCTCTAAACCAGCAGAATTAAAGGTCTTTTCAGTGTATGTGTTTTTCAAAACTGAAAGATGGAGTGACCTATTTTCAGTTTTCATTACTAAAAGGCAAGTTTCTCCAGCTCATTAGCTCAGTTGTGAGTGGCTTCTTTCTTGCATAATACCTTTTTTTTTTCCTTGATGAATAATCAAAGATTTCATGAGCAAATGATCCTATATGATGAATTTAGAATGAGTTTTTCTCTCTATAATGTTGTATGCCAATTTAATAATCCTAATATTAGTGCTGGTAGAAATTATCCCAAAGTGATCCTTCTTGAAAACTTCCCCCTTGCAACCTTGTTCATACATTTCTATGACCCCTTTTTGCCTATGAATGTGACAAAAGGGGACATGGACAAGAGGACTATTGAAACTGAGGATCAATACGTGTTTCTGTCTTGAGTGTTTTAACAGCTTGTCCAAGCAGGAGTGTTCATTGATGCAGTATTCAGTTCATTTTAGTTCTTGACTACTGTGATTCAAGATCAAGTAGTTAGGTCAGTTCCAGTTTTGGTTTTATGATCCCAACTTGACTTTCACTGTGAAGGGTATAGTCTAAGGATAGTGAAATCAGCTTGCTAAGGTAAAATCAGTATTTAGGAGGAAAGACTCTAGCACAAGAGCTGACTAAATAGCTGCAACTAATAAAGCATTTATTGTGAGAAGTCGTAAGAATTATTTTGTCAATTGTCAGCTAAACATCAAGCATTTTCATATTAACTTGGAAATAGCAGGCTCCATTGAGAAACCCCAGCAGCTGAAATCCTGCTATTCACAAGAAAATAATGAGAAAAAAACCCTTACTAGACAATATTACTTTGTATTATCTACCAAACCCTGTGCATGAGTCCTTCTCTTGAATATCCCCACTTTGTTTCACACTGATGTATTTAATGGCCTCATTTGTGTATTGGTTCACATTTTCATTATATTTTGCCAATTAGCATTCTCCATGACTGTGTTTCATTGAACAGATGCACTACAGTTTCTCTGCAGCTAATTCTATGATCCATAATTAGATGTCAATATGTTTTCTTGTAATGCTATTGTGAATTAAACACATTTTTAGTTACACGGACATTAATTAAAATCATATGCTGAATTGTTACATCTTTTCAAGCCAGTTGGAGAAAATATTTCTGGTTTACTTGAGAGCTGTAGAGCATTCCATTTTATTTCTTCATTAGTTACTGTACTGGAAGAATCTACCCCCATCCCACCCCTAATGACGCAATATTAACGTTCATAACAAGATCAATCCTGCCCTGCAATGCATGGATCTCAGCATGAAAGAATGCCTTCAGTCATATGCACTTAGGTGGGAGATGAGGACACCTTTTCTCTAGGAACTGAGATCTACATTTATTAAACATGACAGAGGGAAGGTAAGGCCCAGAGCTTACTTTTATCCCAGGTGTCACGGCCGATACAGGGGGGTACTGGAGAATAAAGGTATTATAGTAGGAAAAAGTAACCTTAAATCAATGAAGAACCAGGTCCATAGTCCCAAACTAAACACTACAAGTAAAGTTTAGAAACCTGACTGCTGTTAACAGACAGGAGGAACAGAGGGAACAAGAGTAGTACCAAGATCTTGCATAATCACTGACATGTTTTATATACTAAATGATGTAATTTTTTTTTTGCCTGTAGGGGAGTCAGTTTTGATGGGCAGGAGCTAAGAATTTTCTTTAAAAAAAAATCTATAGCAGTAAGTTTTGGAGGAGGTTTCAAGCAGGTCCCAACAGAATGAATGGCATAAGGCTGGCATAAGATGTGTGAAATAACTGTAAACAGCTAGTGGGATGTGAGCTAGTGAGGAAAAGAGCAAAGAACAGCTTAAAATAATAAGGCGAGCCAGTGAGAACCAATATTCTTCCCTATTACTGTAGGTGGCACGTCCTTCCAAAAACACCCTTTTGGTTAGTATAACATTTATTTCTACTTCCTACTCACTGAGGGCAAGTTTTGCCTCCACTTTGCAGTTGCTGAAGTTTCCAAGACATAGATGATGCTATTCAGCAGACTAAAAGCAGGATGAGGCAGGAAAATTGGGGTTCAGCCTCTCCTCTGCTTGGTGGAGGTTTATTCTGTGGAATATGGTGGTGTGGACTGCAGACGGGCAGAGACAAAAAGAAGAGGTACACACTCAAAAAAAAAAAAAAAAAAANAAAAAAGGAAAAAAAAAAAAAAAAAAAAAAAAAAAAAAACAACAGAAAAAAGATAGATCCTAGGTAGATCCATTATTTAAACTCCTCCTGTAAGGTAAAGTAAGACTGAACTGCTCAAAGAGAGGGTTCTGCGCTGCCCTTCTTCCATTTTCCCGCTGTGGCACATCCCAGTACCTCTCTCCAGAGAGTTTATTTACAGGTGTGAGTTTCCTCCAAGAAGAAACAATAACCTAGAAAAGATCCAAATTTTGCTTTTTGCATACAATAGTTTCATGCAGCACATGAAACTATTCATACAAAAACATATTGCAGAATCCCGGTAGCTTTCAAATGACGGGCTAAGGACTTGATTAGACGGTAGAACTTGCAAGGGAAAAAGAAAAAGAGATTAATCCAAGCCACTAAATGAATTCCTGTAGTCTGTGGAAATGTAAAGCTGTCCTGTGACACTTTTAAACCCCATGGGTGTTTTGTTGCAGTGGGAAGCCCTTGCTAGCTTGGGTACAAAAACAATTTTTCTGCAGCTTTCCTCACTATGTCCTCTCTCACCCCTCTCCATATGCATCTGTATAAGGAAGACTACAACTAGGGTTTGTGGGGATGTGCCTTCAGCATCTTCCAGAAGATTATAATTGATTAAAATTTGAGTGTTTATGAGATGGGCATTTGCAAAATGAGACATTCAGAAGGAGAAATGGAAAAATTTTTCTTCATCCCATTTCATTGTTATTTTGGTGAAAAGTTCAATTTTTTAGCTTTCAGAAGATATGGAAAGACTTCTGTGAAAACAAAAAAAACTTATAAATGACTGCCTTTTCCCAAGTTTTCAGCTTGTGAAAGTTAAGAGAGATTGCAATTTCTCCCCCTGACTTAGCTCTATTTTCAGTGAGAGCACATGCGGTTCTAATGAGTGCCATTAGGTCCGTGACAAATTTTCTGAGTATCAAACCTACTTATGGTAAAACACAGACTTCACAAAATTAAAAATAGTGTATTGAGTTCTCAGGAGATTGAAAGGCAAACATTCTGAACTGTGAATAAGTCAATTTTTTAAAACCTGTAAGAAATCTCAAATTTAGAGAGGAGCTCAATTTGCATGCAAGATTTACTGTAAATTTTGAACACAAACGTCATTGAAATGCTCACAGAATTAGGTTATACAAAAGACAACTTCTGACTGAAGATTCTCTACTATTTGCAAGTATCACATAGGCAAACAGCTAGAGCAGTTGTGAGTATGAGTTTAAAGTCTATAGATCAAGGCTTAGATTCTCTGAACACATCAAAAGTCTCATAGCAGCTCCCAAGGTTCTGCTGATTAACCCAGTAGGATATTAATTAAGGAAACATCTGCCATCCATACTCAGCATTCTCTTTCACCAATTAGGAGAGATCTGGGTAATTCAGACTTCTGAAGCACATCTCTCTTTTTTTTTTTTTTCCCAGAGAATTAAGTCTATACAGCACTGATTGAAATAAGCCAGTTTACTACTAAAACAGACTGTAATACCTACTGGAAGTAACAGAACTGAAGGAAAAAGAAGATTATAAATTTAAAAATAGTTCAAACTACCTGACCCAGTTTTATGTGGCTGACAGATTCTCAGGCAGAAATCTTCCTGTGCCATGTGCTGGAGGAACAAGGGGTTAGATAGTCCCTTCCCTGAGAAAAAGCTCTGAAGCAAAGCAAAACAACAGAAAATATCAGTGGAGCTTCACAAAAGAAAAAAAAAAAAAAAAAAAAAAACAGGGGAACTTCAAAAAAAAAAAAAAAAAAAAAAAAAAAGAAACTAATGAAGGAGAACAGCATTAATATTTTTTCAAGTTGTATGGAAAGAGGTCAAAGTTAGAAATATGTCAATCATTTTCCTTGCATTCTATCTGCCTTCTCATGATCCTGTGATATTTCATAACCCTGATGATAGCATTTGTTTGGCTACAGTCTATGGTATACTGCTGCTTCTGAGGCACCTACTTTGCAGAGGTTTATATATTTCACTTAAATACACAGCAGAGCACAGCATATTACCAACAGATCTTTCTTATTCTTCGTGCCAGTGAACAGCTTTGCCCAGTTTCCTCCACTTACATCTTGACTTCTCTAATCAAAACCAGGCAAACACTGAGGCCGATTGTGCCTGTTCAAAGCAGAGAGATCTCTCACTCTCCCAAAGCCATCTCTAGTTCACCATCATTACCACATCTTTTTCCTGGTGGTCCATTTATTGCCTTCTTCTCTAACCTGCTGCGATCTTCAGCTTGTGCTTCCACCCCGTCCCAGTTGTCTCTCCTTGTCCTCTACTGAGATGTCAATGACTCCAACCAACTAGTGACAGACGTTTCTTTGTGCTTTCATTCTTGCTGCCCAGGAGAACTTGGGGGCCTCCTGTAAACATAAAGAAGCACTTAATTTTCTTGTTTCAAAGCTAATCTCAAAATTCTCCTCTGCCATGATGCTTTAAAAAAATTGTCCATGGTTAAGCATCTGGTGTGCCGAGACCAATGCCTACTGTGCCAGTCAATTTCCTCTTATTTTTAACACTCCCCATGCAGGACCAGCCATCTGTTTCTTGTTTTATCCTTTGATTGCAATCTTTTGGGGATGGGTTTATTTCTGTACATTTAGCACCAGCCAGACTGGGGGCAATGAACCCAGGCAGACCCATTCAGTAGTATATAAATAAATAACATAGCTCTTCATAGTGCAGTTGTGGGGACTGGGTTTATTTTCCTTTCTCCATTGGAATATGAAGTAATCTAACTTTTTTTTCATTTAGTATTGTTTTGTTTGTTTTTTTTAAAATGCAGAATCTAATAAAAACATAAATAAAATAAAATAATTCAAAGAAGCTGTTTTTACAGGTATGTAATGCAATAATACCACATAAGAATATAATTGATTGCTGAAAACCAAATATCTGCAGTAAATCTTTCTCCTCCACATAAGAACACTGAATCCCAAAGCAACGTATGATGTACTAGATTTTGTTGCTTAAGTCTTAATTACCACCGAGACAGAATGCATGTGGAACTGTGCTTATCTTTACAACAAAAGAAGCAAAAGTGTAGAGGAACTGGGGGAAAAAAAAAATTATTGGAACTGTGAGTCTCTCAAGAATTGCTTCAAGTTTTCCTGAGGTTCTGCCTAAAAGGCCTTAATTTCAAGGCCTGCTTTGAATGGCTGAAAGATGTACAAACCAGAATTACAGAACTCACGTAGATGCAGCCCTCTGGGTTAGTACCATCCAGCTCATTGCCACGTTGCAGACTGTGTCAAACAGATGCCAAGTTTTTTCCACACTTACAGACTTTTTACAGCAGAATGATGCGTGTGGTGTACCAGCCCTTACACTTTTCCTGCCGTTTCTCCAGAGTCCAGTGTATCTTCACAGACAACAAAGTCTGGGAATGCTTACTTTGTAAATATCAGAGGGGATTAAACACGTTAGTGAATATTTCTCAGTACTAAAAAGTCTTTCTCAGTCCCAACCATGTCCTAAAATATGTTCTAAAGCAACAGGGTGGAAAGAAAGAATCTGAGTTTCAGAAGTTACATGCTAGAAGAGGTGGGGTTAATCATCAGGATTCTGGCCTGAGGTGAAGAATGGTGATTAATCACCTAATCACATCATTTTCTGTATCTAGTTATGCATACAATATACTCCCATTTCTAAAATGGTCTTGGAGGAAAAATGACAGTGTGGTGTATCTGGTATATAGAAACAAAGAAAGATAGAATCATTTAACAACAACCAAAAAAAACCCCAAAAAACCAAATCCAAGTCATTTGGTTTTCCTGCCATTCCTGAGTTATGAAATAAAAAAAAAGCATGTAAAGCAAAAAAAAAAATCTGACCCTTGGATACTTGTTAGTGTTTCAGATCACACTATGAAAGCTGACTTATTTCAAGAATTTTCAGGGGATTATTTGTTCCGTATCTTTTTTTGAACTTGACATTCACAGAAGGGAGACACTAATAAAACTAACCAGATCCACACTTGTACAAAATCACGTAACCTATCACACCTCCACCCAGCAAACCTCAAAACACAAGGGCACAATCCTGCAGGATTTTCCTGAAAGAAGTCATATTTCTGTAAAGAAAACCTTAGCACACCAGTACATGATTTTTCACAAACACAACATAAACAATGCTTCACATCTGGAGTACTCTGGAGCAGAAGCTGAAACGTGCCAAGTTATGTGGTGCTTGCTGTTGTAGCAAATGTCTTCTAGGGATTTATAGGGGAAAATTTTGCTTTGGCCAGGGTGATAAACATGTGCTAATAATACTTTTCAATCTCAAACATTCACGTTTCTATGGGTAGATAGGGACTGACAAACATCCATTGGTGATCTAAACCAAAACATGAGCTCAGAGGTGAAACCTACTGTGCCAATAAATGGGTTTTCCTATCCTGGATCCACAGGTTGCAGAAGAAAGGAATTAAAGCTATCATTCATTTTGGCTTGCTCCTAGTGTTGCTGTATGAAAGCAATGGTTGATGAGCAGCTGCATCATCCTGGTGCAAACTCAACGAATTTGCCCCAACATAAAGACAAATCACTCCAGTTATTAAGAGAAAAGATAAGCAGTCACTAGGAGAGGAGCTGATTATTCCACCATATTATACTATCCTCTCAAATGTCTTGATTTTGTTTGATTTTTCCCCATCAAGTGCCAGAAAGAGCTGGCTGTCAACAACTCACAGGTTCCTTTTACAAAGCTGTAGATTTTCCAAGACTGCGCACCAAACCAGAATTTGTGATGATTTACACCCACTCATGCTGTACATGCAGATGGATATCTGAACAATGAAACAAAGCCCTCATATATCCTTCCTTTTGTGACCTGCAGTGCCTGGATTTACATGGAGCACCCAGCAGTAGAAGTTACTTTATATACAGTACTCTCTAGAGATTACAAAGATACTACAGCTCAAACCTCACAAATAAAATTTAAAACAAAAAGAAAAAGAAAATTTAAAAAAAAAAAAAAAATTGACAAAAAGGCTTGGTTCCTGGCAGTGATAGCCACAGAAAAGTTTCTATTCATTTTCTGAAGATCAAGGTACTTTCCCATGTGCTTCACTGACTTCACTAAGTTTTATTTCTAAACCGTGAGATTTGTGTGAGGTTTGAGCAGCAGAGAAAACACACCCTATTCTTTTCTTGTCCAAATTACATATCAGTGTACCATTATTACCTACGACCAACTCATCTCTGGTCCACAGTGTTAGGAATAAGAAAAGAAGCGATGACACCTTTGCTTGTAGGGACCAGATTTGAATGCCTGGAGAGGGGAGAAGCAGAGCTGAGTGCATTCCCTCAGAAAGTCCTCGGCTCTGGTTTTCGTCAATTTTCAGTCAATTCATAATATATTGATACTCGGAATGACCCGCGTTGTTAGGCTTTGCCTTCATGTGATAAATGAGTGTTGCTAAAGAATAAAGTTAAACCATAAGTTCACACAGATAAGCCTTCAAAACTGGTTATAAATCTCAGAGGATGAGAGCTTCTTAGCCAGACGAATGTATTCTTTCAGCACATGACGAGCATAAAAGACTCTGACTTGCCCCAGGCACTTACCTGGGGCATTTCTGGGTTTCTTGGAAAGAACTAAAAGCTTCTTGTGTTTACTCTGTTTCAGCCTTCCCAGGTATCTTATGCCACTCCATCACCATTACTTGTCAATATCACTACTCTCTCCATCTAGAGTGGCACTTCACGGCGTCTCATCTCAGATAACGCTCCTGTCTACACTATTTCAATATCCAGAAAAATCTACCTCATATGTGCACCTTATGATATATAAAATATATGAACTAGAACTCAGCTCAATGATTTTCTTATATAAATAATTTGCAAGAGTATTAACACCCCTTTTATACTACTAAGACACTCTAAAACATAAAAAGCAGGTTAAATATTTGGATCCCAGCTAATAATTGGAGTCATGCTTAAATTTTCCTTCATCTTGAGAAGGGTGGGGAGGGAAATGTCTTCATGAAAGATCATAATGCAGTCTTATCAGAATTATTGTGATGACTAAATTCTATTACCGACTACCATTACAATTAAAGCGAGCAAAACATGTAATTCTGACCAAAGGTGTTGCGCAGCTCTCTGTCATCTGGACTGCAAAATACCCACCGTCAGACTTTGTGGAACTCACCAAAAAGAAAAGTAACAATTTTTGTACTACCTTTCTATCTGCAAACTATAAAATACTTAAATTTATGAATTCAGGAAAACTAGCTAGAAAACCACAGTAATTAAGGCATGTATGATGTTAACACATTATTACACCTAATACATTACATTATATACATCTGATATACACCCAGTATAAGACTTTTCAGTTACCAAAGTCTGTACCTACCCATGCACCATCCATTTCAGATGACTGTCATATGACTGACGGATCTCAGGGTCAGCGCTGCTTATCCTGACATGGACAACACAAAGCTGACTCAGAAGGAACCCAGATCCTGAAAAGCTCACTATTCATATATTCAGAATTTTGGCCAAGATTATAGCAGCTAAACTATAAGCTGTTGCTCTTCGTCTGCACTGAACGAAGAGTTGAAACCCTAACATTTGGAAAGAAATGACCATGTCTGAGTATTGACAGTTTCCATACCTCAAATATATCTCATGCTTCTGTAAGCTAATTGGATCACATGAGTGTTTTGCTGTGCAGAAAAAAAGGAATGGTAAATCCACAGCATACCCTGAACTGCTGGAAATGCATCAACGTATTCGACAGGCCCCAAAGTCTTACTTTCTGTAAAAAGTAGTGGCCCAACCATACATCCCATACACAAGTGAAGTCTCTCAGATCTCTGTGGGTAAATTTCCTCCCTCTCTTTCTCCTTCCCTTCACTTGCAATTCCACACGCCCACACAACACTGGAGAAATTTGTCCCTGAGAGGAACGGTGCCAGGAGGAATCAGTCTCTGTAGCTATGCTGCAACAGGCACCACAGCCCCACCGTACCTCCTGTGCTGGAGAAGGGTGAGAAACAACCTTTCCATTCCAAGAGAAAGATTAGCATTCAATTTTTTCATCATTATTATTATTATTATTGCTAATTTTCCTTACTCTATCCCCCCATTTTCTGTCCATCATGAGTACTGTAGAGGGATTTAAAGCCATGTTATTGCCTTTGTATACACGCAAAGTGCTTTTGTCTCTGGGTTCTTCCTGTGACAATCAGGAAAGTTGTTGTGTTTTTTTTTCCATAGCTATTTCTTTCTGTCTGACAGACTGCTGTTAATCACATGTGTAACAGTATTCTGAACTATAATAAGTTTATGTGGTTTGAAAAACTGTTATGTACCCCTCCCTTGTCCCTGTGCCTGTTACCACAAGTTATTTTCACAGGTTGGTTTTTTGGAGGTTTATTTGTTGGATTGCTTCTTTTTTTTTTTTTTTCATCTGAACACATCTTAACAAAGCTGAGATTATAAAAGAGAAAGGTGTTTTCACCATGCTTTCATTATTTGCTGACAGAATCTACTTGCATTGAAAACAACTCAAAGCACCAGAAGAAATTAGTAAAAAATACATATAGGAATCACACACATGTTGCAGGTAACGTTTCCCTGATTCCTGCACAGTAAAGAAACTTGTCTAGATTGTAAATTTAGGCCTTAAGCACCTAATTTAACCAAAAGTCAATAGGACTTTGATTCACATGCCACAGATTCCTTAAAAGTTTCCTATAAACCTGAAGTTTAGCCCAAACCAAGCAAGTTCTGAAGGTTGCCATAGCCCTTGCTCTTGTTGAAGGAGGGAGAATAATGGACTGAATAATGAATGTGGCTGGGAGAGGTGGGACAGCCTTTCCATTTCTTCTCCACCATATATTTAACATTCACAACTGGATTTTTTTTTTTTNAAATTCCAAACGGGTTTTTTTTTTTTTTTTTTTTTTTTTGGTCTCTGCAGGGAATAATACTTGATGAGAAGATGAAGAAAACGACCTAATTCCATTCCACGAGAACCTTGTTTATTAAAAGCCAAATTTTCCAGTAGTAACTAGACATCTAGAAGATGGGCTTAAGGCAGTTCATTATTATCGATATTGAAACACCCAGCAGAAGTAGCACCACTGTGCTGCTCTCAAAGTGGGGATGGGAACAAGCAGATATCAGCAGGCAGCAAGCAGACATCAACAATCTGCTCTAAAATGGATCAGTGAGACAGGGTTATTGATCAAATGAACATCAGGAAAGCTAATAGAGAAATCCTTCAGCTGTCCTTACCCGTCCATTGTTCTTGACAGTGTTAACCAGAGGCAATATGGGGCTAATATCTACGTGACTGAGAGCAGCCAGTTCCACTTCTTGAGTTTTCTGCTTGGGCCATTTTCACTCAGCCACGAACCTATGACTTGTGCCACTCTCAGCATACATTCCTATTCAGAGGGTTCATTAAACTAGAAAATACAAAAAGGAAAAATATTTGCCTCAGCTGCTTTGCTTATCTAGGAAGGTGTAAAGGTACTATTGATTAAATTTGCCTTTTTTTTCTAAATATGTTAGGTTTCAGTAGAGGATTCCTGTGAGTTAAAAGTTGGCAATTGTTCTAATCTTGGCTTCTGAAAATGTGCAATGAAATACATATTGCACTATGTGAAAAGCAACCACACTGGAGGCAAAGCAGAGGAGGGCAACACGTTTGCCATCATACGTGAATATTCTGAATCAGATAAACATGGAATTTTCTTGAAACAGACCATGGTTTCCGTAGCCTTGCAATAATGAAAAGTTTCATTTCATTAGACCAAAGTGCTGAGGGGAGCAAGAGAAACTTGCATGTTGAAGCAGGAAGTAGTAAGAGCTCTCACATCCTTAACAACCAGTTGTCACAAAACAAGTTCCCTATTTTAGGGATATAAATTCCAGTATAAGCTGGAACCAAATCATCACACAGGTAAAGAAAGCATCTTTTCTTCTAGGAAAGGCCTGCTTTACTGAAATTCGTGGTTTACAGCAGAGCAGTATTCAATAGTATTACTACAGTTTGTGACTACATTAAACAGTAGTTTTTATACTTGAGGCTGGAGATGGATTTCCCACAAGTTCTTGGCAGAGAGCTTTTCTTCATCGAACATCATTTTACTGAGAAGGACCGATTCCCTTTCCCTACTACTGTTATAGAGTAGTTATTAGTTACATTTGGCTCCCAGGCCTCTAAATTCGTATCAAGAAACAAATCAGCCGAATTTGCTTTCCTAGTGCTCTGCTATTGAACATCACCATGTTTTTGCAAGTAGTAAAGTTGATTTGAATTGCCCCACATTTTAAGCCAAAAAGCTTGAAGCTAAACTTTTTCCTTTTAAAAAAAAGACTTGAAAAAAAACCCAACAATCTGCAAATTAGCTTTTACCCAGAGAAAAGCTGTACATTATTGAAAATCCTGGCCATTCCCAATCTTTAAAACTACTTAAAACGACTGTAGCAAAGGTATTATCCCGCATACTGTGCCAAATGTAAGTAGCTATATTCCACCCACCTAAGTTCTTTCTTTAGTTTAATTGAATGGTTGAATTGAAGTGTTTTCATTTCCTGCACTAAAATGGTGTGCAACATCCCAGCTCAGATTTATCCACCTTCTTTCAATCAGCAATATGTTTCCGTGGAAATGTAAGCCATTCCATTATGTATAGGAACTCGTTCGTGATCTCACGTGCTGGAAGACACTGATAACACGCGTTATTTAGTTTAACACAGCAGGTTGGGTCATCTGCCGGGATAACGTGGCTTATCGATGCTCTGACCGACTCCAGCCTGCTCAAGCTAACAGTTAGAAAGAAACCTTCAAGCCTCGTATCATCGCTTCCCTCGTTTAACAGCCAAATGAATCAAACAGCTACAGAAACTATTGAAGAGGTTTGAGTGGAGAAGTGGGAGAGCCAGAACTGCTCTTGCCAGGCTTTGCCTGCCAAAAACATTAGGAAGCTTTCTCTATATCTAATATTAGACAGCAGAACTGGACCTCTAGCTACTGTCTCCAGAAATGCACTCAGCAGGAATGAATTTGTCTCCACAGGAGATGACATGAGAGCACATATGTCGTGCCAGGCGATCACAAAGCTTTAGGCGGGTTATCAAAGATGATGCCAGAGGCCGGGTGCTGCCGAAAGCAGCGTGTTTGGCCCGTGGAAGAAGGGATGTCACTCCAGCAGAGCACACCCTACAACGTTGCTGTGATTTTGAAAAGGCCCCTTCAATGTTACAGAGGGTTTTGAGAGCATAGAGGAGGAAGGCTAAGACAATGTCTCATTAACTAATTTTTCCCAGTTTATACCAAAAAAAAAAAAAAAAAAAAAGTTTCTAATTAAAAATGATGCCAACTACAGAGAGAATGATCTGAAAATAACTCTTACTTCTTTTACTAACTCTCCCCCTCCCCATTTTTTCAAGTTTCTTGGCTTTAAGACTTTCCACACTCCTCTCTCTGCTTCCCCCTCTCCCACCTCTCACCTCCTCCCCCTCCAATCTGGCTTCCCCGCCTCCCTTGGCAGGCTCTTTAGCTTTAATTCAATAGTTAAAAGGCTGAATCAAAAGTTGTATAATCTCTTTGAACTAACTTTTATTCCTCATCAGAAAAGGAACAGAGGCTAAGGACAGCCCAGCTGTGATTTCGAATCCATGGCAGTGAGCACAGTGAGCAACCAGTGTTTTCCCCTCACCCTGCATGTTTTATTTGCCTAGTGAGAAATGGTACCTGAAAAGTCAGGTGGAGCAATGGGGCATCTCCATGACAGGTATGAAATAGTACAGGAGTATTGCTCTGGCCCTTCTCATCCGAGACATTTCATCACTGCTGTCATGAGAAACCTAAAATCTAGAAGCTGCCTTAGCTTTAGCAGAAGGCAAATTTCAAGGAGATGGGGTCTTAATAAGGTGAGGGAAAGCGAGGAACGAGTGATAGAAGTATGAAAAATGGGAGAAAAACTGCCCAGTTTTATTCTTCCCATTCAAAGCAGCTAAATTCCAGCTGAAATAGGTGCAGAATGTGCAGATAGATGCTGTGAGGGGTCTACTATGTAAGGGAGAGCAGAAGATGCCTTGACGAGGCTGATGAAAAGGATGATACATGATATGACTGCTGTGTCTAATTACAAAGAATAAGCACTAGTGAAGACAAAAATCTCTCCATACTAGTAGACAGTCTTAATACAAACCCAGGTGTAAGCTCAACAGAAATGTTTTTAGAGTGCTAACAAGGCATGGCAGCGTTACAGCTGGGATGAGCTGCAGGAAGAAGAGTCTGTGACTTTTCAAGGTGCAGGTCAGTAGGAGTTACAAGAGACATGCCATGTCTTCACCACAGGGGACCAGACCAAATGGCTGCGCAGAGCAACAGTGATGGGAAAGAAAAAGCTACAGGGGCAGAGAACAAATGTCTCTTCATTGCTGGCAGTGTCACAAGCATCTTCAACGCACCGTCTTCTGTTGGCCAGCTTTAACACCCCGAAATAACACAGCACAATGTGCTGAGATCAGTAGCAGAGTCTTTACTGCCCAGCTAGCATTGATTCCTGAGCCAGCTGCAGCCTTGTCACAGGAGGATCACAGCCTGGTCTTGTTCAGGGGTTGAGTCGTTGGGTATAACGAGGCTCAGCCTCCAGGACAATGGAAAGAGGAATCAACAAGTGATGGGAGAGCAATGCCTGAAGCTGCTGGCAATGCATAGGATGTCACTGTGGGTTGATTTGGCTGTGTCCTGGCTATAAATCAGTATTGAAGACTTTGGGTAGAAAAGAAAGAAACAAGATTTTTTATTATTATTATTTGGAAGTCATGCTGGCTTTAGTTTGAAAAAAAAATATGTATAAAAAAGAAAAAAAAAATCATACTTCCTTATACAACTATCAGGAGGAACAAAAACACAATACAAAGACTTTTCAGCATGTCATGGAGAGCAGAGACTAGCTGATTTTTCTCAAAGGCCACTATTGCACCATTTTAGTTTGGTTTAACATAATTAACCCTGTCTGTAAAACTCCTCAATTCACTCAAATATTTTCTCTCATGAAAAAGAAGTCACCTGTTATATGTGTTTGAGCCCAGATATTGGTTGCTTTAAACTATTTCATTTAAGGTAAATGGTAAAATTAGAAATCTAGATTATATGAATTTATTCTGGCCGTCCTTGGGTTTTTTCCCAGCTATTTGAAGGTTTAAAAATAAACCAGCCATACTGCATTGCTTAAGAAAAAAAGTCTTAGATCTCAGATATAACTTACAATGAGTAAATTTATTTTTCATAAAAAAATTAATCCTAGGGTTTTAAAACCTGCAAGAGCATATGGGAACGGGACACACATCTTGGCACGCATTGAAGCCTGACACTTGTGGAGAGGCTGAATTTTGGCTGTAAGTGAGCCTGTGAGGACCTTGCACCCTCTGAGAAATGGGGCACATACCACAGCAGCAGTACCACACTTCTCCAAGATCCTCACCACATACAGCCACATGTGTTTTGTACCCAAAATATTTGAATTGCACGTACTTTACAAGTCAGGCTAAAGGCTTTACCAAGTTGCCATCAGTATGCGACTACTGCATATTCAGTAATTTCTTCTCTTTTAGCCTGGATTCTTTTATCAAACCATCCTTGCTGTGTATAGTGACAAGATACAAACCAAAGTTATTGTTTCTTTGTGGTCTAGGGAAAAAAAAACCTCAAACTACAGTAGCTTAGAAAACATCTTTAATTTCAACAGTCACCATCACCTAAAAAACTGTACTACCTGCTTTCAGGCAGCTGCTTAGGATGTAATTCCTACATTTTCAATATATCTTTTCCCTTATTTCTTCTTAAACACATTAAAAACTAATATTTTCTTTGCATTTTTAATGTGTCAACAAAATAGAAAAGAAGAAAAAAAAAATTGGAAAGTGAAGACTTTGACTAAATGCTGTCACTACAAGGGTTTTTTTATTGAAGAAAAAAAAAAAAAAAAAAGCAGAGATAAAAGTTAGATTCATTTCATCTCCTACAGTTCCTTCTCACACGTTGTCAACTCCCCTCGTGCACACACGTCCACCCTCCACACACTGAATGCATATGGGACATTGGAGTAGCTGCAGGATAAGTGCAGTATTAGCTCAGCGTGGTAGCTCCGATATGTGACACTCAGCAGGGCTGCCAGCAGAGTGACAGCCTCCTCACCCTAATGCAAAGACTATTCTTCATCTATTCCTTTCACTTCTAGTAGTCTTATATTGTCATCAGCGGCACGAAGAAGGTTGCGCATGGTGACGAAAAGCCGCGCATCCCCGAGGATTAGTTCTTGCTTTTGAGTGCCGGTTCTGAAGCATTCGACGGTTTTTTGTCGGGTGGAAATAAGGGTCAAGGGCGATCAAATGAAGAGAAGGGGAAACAAACAGGCCAAAATAAAATAAGGAGATAAGCTATAATTCATGTTTCCACTTCCAAAGGGAAGAACTTGATTTTTGTAGTGAGGTGGTTTTCGTATCACCAAAGTTAAGACTGTGAATAGACAAAGAATATTCTACTTTGAATTCAAATACACAGATTGCAGCAGTCAAGCATTAACTGCTGTCTCCTGTAAAACTCATTGCAATGTGCTGTTCCATGATATAGATTTTGTGTGTTGAAACCTATAAATTGTGATAAATCTGGACATCAGAAGACCATAAGAATACCTCAGAAGATAAAACAGTGCCTGTGACCCAGTTCTGGTACCAGCGCCCATCATAAGTAGAACTTTCCTTTGAGTGGGTTTGCAAATTCAAGGAGAGAAGGTGCCACATAATTTGTCAAATTATAGGGTTACAGGACGACTGTGTTAGGTACTATAGGAAAAAAAAAAAAAAAAGCCATCTGGAAGGTTTATAGCACAGAGACTAAATATGACGGGTACGTAACTTGCCTCTAGTGATGCAGCAATTCGATGATAGAGCCAAGAACAAAACCAAGGTCTCCAATCCTAGTCTAGCAGTTCCCTCCTCCCCACTCCGTCCCCCACCATGATATCACTGTACTTTTAAAGATTAATTTTTAAGGCTCTATTACCTGTAAGTGTGGGAACATTTTGTGTGGAGGAGTGCTTGGTAAAAGGCTATTTAAAAGAACAAAAATACCATATGCTTCCTGGATTAATTTTGAAGCCTCATTAAGGTCAACATAAAAGACTAAGATATACTTGTGATTTGGCATGTACTTTCACTTGATCAGAGAGGGATGCTATTTTTGTAAACAAAATTGCTAATTTAACCCAGTACAGAATAAACTGGTGTGTAAATAGCCTGAGCTGTAATAGTGCTGTACCTTGGGAGCAAACACCCTAAATAGACCCTGCCCCCTGAGTTTAGGAATCTGAAATACTAATGGCACTTCATTGACAAGCACAGCAGAGGAAAAAGAAAGTTCGTATTATCTAGCATCATCTAAGGGGTTTCCTTTGGGTGTCCAAAGAGCAATGAAGCCGGTGAAGGGTCTAGAGCACAAGTCTGGTGAGGAGCAGCTGTGGGAACTGAGGTTGTTCGAACTGGAGAAAAGGAGGCTCAGGAGAGACCTTCTTGCTCTCAGCAACTTTTTCACAGTTGAGGTTGGAGCCAGGTTGTGATCGGGCTCTTTTCCCAAGTAACGAGCGACAGGACAAAAAGAAAGGGTTGCAAGTTGTGCCTGGGGAGGTTCAGGTTGGACCTGAGGAACAATTTCTTCCCAAAAATGGTTGTCAGTCCCTGGAAGAGGCTGCTCAGGGGTTAAATCCCTGAAGAGATTTAAAAGAGGCTTAGATGCAGTGTTGAGGGACACTTAGTGGTGGACTTGGCAGTGCTGGGTTAATGGTTGCACTTCGTGATCTTAAAGGTCTTTTCTATTCTAAGCAATTCTACGATTCTATAATTCTAAACTAGCAGTCAGCTCTATGAACTCTTAATTTAAAACCGAGGCAGAATCTCGGCCTCTGAGTGAGAGAGGGTCTGTAAGGGTAATCAACCCTGTGCCTGTTAATAGCAGATTATATATTAAATAAAGCTCACGCTCAAATACTCTCATTTTATTCTTAACACAAGCTATAAAAATATGAGAAGCACAGTCTGATACTCTGCCCTGAAATATAGCAGTAACACCATACTTAGTCCCAAGATCCATGAAGACAAAAAAATAGCAAAACAAAAAAAAAAAAAAGTGTTAATATATAACTTATATCCATGTAAACCCTAAAAGCATAATTCTGCTCCAATATTGGTTCTGTAAATAGAATGATATTGATTTCAGTGAGCATATACCAATTTTTTTCAGTCAGGAAAAAGAAAAATGTTTACTTTCAAATTGTCAATCAAAACCCTAATGCTCCATTCCGGAAGCTCTGACAATTGTTTTCATGTTAACAAAACATTTTTTACTGTCGTGACCTATCAGTGGGATAAAAAAATACAAGGCAGAAAAATCAGAATTTCTAATCTGATGGCATTTCTTTTCATAATCTTGTCCCAAAACTATTAGTGTTCATTATTTGAAGACTAGATTTTGCAGAAGTTTAGTGTAATCCTACAGATCACAGAACCTTGTTTGATACTGAAGAAAGAAGTAAGGAAAGATACACTTGATCAGGTTGAAAAGTATTTATTCGTCTTTAACGCCATTCACTGAAAACTTGTCTTAATATTTTAGTCTTTAAGAGGCTATAGAGACCCACTGAACTTAATTTTAAATCTTTAAAATGTAGACTTCCAAGGTAGTAATCACAATAACAAAGGACAAAGGCTGGCAGGCGGTAAAAATAAATTTGATGCAAAGGAAAGGAAGTAGACTGGCAAAATCATAAATATTACTGTTCAACATTTCCAACTTTCAAGTTGATGCATCTATTTAGTTTGCCGACAACACCAAGCTGTCTGGTGTGGCTGACACGCCGAACGGAGGAGGTGTCATCCAGACACCTGCCCCATGGGCAGGCTGGAGAGGTGGGCCCAGGCCAACTTCATGAAGTTTAGCAAGACAAGCGCAAGGTCCTGCCCATGGGGCAGGACGATCCCAAGCACAAATACAGGTTGGGTGATGAGTGGACGGAGAGCAGCCCTGCAGAGAAGGACTTGGCAGTGTTGGTTGATGAAAAACTCGACATGAGTCAGCAATGAGCAAGTGAAGCCCAGACTCCAGCTGTATCCTGGGCTGCATCAGAAGATACATGGCCGGCAGGTCGAGGGAAGTGATTCTGCCCCTTTACTCTGCTCTTGTGAGACCCCACCTGGAGCACTGCGTCCAGCTCTGGGGTCACCAATACAAGAAGGACATGGATCTGTTGGAAAGGGTCCAGAGGAGGCCACAAAGATGATCAGAGGGCTGGAAGACCTCTCCTGTGATGACTAGCTGAGGGAGTTGGGTCTGTTCAGCTTGGAGAAGAGAAAGCTCCAAGGAGAATTTACAGTGGCCTCCGGTACCTGAAGGGGCTACAGGAAAAGTGGGGAGGGACTTTTTACAAGGGCTTGTAGTGATAGGAGGAGGAGTAATGGTTTTAAGATGGAAGAGGGGAGATTTAGACAGGAAATTAGGAAGAAGTTTTTTACTGTGAGGATGGCGAAGCACTAGAACAGGTTGCCCAGAGAAGCTGTGGACACCTCATCCTTGAAAGTGTTTAAGATCAGGCTGGACGGGTCTTTGAGCAACCTGGTCTAGTGGGAGGTGTCCCTACCCAAGGCAGGGGGATTGGAACTAGATGATCTTTAGAATCTCTTCCAACCTAAACCATTCAGTGATTCTATGATTGACATCTAATTCTTTATGAACATTTCCTTTAACAAAAAAAAAAAGCATATAAATCCCGTTTTGAGATGTAAAACAGACTTTACTTGCAGTCTAGAGTGTCAAGTGACAAAAGCCTTTAACTTAAAAAAGACCAGCCAGTGTCAAAAGTGGAATTTTCCCAAGGTACATCTAGATTTTGAACATTGTTTAGACCGCCACCCTTTACTTCTAAATTTTCTACATTTTTCCACCTAATTACTTCAACTGACATTAATCTAGGATAATTCCACTCACTGCCAGAATTTGTACCCACATGTCAAAACTCTCCTACTTTAGTCACAGCAGAATAATTTATTCTACTGTAAGATGTTTAGGAGAAATTCACTGTGTAGGTGAATTTCACTTACAGCCGAAAAGGGGTCTGAATGTTGACAGGCCCTCAGGAAAATACTTCAACAGACCAATCCCGTCGGTTACACACTCTGATCTATTAGGTCCCTCGAAAGTCCCCGCAGGTGCAATTCAAAGTGCATCAAGACACATGCTATGGAGGTATCTTAACCAGACAGTAGGAAAAATATAACAACATTCCTAAGGTTGAATTTGAAACACCTGAACACGGCAGTGTCACGTCAGTAAGTGACAGCTACGGACTTTTGCTATTAGACAAGTAACAGCAGCAGGAGCCGTGGAGGGTCAACCCTAGCAAGCAGTTTTCCTTGCTGCAGTTTAAATGTTGATTTTTCTGACCTACTTCTTGGGCACAGGGAAAATTTATGACCTTTCCCGCTTCAAAACTAATGTCTCATTAAGCCCTTTGCCACCATCCTCTCCTTCAAAGCTGCATAAGCCAAATTCACTCGGTGTTTCCTAGCAAGTCATATTTTCTGGATCTCTAATCACTCTCTCTGCCATAGCAAAAACTGCAAATCCAGACGTTTTGGGAGGAAGGAGAAAATAATTGGACTTTCCTTCAACTATGATGTCATCAGCTAAAATAGAATGATTACCTCATCCCTTATAGACAAACTTCGTTTCGGCATAAATTTGCCTGTTTTTCCTAGTTTTTTAATTTTTTTTTTCATAACAGCATAATGCAGGCAACTCTTTTCTGCAGCTGACCCCACAACCCTATATCCCATTCTCTTCAGACAAGAGGCGTGTACAGATACTCAGTCTTGCCTAACATAGGTATTTGTACTTGCTCTTGTAGAATTACATCAACAAGAGCCTTGGCATTGCAAATCTCCCAAGGCTCTTCTCGCTTCTGAACCCCAGGCTCCAGGACTCCTTCAACTTCCCGTGCCATGCACGAAGCTAATGAACACAACCCGTGGTCATCAGGATTTCAGAGTTTTTGTTAATGCCAGATCAAGAGTGATCTTTGCAGAAACTCATTTTGACAGAAATCCGTTGGTAATCACTTTGAGTGCCATTTTGTAAATAGATTTTTACTTTCTGCCTGGTGCTTTAGTTTAGATCAATTGTAAGGAACTGTCAAAAGCCTCACTATGTTCACGATGTACATCTCCAACAATCAATGTGTCTCTTATTGCTTCTCCTCTAGCCAGAGAGCTGGTTACCTTATTACGGGACAGACAAGTAGTGTGAAAAAAACCTGCTCCCAAACTATTTGTTAAATTAGAAGCCTGAAATTAAAAACCATATCCTCTCTTGTAAAATTGAAGAGAAGGGAGTTTTAGGAATTACAAATAGGTGCACATTCTTTTTGTACTAAGAGTGACTGGGTTCTCTGCAATTTTGTGGAACCAGAAAAGTGCTGATAACGCCACCAGGAGAAGGGATATGCAAAAGAAACACTCAAAATGCACATGAATTTGTACAGAACAGAGAAAAAAAGAGCAGGAGGGTTTCTAATTGAGCATGTTCTAACAAATGTAGGACAAGCTCATGGTAATGGGAGGTTGGCAGGAGGGAAAAGAGAGGTGAGCAAACAATTTAAATGCCATACATCAAAGAAAGGCAAAACACACTACCACAGCATGAACAGGCAATGCCTCACAGGAATGCTTATTTCTCTATATGTACCTAAGACAATGCATAAATACAGGAAGAACAGAACAAAAATCATTTCAGCACTGAAAAAACAACAAAAAAAAAAAAAAAAAACAAAAGCACAACATAGTTTGCAACAATCTGGTGACCTGATCAGTCAGTACAGTAGCAAAAAAAAAAAAATAAATAATAATAAAAAAGATTAATCAGCACAAACCTGCTAAAAGTATAAACAAAGACGATGTATTTTTAAAACACAATTAACACCTATTTGAGCATTGCTTTCAAATTTCTTTTTTGATGAAAGGTAAGCGAACACGAGGCGAGGCCTAATTACCTGTTCTGTGTAGGCAAATCCCAAAGCCATTTACCAAGTCTTGTTGGACTTAATCTGCATCAGTCTTTTAAAAGAGTGGCTGAGAATATTCTGTGTGCCCCATCCATATACCTGCCCAGCAGAACGGGAACCACTGGGCAGGCTTAGCCCTTACATACATTGGAGGATAACATATAGGCACACATGGGGGACGTCCAGAGGCTTTCCGCATGAGAAACAGCACAGTCTTGATCATATCTTGACTGCACGAGTGGAGCTTCATCTGTGAACAGCAAGACTATTATAACTTTTTTTTCCAGGGACCCACAGTTTTCCCCTCCACCCACCGCTCAGTGTAATCCCTCCTCTGTTAATGCTGGCATGGGTCTGAATATTCCTTGTGCCATTGACCTGTAATTTTTTGAAGGAAGGTCTTTGCAGTTTTCTGGAGCTATATAAGAAATTGACAGTAATTAATTATTATTATACCTGCCCAAAAAGCGAAGACAGTGATCTATCACCAGAAGTGGAAAATTACTAAAGGCTATACTTCAACCGAGCTCTCAAAAAAAAAAAAAAATGATGTGTTCTGGCTTTCTTTCTCCTGCCTTGCCTTTCCTTAGTGATAAATGTATTAAATCATTCCCTCTGCACCAAAAATTTTCACCAATTTCCACAGATATTCAGAGACACAAGCAACAACTAGGGTGCCACTGTCACTGTGGTGCTGTGTGGGACCAAGCAAGACTAGAATGATGCTTCTTGATTAACTGATATGGAGCATCAATTCTGAAGACACCACGTCATCCCATGCTCATTCTTACAACTTCCATCTACATGTGGACATTTCTTAAGTAGTTGACCAAATGCAATCTCCGTGCAGCAAGAACTTTTCAATATGTTTGCGTAGTCCAAGCCAAGGATTTGCTGTTCTACGACTAGAGACGCAAACACCTCAGTCTTATGAGCGGCTGTGCGGTACCAATAGGAGACAAAGACACGGACAACCTGAGGCTGCATTGTCATCTGGCATTCTCCATGTTTGCTTCCCAGCACCTTTGCAATCATCCAGGACCCAGCCAAGCAGAACTCACAGGAAAATTTCAGATGGGACTTTGTGCTTTGCACAGCAACATGGTTCTGGAACTTAATACACTGCGGGTTTTATTTATCTACCATTCTCTCCTGCAACAGCATGATGCAAGACTTACTTGGTTAGAACAAGAGCTGAGTTGTTGTTGGAAAAATCCAGCACTGCTGCAAGAATAAAGCAGTGTTTATAGGTAGTACAAAACTTATCAGGAGCCTCTTGACTTTGTAGCTGGCTCCTGACTTGTCAGGTCTGGTATGTACGGGTACAGCTGGCATGATTTCCACAGGTCAGCTGAAGCTTGCGGTAGACCAAGTCCAAGTTTCTTCGGTATTTCAGACAAAACCTAAATGTATTCTCATCACTAATACAATAGAAGAAAAATACAAGTATCTCCTGGACAATTTTCCGTATGTTAATTTTGTGAAGTGCTTGCAATCCTTCAATACTAAAAGCTAACAAAAGGTATTTTAATTGCTATGAATGTAGTAAAAAGCCCTTTGATTTCTTTGAGGGTTGGGTGTTTCTTTTTCTTTCTTTTTTTTTTTTTTTCCTTACANTTTTTTTTTTTTTTTTTTTTTGTTAAACAAAATTTCTGCGTTGGTGTAAGGCAGATTTTCCAGGCTTCAACAAACCAGATGGCCATCCAAAAATGCGATATGAAATTTTTATAGGAAGCTAAGAGCTGAACCCATCTAAGGGAGAGATTTTTCAGAGATTCCAAACTTTTAAAAATAAATATTACCGCAAGATCTTATGGATCTACATTTGAACTGTAACGAGTAAATAAATAGCCGCAGCAATAATTACCTAAATTCTATATTTAGAAGGAACAGAACACGTGCAATAAACAATAGCACATTGTGATATTAATGAAGCGCTCGCTTCCTCTAAATGTAGAAATTCAGCAATTATCACCAGAATTGGCATGTATAAAGGTGCCGGTGACAATTTTAAAAAGGCATATTGCTTATCTGATAGACCAGAATGCATGCTTTGGACCTGATGCATTCTGTTATGAAGCATTCAGTGACACAGTCCCACACTGAGCCAAGCTTATGCTCGGCACAGCGACGGCTCTGGTGGAGAGGAAGAGGTGATTGCAAGCCTTCCTTCTGCTTGCCCCAACTTTGCGTTGGCTGGAGGCCAACTCAGCCATCAGCACAAATTAGAGCTGCTATAAAGATGTTCTACTTTACACCAGCAGGTTTGGACCCCTGAGGAGCGCACCACTCAGACATCAGAGCATGACTGAACTTCAGACCTTTCCCATCAAACCTCTGTCAGGCACCTTCCCTGCTAAAAGGTGCCTCCTTTATGCTCTCAGGCAATTCACCTCGTACATTTAGAGCCTGTCAGGAAAAACTGACAGGGCCGGCCACACCAAGCTGAAAACTCCCTGAGTCACAGGAGTTGCCCTCTTAAGCTTTAAGGTCACTTTCAGTAATGCTGCTTTGTGGCCAAAGATTTGGTCTGGAGACGTCGCCAAAGAAATACCTCCTGGCAGCTTGTGCTTTTTCAGATCTGCCTCTTTGGCCCTGTCTGCACACTGAGCTAAACTGCTCTGCTGCCAACACACCGCACCGTGACTCTCCAGCCTGCCTTTGTGTCCTTAATTCCTTCCAACTTTGCTTCCTGGGTGAAAAATGCTCTACCTGCGTTTTTTGTTAGACCTCTCCATTCAGTCCCGTTTCCTATGTCTCTATTCTAAGTCACTCATGGAAAGAAAACAAAGTTAGCAGAATGTAGGAAGGTGATAATTTATCACCTGGCCAGCTGCAGGGTCTGAGTTTTAGGTTCCCACCCTATTACAAGCCAAGCAAAGTCAGTCACGGGGCAGAGGACCCTGGCAGGGGGTGAAGTCTTCCTTAATTCTCTGAGAAAGGAAGGCTTGATACTTATCTCTCTAGATTGCAACACGCAGAAAGCACTGCTGAACTACTAGGAGAAATTTCCTTAAAGGACACAGGCTGGCCAAGGAATTTGTAGCACAGAGCGTTACAGTCCAGCCTGGCCTTGCAGTGGTCAGAAAGCTCTCCTTCTGTTTGGGAACTGGGCACAAAGTAAGTGGGAAAATTAATTACCGAAGGGGCATAGTAGCCACGTTTCCAAATGACATAATTTGATTCATTCATCAGCATTCAGAATGTGTTTGTTCTGTGATGTAGACCTAATTGAGCACTGTGGTTCTGCTCCTGCAAATGCCTCCCAAAAGATGGACACTTGCCACAGCAGCTCTGCTAGAGCTCCACGCATCCCCTGCAGCCACACCGGTGGATGCAGGGACTACATCTAGTCCTGGTGGAGCGATGTCAGGAGTCGGTCACTCTCTTTCACGCTCAGAACATTGACTTCGTCTCTGCCTCAGGAAGCGTCACCAGAAGGTGACTCAGAGGGCTGCAGGAACATTTCGCACGCAGAGGTTCCTAGTCTATAGGGAGGTGACAACCATCGCACACTGTCAGGGTGGGAAGGCAAACTTCTGCATACATTGGAGTGTTGTGGCACTGAAAGTACACAGGGAGGTCACGGGGAGAGGATAACGTACAGCGAAGAAGTCATACACCAGCCATGCCAAAAAAACGAGATGACTGAAATGACTGCGGCTAGTGTTTTCCCCCTGCAAGAAGGTAACATTGACAAAGGACTCGGGGTGCAAAAAGTTCTCCCTAGGTGTCTACAGAGGCAACCTAACTAGCTTTCTAGAAGAAGTAATTGTTCTTTTTCTACAGAAACTTTCAGAGATGATAACATGTGTGGCTAGATCCATATCACTGAGAATTTAGATGCACCAGATAAAACTACTTGTTGACATAAACCGCTCTCAACAACTGATCCTGTAGAATAAGCGCTTAGAAGGAGCTTGCAAGCTCAGTAACCTGATTCACTCAGTACCCGTGCTGCCTCTGACATCTGATGGTAGCATCACCATACACTGTCCCTCTCCATAAAAAGCCAAAGACACGGAGGTGCAATAATTTCCGCAAGGACAGGAGAGATGCCGCCTCTCAGCCACCTAACCTCTGGGTGGATTTCTGACTGGGCAAAAGTCATTGGAGCACACTAACACAGGTTTAGGAGCTCTTGTTGAGGCGACCAGAAAGAAACTGCTCTTCTCGCGCTAAGACAGGTCTCTCTCTCCTCTCTGAATGAAACCTGAGGTCTCTTTTCCAGTCGCATGAACCCCTAAAATGTACTGTGGCATTTAAGTCGAATAACCTAATAAATACAGGAATTACCGCGTCCCAGAAAACATATACATCCCCTTGCCTTCCTGTGCTGGGGTATAATGACAAAATCATGCAGGGGCACATATCCCAGCCCTCGATGTTTTTGAGATATACTGAGTCCGTGTAGGGACTGCTAAGCGAGCACGCAATCCAACCACGCTCGGCTCTTCGCAAGATGTTCTTTGCTCACGCAAGCTCTTCTTGTGTTTTCCACTCAGCAGCCCAATGACTGTCTACAAAAACATGTAGTTATAAATGAGCACACCAACTGGTTCTCAACACGGAGCAGAACAATCAGGCGGTGGAATGCACTGGGAAATTCCCCGTTCTGCGCCTTTTGTTCCAAGGCTGCTAATGTGTTTTCCATGAGAATCTCTTCTGCAATGGAAAAAAATAAACATGTCCCCAAATGTTAGGCAAACAATTTATTTATTATTAGAATGAAAGGCAGAAAGGGGAGTTTAGCAGAACTTTAAACAGAGATTTATTATGTAGGCTAAATATTTTTAAAATGCAGAAATGTGTTTCAACAATAGTCATGTTTGATAAGAACTGCCACATCAAGGCCTTAGAGACAAACTCTTCTGAACTGCCATTCAGATTAGCCCAACTGCAATCTGGAGTGATGTCATGTACTTGCACAACGTCGCAGAATCAAGCCTCTGTTACTGACTAGGAAACTACACCACTTTAGGACCTTTCTTCATGACCAGACTCACTGTTCCCATGAAGATGGAGCCATAGACCTAGACAGAGCCAAGAATAAAAGGGACGCTGCATGCCCAAACATGGCAGGTTACGCTTAGCATGCTATCTGCCATGAGCATATTGGTGTCGCACCCCTGAGATCATTCAGTTGACAGATGTCCTCCAAAGTGGAGGTATCTAGCTCCAGAGTAAACTTCTGAAGCAGCTCTACAAGAATTGTCTAGGTTTAATGGTTGTCTAGCACCCTGTCTCTGAAAGTGAAGCAGAGGAGACAGGGAAAAAAAAAACCAAACAAGAAAAATGAGAGTTGATGAAGAAAATGGACTAATTAGGTAGCTGAAATGATTAAAAGGACCAGAAATGTAAGATAAGAAAGAAGAAATGGAGAGAAACACAGGCAGAAAAGAAGTCAGTAAGTGCAAAGCAAAAGAGTGGTCAGGAGAAATTCAGCTGCTGAAATCCTGTTGTTCCACGTGTTTTTCTAAACAGCCTCCTTGTAACAGATAATCCATGACATTTGTTTCTTAATTCTCCCAGCATGCCCAAGCAGGACTGTGGTCTGTTGACTGAAATGCTGCAGCATTGACCATAATTACAATATCATCGCCCTGCTACCAACAGCAGCCGTAGCCTATGCAAAATAGGATCCTCACGGATGAAAACACGCAGAGGAGAGCTGTTTCGAACAGCAATAGCTCTATAAACATGTTATGGATTTACAAGTGGCTTTCAAACAAAACTCTTTTCTGCAACGAGGGCACAGCTAAGGGCTGTATAACGTCTTTTTAGCCTTTTCTCAGTATTTCTGAAGTATTTTTTTTCTCTGGCTGTTTTCCTAAGGCACAATCTGTTTTTAGGCTATACAAACAACAACAATTTTGCCTTTTTGTTCAGGGGAAGCAGGACTTGCGGTGGCTGAAAGGGCAGCTGAGGTGAGCACGATTGGGCCCGTCTCTTCTGCGGTGGCATTGTGGTTTTGCTACAGGAACCAGCCAAATGAAATAATTGTGTGTCTTAATAAATACAGCCCTGTGTAATGCTCACTGTGAACATGTGTACTGGCATTACGAGTGAGAATAAAAGGGGTGTACACTGCCCATAATTGATTTTCTTGTGCAGTTATCCACACTCCCCTGTATCCCAACCACATTTCCTTCTGTAGAGACCTTATGTCTTGTAACTGTTTATCGTGAGGATTCAGCAAACCTATGCACAGCAAAACTCTTGATTTATGGTCACTGAATTAATTTTTAATTAATCCTTTCCCAAAATATCAACAGAGTGTTTTGATTTCCAAGAGTAGTTTAACAGTAAAAAGAAAAAAAGAAAAAGGGAAAAAAAAAAGAAAAAGAATTTTTTTTAAAAAAAAAGCCCCTACTTGCTCCGTGACTTAGGAAGGCTACGAAAGTTACATTTTCCTCCAACTTTGGATGTTACAGGTCACAGCATCAGCTTGCACTAGTATACAAAAAAGACTACCTGTATGTTCAGCACAGATACAGCCTCAGAAAAAATCTCTTCATCTTTCCAGCTGCAGGGCAGACACCGAGGTTTTAAGGGTGAAAGGATGACAGAGGTACAATTAAGGAGTCAATGGCTAATATCTCAAACTGTTGCCTTGCAGAGAGAGTAACCTGTCAAGGGCTGCAGAGGCTAGTTACTCTCCAACGCATAAGGTCAAAAAAGTATCACCCAGCATATTAAATTATACTTAAATGATGTAGCCAATGCCGAACAGCAGCTCTTCTCTGCTGCGTTGTGATGCTAATGGTCACACAACCATGGATAGATCCTTGAGGTCCAATCAGGATCTCGCGTGCTTGATAGTACGTGGGCTTAAAAGCCTGCTTTCTCCCCAGGGGGACAAAATATAGATGAAGACTAAAGTTAATCAAAGTTTTCCCCATCAAAACTAGCTTGTCATAGGAAAAAAAATCAACTTTTTGTTTTACTTACACTTCTTGCGTAAAGCAGAAAAGAAATAGCTCAGCCTATTTAACTACGTGGTCCTGAGAAGGAATGACCTTCTCCCTTCATCTCTACTCCTGTCTCATTAGCGCTGCCTTGACCTTCTTGTACTGACCTGACCCTGTGTCTGAGCAAAATCACCTCACTAACATTACAGAAAGTTACCGTTTTAGCAGCCTGGCGAGTCCAACATGGCCTTGGGAGGAGATGACACTAGGGAGGATGGAAGCATGTAGCTCTGTGCAGGGGGCTGAGGAGTCTCTTTCAGCAGCATTACAGTACTCAAGCTTAGGACCTCCTCTCTCATCAAGCCATGTCGTGTTGTTGTCATCCCTCAAAAAATAAATAATTAAAAAAATCAAGAGTTTTCTTTTTTCAGAAGTATTTCCACATGCAGGCAGTCTCATTAGACAAGCTGTGAAGAGGACCGCTGTCCTTCCCAGCAGAACTCCTCACTGCAGGCAGGAGTGTCCACTGGTGACTTTGAAGCAAGGGAGGGAACTGAACCCATCCAAGTGCCTTTTAAGTTCCTTCCAATAACTAGGCTTTTGCTAAACCCTAGGGCATCTGAGTCGACTGCTGAGGTCCCAGAAGCTTACGGGATAGCAGAGACTTCTCGGTGGAGAAGGTCTAGGAGCAGCAGCTATCCCTGTTCCTTACCATGCCACAGCCATAAGTATGTCACTGCAGATCAACACCACGGACTAGAAAATAAAAACTTCTCCATCTGGTAGGTCAGACTTAAATGTCGAGCTCAGCAACTTCATGGTAAACTCAGTTCACGTGCAAAGGAAAATCTGGTTTGCAACTTCATTCCAACCATATGTAGGTTTACCCGTTGCCCTTAATTCATCAAGGACCAATTTATCATTCCCTAATTAGACAAATCAGTGATCATTACATATAGACCTCAGACGAAAAAAAAAAGACAAATCAGAAGCTAGAAAAGGGCCTGGAAGGAGTCCTTGTAAATACCACTAGAGACTTTTTCTCCTATCCCTAGTTGAGTTATAGCAGCAATATGGTAAAAATTTTGCAAAAGACTTGGCAATAACTATTTCATATTGCATGTGACAGAGTCTCATGCAGGAAAAGTACATCATCTTTGGGCTGAAAAGTACAGAAACAAGTTTATGCTGAATTTTGGAGCTAGATGATCTTTAAGTTCCCCTCCAAATCAAACCATTTCATGATTGTATGATGAAATTATTTCCAATATCAAAGATTAAGGAGCCGAAGAAAAACCTAAGCTTTCTAACTGCCTTTGCACCATAAATAATTATTTCAAATGACTTTAAAAGAAGAATTAGCTTGAGTCTAGAAAATCCACAGAACCTCAAAACAGATGTTTTGTTAGTGGATCAAGTATCCCACAATTATAGACTGTCATTGTACCAAAGGAGATTATCAAAGGATCCATTCACAAGAACTGGATGATTCTTATGCATGGGTAAAATAACATGCCATCTTTTATTCTCCTGTATAAGACATGACATGGAGTCATCCACGAGTCTTTCTGCAAAGGCAAGGATCACACAAAAATATAGAAAAACATAGGATTAAAAATGAGGCCATTTGGATCATTTTTTTCTAGGACTGAAAGGACGAAAATACCTGAAGGAAATTTGGGTTAAAGACAGGAGCAATCTACAGCTTCCTTCTATCTCAGTCCCAGTCCCAGTCTATCTTTTGTATTTTCCATGTTTCTTTTTACCTGTTGACTTTTAATTTTTCATCCTTCTTTTTTTTTTTTTTTTTTCTCTTATTTGTTTGCTGGTTTGTTTTGATAGATGCCATAACAATTCATGTGCTGAGATTATGGCATTTAAAGTAGAAATTGAAGCATTTTTTTGTATACCTGGCCTTTTTTCTAATGCACAGGAGTTTTGTATTTGTTTGATATGTTGTTACCTAGACTGTTTGTTAGAAAACAAAATGCAAATGTTTAGTAAATAATACAGTTTAAAATAATTTTAGCACGGAAGAATATTTGTAAATAACTTTTGCTAACAGTAGCTTAGGTAGAAACAAATGCTTGAGGGTTGTTTTTCTTTCATCATATAAAGCCAGCATTGTAATTGTGTACAGTTTTTGCCATTGGCCCCCTCTCACCTTCTACTGTATAAAATGTGAAAGCAATATTTATTGTATAAGTCCCTTAGACTCGGTGATCCAGGCAAAGGTGGTAGGGATTTGAGACAGCCTGGCAAGGACTAAAGCACTGTACCCTGATTGCAATCCTTCAATAAATGCTTGTACCACAAGCAGGCTGGCCTGGAGCAATTACTCTGGTTTCTTGCCCCTGAAACTACTTCTGCCATCAGATCCATTAGTTCAGCAAATTTTACAAATCTCCATCCAAGCACTGCAGGTTGCTCACATAGGATCAAGTGAAGGTCCAAGCCTATGGTTCTGAAATCAGCTGGTGGTGTTTCATTCTTAGACTAAACTGAAATCAGCTCAAATGTTGGCCTGGTCAACAGGCTGTAAAAAAAAATAAAATAAAATAAAAAAACCTAACAATCCTTTTGGAAAGTATTCCAAGTATTCACCTGAACCTGAAATATTAAAACTGAAAAAGTTTTAATATTTCAGTTTTTTGTCCCAGTACAAACACAATTATCAAAATATAAAGGTTCATCTGAAAGGCAGATATTCTACTTTTTATCAGCACTATGGAGGGAAAAAAGCAGGAAGCTTTTACTTTGTTTCCCTTGGTTTAATTTAAATAAAAATATTTTAAAAACTTTTTGAAAATCCATTCCAAATCCACAGACTCAGTATTTTATCCAGTCTATTGTCTCTATGGGTAAGGATTAATTATAACATTCAGAGTAAACTCCAGAGGTACCATGAAATGTGTTTTTAAGCAAAAGCCTTCATTAAAATAAGGAAGTTACACCAGTAATACTGCTTCTTTGGTGCTTTTGAGTCAGCTTTTTTGCCAAAGGCCCTATTCTAGTTTCATTCAGGAAAGCCAGAAAGTGACATGTGGAATGAGAAGTGATTGCAACACTCAGAAACCCACGTGCTGTTTACTTTCAAAGAGACTTTCAAATGCAAAGCGCCTGGGCTACTTTTGAAAGTGGCAGCAGGTCATTCACATCCTGATTCTCTGATGTGGTTGGACATTAGGGAAAAAAATTCTTCGCTGAAAGGGTTGTCGAGGCCTAGCCCTGACTGTCCAGGCAGGTGGTGCAGCCACCAGCCCTGGAGACATATATAGAATCATAGAATTATCAGGGTTGGAAAGGACCTTAAAGATCATCCAATTCCAACCCCCCTGCCATGGTCAAGGACACCTCCCACTAGAGCAGGTTGCTCAGAGCCCCATCCAGACTGGCCTTAAAATCTTCCAGGGATGGGGCTTCCACCTCCTTTCTGGGCAGCCTGTTCCAGTGGCTCACCACCGTCGTAGGGAAGAATTTTTTCCTAAAGTCCAATCTGAATCAACCCATCTCTAGTTTTAATCCATTCCTTCTAGTCCTAGAACCACCCAACGTCCTAAGAAGTCCCTCTCCAGCTTTCTTGTATGCCCCCTTAAGACTCTGGAAGGCCGCAATAAGGTCTCCTGGCAGCCTTCTCTTCTCCAGACTGAACAACCTCAACTCTCTCAGCCTGTCTTCATAGGAGAGGTGCTCCAGCCCTCGGATCATCCTTGTGGCCCTTCTCTGGACACGTTCCAGCACGTCCAGATCTTTCTTGGAACAGGGGCTCCAGAACTGGAGGCGGTACAGAGACATTTAAAAGATGTGTAGATGTGGTGCTGACGGACACTGTTTGGTGGTGGGATTGGCAGTGTTAGGTTAATGGTTGGACTTAATTATCTTAAAGGTCTTTTCCAACTGAAATGATTCTGTGTGTTTAAGAACACATATACGTTTAAATACCTCAGTTGCCAGTTCCTGTGAGTTTCTCTCCAATATTACGATGCACGTTCAGCTCATGATGCTCCAACTGCAGTAGGGTTAGAGTTGAGAAACGGACATGTGGAGACTGAGATGTTTACTTTCTGCGATTCACCTCAGATTTTACAAGAAAACACCTATTACTCCAGACACAATTTCTATGTATTTTTTTTAGGACAAAAGAGAAAATCCTTTTCATGTTAAGAAAAAAATGATTAAATAAAAAACCATGACATATTTGCATTGCAGACACAGTGAGATCAAATCCTCTATTCTGGTGCTGCTGAGTGATTCCCAGCTTTGTCCTTCATACAGTCCTTCTCTTTTCTCTCTGCCTTTTTTATTATTATTATTATAAAATAGTAATAATAGCAGTCCATCACCTGTACTGACAAGAAGACCGAGGTGGTTTACTTTTCTTCCCATAGGAAGCTGCTTTCCCACAGGCCGTCCTTCTGCTGGGGTGACAGCAGAAATGAAGCACCCAAAGGGTTTATTTCTCTGTCCCAGTTAGACCCACGCAGCTCCCTGGGACAGCATAATTAACTCTGTCCCATTAAAACACTGCGCACTCTGCAGCAGCACCTCAACCCTGGTACTTGATGGATCTGTCCTAGTTACCAGCAGCCCTGCCCATTCTGTTTCGAGGCACAATTACAGTAAAGCCTGGAAAGAACAACATCAAAATCAACCATTGCAGAAGGATAAAGTGGTTTTTTTTTTTGTGCTACTCTCTATAAAGTATATCATCAAAATACCAATGACATCATTCACTTACAGATAGAAATTATGCAAGTCAGAGATCTGTTAACACGCCACTTTGCTACTTTCCAGAAAGATGATATTTGTGCTTCTCCAACTTTCTCTCTGCAATATCATTCAGAGGAGAAGGAGGAGGGGGAATACTGGGGAAAGACATTACTCTTGGAAGTCATTTGACCAAAAAAAGCTCTGACTTATCTTGATATGTAATTTAAATATTAAAACCCTAACTGCGCTACAGTATTTTCCAGCTACCAGGCATTGTTATAGGAAAAAAAAAA
>VWZK01003703.1:52008-75440 GCA_013396935.1 Baryphthengus martii | reverse complement strand
GCTTATAAAAAAAAAAAAAAAAAAAAAAAAAAAATCATTGTAACCAAACTGAGTTTAAGGCAAAAACTCCAACAACTATCCTCCTCCCCATCCCTTATTTCTACCAATTACCTTTTTTAATTTTGCTGTTTGTAAAGGAAACAGGGCAAAACTAAGAACTGGGAAATACATTTGGTTTTGAGTATGAAAAGTAACCTGTTTATTAGCTCCAGGCAATCTTCCATCTTTGGGATTCGAGATCTGCACAGATTGCGATGTCACCTCCCGGCATTCCCCACTGCGAACCTCAAGTTCGTGGGAATGACCAATACTAATGATCCCTGAACTGTTTCCCACAGCCAAATGACAGCTGTGATTCTTTAGCCCCAGCTCTCTGCCTTAGAGCTGATTCAGCGGTAAATTTATGGCACTTCCTCTGAAGTGTCCCATGCTGGTTTTGGACATTTATCACCCAACCTTATCATCAGAAGATGTGTCTTCCTCATAACTCATAGTCAAGTGCGTACTTCACCAGACCATGGGTAGCAGGGAAAGGCAGGTCTGGTTGTGTTCTGGGAGACATCCAAGGCATTTATCTTGTAATCGCCTTCCTTCAGTGGAGGAGGAATAATGGTGGAACTTTGTGCAAAGCTTGGAGGAAACGTACCTAAAAAACATGTCTAGGAGGAGCATTGGGCATTTCTGAGCAAGGATATAAACAAACAAAAGAACTGACATCTTGAACCTCTTTCAGATTTGAGACTTTTGTACTGCCCATCTCAGGCTCATGGGAAATATTTATAACCATGTGTATCTGCTGGCATGAGACCCATAAAGTGCTGCAGAAGTTAAACAAGAATTATTTAATGCCCTTACCCAAGCTGCAGCAACAGACATATCCACAAGTCAATCCACAGCACATTCAACTTTTGCTGCTGTTTTCCTTATCGTTGTACTTTAAAGCAAATAACATGAATCACTTCTCCGCATTGGTCTTTCCACCTGTAAAATTGATTCTTAAAGTCAGAATACATTTCTGAATTCATTGGTTGATTTATTATAGACAGTGTGAAACAAGATCTGCACCTGACAAGCTGTAAACCCTGCAGCAAGAAGACTTAAAATCCTAGAGCGTAAAACGGAGATCCTTTTTTAAGCCGTATCTGAAAGTAGAATCTGAATGAAACCCTGACCAGAAAGGGACTCCACAAAATCCTAATTTTGTCCTGATTGTGGATTATTCTTGCCAAAATACATAGTGATGTTTGGCTAGCACAGGTTCTTTAACTGGGTAGAGAACAAGGCACTAACTGAAGAAATTGCCTCTAGGTTCAGATGTGAATTTCAAGCCCTGTCTCTTTCCTCCCCGGTCTCATCAATTCCAGGCAATATTTTATTTTTAAACGAGGGCAAAAGCCAGTGTCTTTAACTTCGTAACTTCTTGTTCAGAAACTCTAGCAGTGTGTGATAGTCTGGTTAAGAACTGTTTATCCTGCAGCCATGCCAGCAAAGCAATGCACCCTTGATCTTTCCATATGAGCTGTTACACAGGGAGCAGGTTTCACAGCAGGTTCCGTGGCACAAAAGACATCACGATGCAGAAATAATGCTCTGAACAGCCAGACACATTCTCACTTCTACAAATGTCTGAGCAAACATCCGCAGCTGGTATTCTGATTTTTGTTGTTGTTGTTTTAAAGAAAGTAAAATTCTGAGGATGAGCTTTTTGTACTTGGCCATTTAGGAGCACGCCCACTGGCTCAAACAAAGTGTTCTTGCTTTGGATCCGGCTGGAATTTGGTCACTGGATCAGGAGCACATCTTCAGCACAGTTCTGTGCAGAGCGGGCTTGAAATGCGCAGGCTAATTTTTCCTTTAGAGTACAAATAGCTAAGGATGAGCTTTTCACTACAAGTCTATCAAAAAATCAGCATGTTTTTCAAAGTTCTGTGGGCTACATGTTTGAACACCATTTTAAATTTTACCGAAGAAAACATTTGTCGTCCGTTTTGGAGCATCACAAAAATTCTCTTTCAAAGTACTGTTATTCCATCTGGGTAGTCAAAATTAGAGAAGTAAATCCCGAGCAAACAAATCAGACTTTTGCACCTCACTTCGTAAAGACAAATATTAAAATTGCAAACAGTAGATAAATAGAAGCATTCTAAAATGCAAATTAATTGTTACCAGCGATATAAGGCCAAGCCAATAAAGCACTCTCATTAAGAAGCTTTATGGAGGCCATAGATTTAATTATCAGGGGCAGTTGTACAACTCGTTCTGACCTACGAGCAGCATTTTTGGTTTGCACAGATGGGCCATAGTGCTGTCTCTTTCCCCAGAACAGGAAAATTACTGAAATCTGTAAGTATTCTGCTCAGCAAAGCTCTCACCCTTGCTTGTCATTCTTGAGTGCAGCATCTTTCTGCTGGCAGTAGAGGTGGAGACAATTTTCAAGACTGTGAAAATCTTGTTAAGTTTCCTCCCTTAATAATTATTATTCTGCAGTTGGTGAAGATAAATGCAGCCTGTTCTCCCTGCTCATTTTCTGCTAACAGCAGTAACTGTCCTACGTACTTACACCATGTGCCATGGACATGCGGGGTGGAGGACAAAGACAAAGCTTACACAGCTGGCTTAATAAATAAAGGGGCTTCAGAAGTTTCACTAAGTATATGCTGGGTGCATAACTCTTTTCCGTTCAATCACTATGAAATAGTGAAATTTGGGGTCTGCTCAAGGACATATAATACACTTGGTGGTTTTAGTTTTACAGGAGGGCAAAGAGCTGTGAGAGGGTTGGGATTTTCTTTTTTCCCTGAGAGGAAAAATGAAACTGTCAACAGCGTATTGCTGAAAAGTCTACAAAATAAGGCCCCGGAAATTTCTTCTATGTACTTGTGCAATACCTTAATAGAAAAAAAAAGTTAATCTGGTTCATTGGAATGTGATAACTTCTGGATGGACTTCAATAATAAAATATGTCATCTCTGCTTCCAACCAGAAGTCCCTGCTCCTATCATTCTGGTTATTCCTTCGAGTAATCAGTTTTCTGTAACTTGCAGTTCTGCTCTCTCACCAAGTAAATGCATTAAAGGCTTACATTGTTGTTTGGTCCTCGTGGTCCTCGTAGTCCTTGCCTTACAAATTCTGGACCACCATCAGCAAAAGTTTTGTGTCTCTAGAAAAAAAAACAACAAACTTCCTAGATGTTTTCATGTCTCTCTGACTTTATTCTTGGAGAAAAAATGTTGGACCACCACTCTTCAGTATCTGAAGAGTGAAAACTTCTGCCGTAAGTTCCTTCTCGTACTGATAATAGACAATAAGGACAGTGGAAAGCACAATTTTCCTCTGCAGCACTGTGTAATTTGCTAAACTAATGTCTGACCTGATCATGTCTCATGTATTAAAAAAACATACATCTAAATGAGTGCCTGAAAATACACTGCCAGCTAATGAACATAAAGGACTCTTCAGATCTTGACTTTCTTGGATTTTTTTAGTGTTACTTAAGAGAACCTGTCTCACGTTTGTCTTGACACCTTCCTTTAGCTTATCTGATCCATTGCAAAGGTTAAAAGAAAGAGCTTCTGCCTGGACTCACAGCTTGTGACCCGTGCCACACAAAAAATTCAGGGCACCCCTTAAGGTAACAGTTTTCCCACAGAATCTGGTTGTGAACACCAGACTTACTTTTAACATACTTAACTTTTAAAAACAATTTTCTTGACATTGATGTATCCATGTACTTAAGCTACAGTCAGGATCACAGTGAGAATATTTCCTGATTTCCCAGAGCTAATGTTCAGTTTCTCTTTGAGGCATCATAAATGCCTGTTACTTTCACTGATCCTTAGTGCCAGCCAGCCCTAGCTTGCCTAAGTTTCACACAGTGTGGCTGCATTCACTGTGCTAATCTTATGTTACATACATTTTTTTGTCACTCCATGTGTTTCTAATTGGTTTCCCAAGCACCCGCAGCATTACAGCTGCTCTGTTTGGCAGCTGCAAGTGCCCGCAAACCCCTGTGTCTTCCTCTTCTACACTGTTTTAGGTATTCTCTTTTGGCACTAAAGTGAAAACAGTTGTAATCAGATGTAAAGTATATATATAAAAAAAAAAAAACCACAAGAAAAAAGCATATGGTAATCTTGTGGCTTTGATGTTGCAAGAGAAGAAAAGTCTCTTCCTGTGTTATGCCCACTGACCCACCCCTGCCAATGGAAACCGACATTTTTCTGTGCAATCTGAGGCTGTTATAAGAAACCAGAAGCAAACTAACCACAATCAGAGGTCGAATGACCAAGAGCGGGCAAGCTGCAGCTGGTGGTGGACCGGGCAGAGGTGAAGGCAGGGCTGACCACAGCATCTTCACACCCACCTGCAAGGCTGCCTGGCTGGACTTTGGAGGTTGAGCTGTCCTCCCAAACCCTGCTGTGCCTTCCTTGCCTGGAAAATGGTATACTGGGGGTTATTAGCTTACAGTGGAAAATGGACACGTTTTGTAAAACACGCAGTCATTTGCATAAAAGGCCAGAGGGATTACTTTAAAAGGTCAATCTTTTGTGACTAGCAAGGGAATAAGCACAGCAAGGTGCTTCATAACCTGCCTACAAACAAGCAGAGGTGAAATGCAGGGTGGAAACCCGTTCTGGAAAGGACTACGTTATCTTTACCGGACATGCAGATCAAATGGGTCTTCGCTTCAGCGTCTCTGATCCCACCTGAGGAAGATGCTCAGCCAGTGGAAAGCACAGTGCTCATTTCCACTATCATGCAAGAATGAAGAGTGGACCCCAGCTCGGCACTGACTGAACCTGTGGTTTGGGGAGGTCTAGGGTGTTTTAAAGTCAATGTTCGAACCCCTGAGTTGTCCTGAGTGCAGAAGTCCTAAGGTTATGGGTGGGTTTGGTTGTGAGCTTCAGTCCTGATCCAGGCTTGGAACCAAACTACTCTTCCTGCACTGGGCGGTTAAGAAACTGTTTCTATGTCTGTCACCACAGTCTTAATTTACTGTGCTAAATACTCTACTAGGCCTGTAACATGAGTTTCTCACAGCAAATGAATCACTATTTGTGTGTAAAAAGAAATGGAGAAAAAATAATGAGTGAGTCCCAGTCCCATGTTCGTTTTTCGATGAAGATCCCAGTGGAATGGACTAAAAATAGTCATGCAGGACAGCAAAATTTTTGCTTAATAAGACAAAGGTGCCCAATCCACGCATGTAATTCTTGCAATGTTTCTACTGAATCAAGCTGTATATGGGGGGAGAAAAGAACTCCTACAAAATATGCTGTTGCATTAATTATAAGTTTTGCATTTGACAGCTTAATTAAGAAGAGTTAGTGTAGGGCTTGCAGAGTTCATGATGAATCACACATATTCGTACAGACTTCATTTTCATGTTTCAATTATACACATTCCTAACTGATGAACAGCAACATAGCATTTTTTGTTTAATAAATGTGATATCTGTTGGAATTGATAACATTAGTTCAGTAATTACTGAGCCATTGTTGTCAGGCACGAGGAAAAAAAAAAAAATAAGTGGAAGGATGCCCTAGTTATAAAAGTTTAGTATCAGCACTAAAAAAAATTGTGTGGGGCCTTCACGTACGGATGCAATACTTAGCAGAAGTCAGTGACAGGAGGTGCCTATGGATCCAATTAGGAGACAAGGGAGAGAGGAACAATAGCTTCAAGACTGGAGAACCAGACAGAGGGTTGGGAGATCTGTGTTTAATTCTTGCGTCTATCACAGACTTCCTGTGTGGCTTTGGTCAGGTTATTTCATCTCTTTATGTCTCAGCTCCCTCTCTGCAATAACATAATATACAAGAATGCAATATCCCCGTCTCGCATACTTTTGTCCACTCTTTGCCATCGTGGCAGCCTAACTGTTGGGATTATCTCCTTCTCTGAATACAATAGCCCTCTGATTTTATGGGGAAGCATCGAATACCCCACTATAACAAAAATAATTGTAAATCTAATTGTCCTTTAACTCATGAGGGGAAAAAAAAAAGAAACAAAAAAACCCAAAACAAACCAAAACCAACCAAACCCTCTTGTGTAGACAAAGCAACAACCTTAAGAAAAAAAGGAGGCAAATACAAGCTCAAACATCTTTTTTTAAAGCAGTGGTTTTGATACACTATTTTGTACCCAAATTTTCCAAGGAGAATTTCTTTTGCCCAGATATGGTAAGAAGCAAGTAGAAGTTAAGAGCTGGAAATACCCACCCCTGACAGAGCTGACAACAACGAGCTAAGGATGACAGTTAAGTTGCAAATTTGGCCAAATTCTTTGGTTTTGTTCTCGAAGAAGGGCTACTTGCTCAGCTACAGGAAACAAACATTTGCAGGAGGGGATCACATGTGGAGATGCCAGAGGTCTCTGCCTGATGGTTTTTTTCTCTTTTGCAGTAATGGCAGCTTGAAATCAAGTTTAGATGTTTAGTGACCTGTCCAAAGTCTCTTACATTGTCATAAAGGCAACTGCTTACACAGAAAATAGATTTCTGCTATAATCACCTTTGAATTATTTATATTGATCTCTAATGAGATTACAGATCAAGAGCCTTGCCTGAGAGAGCAGCTGGAAATGGCTCCTCATTCAACTTTCTAAGGAGCAGCAGTCTGCTCTATTTTACCACCTCATCACCACAGACTGATAATGCACAAAGCACCTGACTCCTATTTCCCAAAATATTTTTTAGAAATGCGTGTTACCTTTCTGACTAAATGAGAGGTTCTATTTTCACCAGGAAAAGCACAAAGACACTGAGTGTATGGAGCGACTCTTATTTTTACGTCCCGTTGAGAACAACAGCAACAACAAAAAATAGTTTGACTTTTCAATGCGCAAAGAATTAAGAAAGGGACAAAGAAGAAAATGACCTCTCCTTGTAACCTACAGGATTACATCATTTTGTGAAATCTACGTAGCAAACTTGGAAATGAAAGCCTTCAAGAAGCAGAGAATCATTTTCTCACCATTTCTTGCAAGTGTTTTGGCAGAGGCGACAGATAAGCATCAGCACAAGAGCCGAGTGAACTCCACCTGATGTGGTAGGTCGTGGGGTTCAGCATAGTGCTCGTGATGCAGGTCCGGTGCTAGAGCTGCTCTCCGATTCATCATCTCACATTTGATTGTTACTAGCAATGACTGCAACTGTTCCAACTGAATGTTTTTGTTTTTCTTTTTCCCACTGGAAAATGCTGATTTATCAAAACGTAGCTGATCCATGGGAACAGAATGATTTTAATGGGGTTCTGGTGGAAGCCAAGGAAACTGGCAGCTGTGCCAGTTTTGGAAATGTCTTGCTCAGGCAGGTTTCTAAAATTATCCCATGTGACTTGCTGCCTGTTCACCTGATATACTGCTAAAGAGACCAAATTCCCCCAAGTCCCAGGTTCTCAGCCACAGACTGGCCAGACCTGGAAACACAGATGCTCAGAGTGCCACTTCTGGAGTCTGCCAAGACCTGGGAAAGTTCAGGAAGAAATATTTTGAAATTATTGAACAAAATACTATTTCAATTTTTGTTAAACAGAGCTGTGGACTTATTCAAGAAGACATTTTTAAAGTCTGACTTTCACTTGAGAGTTTTTTTTTTAATTCTGAAATTTTCCACTGAGTGGCCAAAATGTGGCAGAATCCATTCATGTTTTGTAGTTATCACTTGAGCAAAGTCATTTTGACTGGTCAAAAAGAAGTACAATAATTCTGGTGGGTTTTGTCTAAGCTAAGGTGGGTCTGTGGAAGAATTGGCCTTCAGAGATGCCTTTGTCTTTTCCCAGCTATGGAAAGACCTGCATGGTCAACTGAGGACAGACATACAGCTTCGAGAGTGTTACAATTCAGCATGAAAAATCCTGTTCCTAAATAATAAAAAAACCTCAAAAAATTAGAATAGATTAGGTAAGCTATCTACTGCAGCTGGATGAAATGTAGTCTATTGCTTGTCTCTCTTTGGTTGTCCAGTTTGGTAGTTTGTACTCAGAACACTAAAAAAACAGAATTTGTGATGAGTATGGGATTTTGGTTCTTATTTTAGTGTTGTTCGTAGTATCTGAAGCTATTTCTCCATTCTCTTGGCTTTTGTCTACTTTTCAAAGGCCATCTAGGCATAGTTGCTTCCTTTATTAAACGTCAGTTTAACATTACCTTTTTACCTTCCTCTTGCTTGTACTGCCCTGTCATTGTTCTGAAGCTCTTGGTGACCTCTCTCATCTATTATAGCCGGTTACCCCACAATTTTCCCTTTTCTGTCTCTATCAAGTATTGTAGCTGGGGCAAAGACAGGGTTTACAGGCTTCTGCTTTAAGCTGTGCAGGTTTTACTCACTTTTGCCTTCCTGATGTGGACTACTACATACGCTGGCAGACTCAGATTCTCATGGGATGTCTCTGACAAGTTTAGCTCTTCCCAGTATTGGCTATTGTCACATCAGCTGTCTGCCAGCACCTGTTCATTTTGGTGCTGGACAGTGGCTGCCAGAGGTTTGAAATTCGTCATCGTTGTCATGTTCCCTTTCAATGACATCCAGAGCACATCGCCCCTGGACTTCCCATGTGGTGTCTCTTTCCTCTTCCAAAGGACATTCTGTAGCCTATTGGAGAAAAAATACTAGTTTATCACTTTCATTCTTCCAGTTCTGTTCTACAAGAAATATTTGTAGTAAGATAATTTTCTTTTTCTTTTTCTTTCCTAGGCTTAGGTGGTCTGCAGGCCCTTAGATGTCTGAAATGACCACAAACCCAAGAAGTTTTCTACTTTACATAGATCACATTCCAGCTTCCTTAGTCTCACCTGTTTCTTTGGGCACAGGAAAGTCCTCCTCAGCTGTTCTTTAAAATGTGAGACAAGGATTAGCTGTCAAGATAAAACCACTGCACTAATCAGTTTACAGAGGTGTAAATTGTTTGTCAGAACACAATGCCAGCAAGCCAATTTTGTTTAACAACAATCCTAACAGCAAGCGTCCCTGGGGCGGAAATAAGTAATCAAGCAACCAAGCAGGGCTGAAACTTTGAGAGAGGAGCCATCTCTTTCCAGTGCATCTGCATTGGTATAACGAGACCCTGCACAAAGCACCGGGAAAGGAACTGGGCTTGTCTTTCTGAGATCCTGAAACCAGTGCTTAAGAGACTGATCTTTATTCACACAAGCAAATCGATTCTTTGCTACGAGAAAAGGACAGGAGGACAAAGTCTTTGCCCAAGGTTTTCAGACATGCCCAGCACTAACTTTATTATCCTCAAGTTCAAGTTTTGATGAGATTCAAAGTTGTATGGCGTTTCATCCAATCACTCTACATTAAACCCTCCCAAACATTTGAGAAATAGCAGAATCAAGGCATTTCGGTTTCGATGCCTTGGTACAGAAATTAATTCTGTGCCTATGCCCATGTAGGGGTATGTCCATAAATTCAAAGCATGAGGAATATTGAGCACATCTCATTTCCCCTCTGCATGGATAAATCAGAATTTATTGAGTGAAAGCCGCTCTTTCCCTACAAATTTTGCCTCGTTTCTGTCCTTTGACCATCACGGCTCCCATCATACTATTAAAACCCGTCAGCACACCAAAATGAAATGATTGAAAGGCAACGCTTAGTAGAACTGGAACAGCCCCTTCATTTTTTTTTTATTTCTTACTTTCATGTGTGTGAGACAGGGAGAGAGAGCGAGAGAGAGACTATTGAACTTTAAACTTCCTGATAAGCTGTATTGTGGGAAAGTGCCATTTTTAGGTTTACATGAAGGAGCTACCTCTGAGAACGGCCTTTTAGCCTGTGAAAAAACTAGAAACATCCCAGGAAGTCTCCGAAACATTGTAGCACTGTGAGAATTTGTATAAAAATAAACATTGGATTATTTCAGTCCTGCTCCCCTGGGAAAACGAGACCAAATTACTCAGGGCTACTAGCGTAATCTTGACAGAGGAAGGGAAATTAGCAACTGATGCCAGGGCTTTTTGTTTTGTTTGGGTTTTTTTTTTTGCCCTTCTTTTTAGTGTAAAGTAATAACTTGGAAGAGGCAGCAAAGGCAGGTTAAGCATGTGATTGAAATGGGCTCAGAGCTGAGACCGAGCCCTGGAGGACAGCAAGACAAGCCAGAAGGAGTGCTTTTAAAAGGTGTAAACTGGAATTCAAAGAAACATGAGAGCTTGGAAAGCATCCACTGACAGACACAATCCAAAAGCGGACAAATCCTGGTCTCTAGAGTTCAGGGGATTTTTTAAAGCTTTTTGTAGAGCATTTTTCTCAGGAGAAATTAAGATGTGAAAGGCACAAGGAGTCAAGCAGGGTCTCATGTCACTGCAAAAGCTGTTTCTAAGCCTAGTTAGGAAAGTCCTTCATTTCATGGAAAAATTACTCTGATTAATCTGTCTTCCCACCAGGAAGGCCTGAGAATCCCACATGGTAGTGAAATCACATTTTATTCAGTATTGTTCCTAGGACTAGTAAGGGGTGGTAAAGAAAGTACATGAGATGTTGTGATTTCAGAGATTGCTATAAACTGGGAGAAAGCTGTGTGAAGCAAGGAGCAAGAAGTCTAACAGGGGGTTGTCATAGAATCATTAAGGTTGGAAATGCCCTTCAAGACCGTCAGGTCCAATTGTCTACTAAACATCAGCGTGATCACTAAACCATGTCTTAAAACACCACAGCCACACCTCTAAGGATGGTGATTCCACCACTTCCCTGAGCAGCCTGTTCCGAGGACTAACAATTCTCTCAGTAAAGAATTTTTTCCTACTAACCAACCTAAACCTCACCTAGAGCAACTTTAGCACATTTCCTCTTGTCCCATCATTAGTTACCTGGGAGAACTATAATACTGAAAATGAATGTGCAAAAAAAGAAGTAGCATGAAGGTATCTCCTCTGCAGGGATGTTTCCACAGCTACAAACTGTTCCACAGTACTGAATAAGGCTGAGCAACTCAAGATGTGTTTAAAAGCCATATAGATGTGGCAGGGACACCTCCCACTGGACCAGGTTGCTCAGAGCCTCATCCAGCCTGATCCTGAACACTTCCAGGGACGAGATATCCTCAGCATCTCTGGGCAACTCGTTCCAGTGTCTCACCACCCTCAGAGTAAAGAACTTCTGCCTAATGTCTAATCTAAATCTACCCTGCTAATGATCTAACACATCAGATCTGATCTTCACACTTAAGTGTACTGTCCCTCTCCATATCTTGCATGGCACCAAGAAGACCAGGAAAAGAATAAGAGAGGAGGTATCCCACCTGCTATCTTTGTTGACTCTGGATTCAAGGATGAAAAAGAGCTAAAAACCGTGTATTTCTTTAATGCCCATTAGAAAGATAGGGATTTCAGCTACACGTCTAACAAACTCATATTTTCCTGGAGTGAAACAAAGATGAGAACCCCCAACAAGAACTGAAAAGGATCATAAAGCAGTTTCTGTTGCCCACATTGCTTGCTGCAAAACTCATTCCAGGCAATTCAGGAGTGGCAGCAAACGGGATCTGGTCTTTTTGCTGTCAGATTGGCCAATAGTGGAAGACAAAGGTGAGGTTCTCCAATAAGAACAAAATTAAGGCAAAGAAGTTGCTCCACAATGGGGGGGAAATCAGTATCTCTAAAAGAAGGGGGGGGGGTGGGTGCAAATAGATGATGCATTTTTAGCTTCACTGCCCAATCAAGTTAATAAAAACCTCCAAAATTTCACTGTACAACTGTATGATATCTACAGCGAACATTCAATATCTATTGCCATTAACAACATCATTAATAACAAATGTCTGTTTAATTACTCTTGCTAAGATTAAAAAGGCCATTATTCTTGTAACTTGAGAAATTCATTAGCTGGAAAGTCTGTTTAACGCCAAATGCCCACACCCCACACCCCCCTCTTAAAGGCACAGGCTTTAACACTTGAAGGTATTTCTGACATTCAGGCATTTGTGTTGCTTGAAGAAACACTACCCAGCTGGGCTGAAGTTCCTATTGTGACAATAAGCAAGTGCTGTTACATTCCAGAAACATGGATGAAGCTACAGGGTGGTTGATAGCAGTGTCTTTCCTCCAGAACAGTTAAAAATGCACAAGGACAGAGGAGGGTTCTCAGATGTACCTAAACTGTACCTAAATTGGATTGGAACTGAGACCGATGCTGTTTAACCTCTTTGTTGGTGACATGGACACTGGAATCGAGTGCACCCTCAGCAAGCTTGCTGATGGCACCAAGCTGTGTGGTGCAGTTAACACACTGGAGGGAACACATCCAGAGGGAACTGGACAGGCTAGAGAGGTGGTCCCAGGCCAACCTCATGCAGTTCAACAAGGCTAAGTGAAAGGCCCTGCCCCTGGGGTGGACAATATCAAACAGAAATACAGGATGGGTGATGAGTGGATGGAGAGCAGCCCTGCAGAGAAGGACTTGGGGGTGCTGGTTGATGAAGCACTGAACATGAGTGGGTAATGTGCTGTGGCAGCCCAAAAAGCCCCAGCTGTGTCCTGGGCTGCATCAAAAAATTTGTGTCCAGCAGGCCAAGGGAAGTGGTTCTGCCCCTTTACTCTGCTCTTGTGAGACCCCACCTGGAGCACTGCATCCAGCTCTGGGGCACCCAACACAAGAAGGACATGGATCTGTTGGAAAGGGTCCAGAGGAGGCCACAAAGATACTCAAAGGGCTGAAGCCCCTCTGCTGTGAGGACAGGCTGAGAGAGTTGGGTCTGTTCAGCTTGGAGAAGAGAAAACTCTGGTGAGACTTTACAGCAGCCTTTCCGTACCCAAAGGTGGCTACAGGAAAGGTGGAGAGGGACTTTTTACAAGGTCTTGTAGTGATAGGATAAGGGGCAATGGTTTTAAACTAAACCAGTATGTATTTAGATTAGAAATTAGGAAGAAGTTCTTTACTCTGAGGGTGGTTAGATTCTGGAACGGGTTGCCCAGAGAAGCTGTGGATGTCTCATTCCTGAGCTGTTGAAGCCCAGGCTGGATGAGGCTTTGAGCAACCTGATCTAGCAGGAGGTGTCCCTGCCCAGAGCAGGGGGCTTGGAACTGAATGATCTTTAATGTCCCTTCCAACTCAAGCCATTCTATGATTCTATAAATCACTTAGGACCATCCATCTGGATGAAGGAAAAATAAATGCTCCTGCAAGATGAGCTTTGGTAGCTGCATCCCTCAGTACATTTTGAAAATTCTGGTTTGTAATGTCATCTATATAAAGCAGCTTTCTCTCATCCTGTGCTGAAAGGGTCTTGTATCAGCACCATAAACCCCAACTCCGTGGATTATGCAATGTACACCTGTCATAACCAAAACCTTGTGACATCCAACACTCATGTTTGCCTTGCTGTCGAAGAGAGGAAGATGTGCTGGTTGCAGCAGTGCCTGTTAACGCGGCAGTTTGGCTGGTGTCCATTTTTTGATGGTACTAAACTCGTAACACAAATTCCATCTCCTGAACTGAACGGGGTTCTACAAGCAGGTACAAACAGAGCAATCACCTCCTCCTAAAGCATCAAAATCTGTATTGCTCCTTGACTGGAGTCCAGGGCAGGGAGAGAACCTGGCCTGTGGCACAGACAGACATAGACAGGTAAACACGTTTCCCACCTCCAAGCTTTATCAATGGTGGAGAAAGGCTATGGAGAAACATTATTGCACTTCACAGCAATAGCAAAAAGGGATGTGTTTCGCAGGGTAATTCACTCTGGAAGATAAGAGGCTGCATTCAGGAGTAGCACGCCAGTTGCGCCCCTCCACCTGGCTAACCTCCACACCTTGCACACCTTATAATCACAGCACAAATGAGGGAGATGTGCTGGAGATGGTGGTAGGAAATGGAGCTTTCAAAAAAGATACCCAGATGATTGGTATTTCAAAAATTACACCGAAATAAGGCTCACCGTTCAGCCCGTTTGTGCACATTTTTTGAGAACCACAGGCTGCTCACCAATGTCTGTGCAATATCTTGTCATTTTACAAGAGCTGAATTAACTGTCCTTCATGACAATTTTTTTTATATTGGGTTGAAGGGCATCAGAAAATATAAAGGGGGGTTAGAAATGTCTAAAACTGGAAAACTTGCCTTTGAGGAAAGGGCAGTGACTTATCCTCTTTCCTTCATTTTCTCAGAAAATTACAACAGCCCCAGCTACAATGGTCAATGACGTGATGGTGACAGCACACCATGAAGAGCTGTGCAGCTACTTGATGTGATACCAGGACAGTAAACTGAGACTCAGTGGTTACACTCTGAAAATATTATAGATAATGTCAGATTTTAAGAATATCTCAGAACCACCAGCCCCCCTTCTTGGGTATATTTATTCTGTTCTTCTGCTTCTGATGGAGACATCTCCCAAAATCAGAAATCCAGCCCTTTTTTTGTTATTGTTGCTGATGTTGTTTTAAGTTTCCTGCCTTTCTCTCCTGTTGATATCACCCTCAATTCACGTCTGTTTGGAGGGGATTCCATTTTTTCCATTGTGCTGCCCGGGGAACTCAGCTATAGCAGAATATAGATAGTTCTCCCTAAAAATAACAGCTGGCACTAATAATACACTACTGGCAGTTCAGGAATAGTCCTACCGTGTGATACACTGGGCACTTTTACATAGCGAAAGCAGAATGACTTGAAATTACGAGGGAGAAGATGTCAGGGGACCTGAGTAGTCATTCTGAAAAATCTTTAAGTTTACCTCCTAAATATGCATCTATTTGCCTCGCCCTATTTGCAGATGTTGAAAAGTCTTGTCTTTTACAGTCACCTTCCAGCAACATATAAAAATGCCTCCTTCACGTCGGGCACCAACATGCGAATGCCTACCACAAAGTCACAAACATCTGTTAAAAGAGCTTTTTATAAACACTTCTGCCCCGTTTCTAGGTCATGCAAGAAGGTACACTAATTCAGTGTCAAGAGTAGTGGTATTGTGGGCCAGTAATTATGTTAATACAGATAATGATATGTACTTGTATTACAGAAGCTTTTTCAGAGTTAATTTTGCAGTCAAGCAATTGCTTTGCTGTCTTTAGCTTTGCGTTTGGATGGCAAACGAAGTAAAACAACAACCGTAATTTTGGTCAGCCAGAAGTGCTGCATTACAGAAGTAAGGGGCTGTCTGTGCACAGAGGGCATTAACCATTTTCCTTCCGGCTCAGTTTTCTCCTGTCTTGCTTCACCTTCTGAACCTTTAATGCCTGTTTTGAAACACCATACCCATCCAGTTATACCTTGTTTATCTGAAAAGTGTTACATCAGAAGCAAAAATTTGACTTCTCAAAGAGCAATGCAGCTAATGAAGCCACTATAGATTAACAAAAGTAATTAGCTACTTTCAGAAATCTCTGAGATACTCTATGTGTCTATCGCAGACCAGAGCTGTAAGAGATGCTGGTGTGTGGCTTAGGCCCAGGTAAACGGGTAAAAACATCCATATGGCCCATTTGGCCCATTTTTTTTAAAAAAATGCATATACTGCATGTAGCGTGTGTTTTAATAGGTGAGGAGCTGGACCCAGCAGCGCTCATGAGTAACCCACCAGTCTTACCTGCAAAATGGGAATGTTAGGTTGCGTAGCATTCCGTTTTAATTCTTAAAGCTTAAACCTGAATATGATTTATAGACAGAAGATCTGTGTTTTTGTTGACATCCTCAGTCAACTAACTGCTTGAAATATATGTTAGCATAATATACACGAGACACAGCTAGAAATTAAACAGTACTGTGTGTACATTTGATTGCCACATCCTTTTTCTCAGGAGCAGTGTGATTACCGTCAGTATCCAGCTATCCTCCACTCTGGGTTAAATTAAACCATAGTAGACACACAACCAGTTTAAATGTTATTACCCCAGGGGTTAATTTGGCCCATCACATGCTAATTACACCCCTGAAAATTAATACCTTTTTTTTTTTTTTTTTTTTTTGAGGTAAATAGTCTTTTCTAAAATTATTTTTATGGAAAACAGGTTTTGTTTGTTTTTTCAAGAAAATTACATATTTGCAGAGTTCCTGGACTTTTTATGCTGTTACAAGTTACATCTGGTTTTCTCCACTGACGTTGTCCAAGCCAACTTTAAAGGTAAAGCTAATCCAGTGCAAGCCAAGGATCTGACTAAATTCTATAAGCCAAGAAACAGCCAAGCCACAGAGAATATTTAGGCATGAGGCTCCTGCCCGCAGCCCAATGCTGCAATCCCCGGGAATGCACTGCAATTACTCTACAACCTTGAAAAGCCCGGAGACAGCTGCTGGTTCCTGGCTGCAGCCTCCTCTGCTGAAGTATTTTTTTCCAACTTGGTTTCTTCTCATCGCTGTCCAGGCCAGGCCCAAGACATGATCCCTGGGGTAGGATTTTGGTGGCTCCCTCAGTGGCCCTTCATCACCACCCAACGGGGTTGGGCAGGAGGATGGACAAACTTCCTGAGACTTTAGGCTCTGCAAATACTTGCTCTTCCCCCTTTGCAAAAATAACTCAGATCCACGAGCTCCTCTCCTCGCAAAGCCAAATATGTGACCCAGAAGCGTGGTTTGGGTTTTAGAGTTGGGGTTTTTTGTTGTGTTTTCGTCTCCTTGATTGTTTGCTATTAAATGGAAAAGTGAGCTGTGTATTTCCACTTACAAACTAGGCTGGCAGAAGGGAGTCGTCTGGAGTGTATAGCCATACCTCTCGTTCACTTCTCCCTTCTTGTTATTTGCTCTGTAGTTTCATTGTCCCTGGTAGAAAACGAGTCTTAAAACTGAGTCTGAGCTTGCTGAGCAAAGTTCTGGCCCCAGAAATGAGTTTTGCAGCTGATTTCAGTGAGAGCAGTTAAAGTATAGATATTTATCCCTTGCAAGAAGACACAGTATTAACTATATAAATCTTAACATAACCTCTATGTTTATTCGCAGTGGTATGGCTTGAAAACCACCAAAACTGTCATAGCTGCAGGGCAGTATTCATATGTAAAATCTTACTTTACCCTGTGAAAAGAATCCTTGGCTAAGGGCAATTCAATATTCTGCATAAAAAAAATGAGGATGTAACTGAAGAAACACTTCTGTCTCTCAGAAACCTGCAGTTGCAAGGTTTGAACATACATGTTTCTTATATGTTCTCTTGAAAAGAAAGATCACATCCAGTAGGTAAACCTGAAAGAACCACTTAAATGTTTTATTGGAAAAAAGTTCACGCCGAAGCAGCAACAAGGACCATTTCATAAACTAAACGGGCTGGTGGTTCCCAATCTCAGTATTAGTTACTTGTGTTGTGTGTACATATACACAGAGACACATAGCATCCATGGCTATAATGTGGTATTTCATTCTGTCACCCCACGGAAGATTTAAACTTCCCACCAAAATGCAATCCCTTTTACCCTTCCCTCCCTGCTCTGTTCTCTAACGCTTTCCTGATACTCCAGAAAATGCAGCTTCCCTGTCTTTCTAGAGCTGTTACAAACCCAAGAGGTTTCCATGATCAGCTCGGTTGGACAGAGCCAGTCATTGCCCATCGTGTTCCCACCCGTCTGGACACCACGTGCCGCTCAGGAGCTTTTTCATCCTTCCTGTGTGTCTGCTCTCACTTCACTCTTCCTTGGGAGCTGTTTGCTTCCTCTCCCGATTGCTTTCTCAGTACTTCAGCAAATGTTTTCGTTTGCTGGTCCCTCCTCAGGTGTTTCTACCTAAAGGGAGGAGGTATCGTTTCTTTCATCGATGAGGTTTGTCAGGATGGTGCGCTGTGACCGTGAGCATCTGCTCCACAAAGCCCAGGCTGCTGCGTGCCAAAGCCAGTGCTCAGTGCAAATATTCCTGACAGCTCAGGCCTGGGTGGGTGGGCAAAGTTCCTCATCCTGGAATAGTAGGTGAAATGCAAAATGTGAAAGATTTCATCCTTTTGTAAAATTTATGCATCAGAGACATACACCTCCCGGATTTCCCTAGGGTCACCATATTCCTCATGGACCCCTAAATTTGGTGAGACTATTACTCTTTCCCGAGTACTTACATCTTCCCTTCAGGAGCCACTTTGGTTTACCCAGCTCCAGGTAGCTAGGAGACTGTATTTTAAATTTTCTTCCCTGCTCCTTCACTTGAAGCTTCCCTTTCTGCTCAACTTCCCAACGCTCCTTCAAAGGACTCTTGTGCACAAGCCTGCTTCCAAGTACTATCTCAAACAGCAATTATTTGTATTAACATCTTAATAGATTTTCTATCTCTGACATCTTCTACCTACCTAAAAGGAAGATTGCAGGGCTAGGACTGGTAATAATTTTTTTTATTACTATTATTATATATTTTTTTAATAAGTTGCCAATCAGGATTACAGAACGAAAGTCACAGTTGCAGAACCCTACTACTCACATATGTTTTTTATCACTTTTTCACTTACTCACTCTTCTGGTGTTTGCAGAGTTCTGCTTGGTGGTAGTAACCTTTTAGGTGGTTATCAATTTTGTTTAATTTGCAAAGAAAAGCCGTGGTCTTTGATTCTCCTTTGTAATTTAAACAAATTGCAAACTAGTTATTCATAAACAAGACCATCTTTCATTTGAGAAAGCAAGAACCAAAAAATTTTGCCTTAAAGTGGTTGCTCTCCATTTTGTTAAGATAGATGTGTCCCAATTCACTGGAGAAAAATAACAATAGAAAATCTGAAGGCCACAAAGTCAAAATGTGTTTTTTCATGCCATTTGGAGAAATAACTGGAACAAAGGAGATAAAGTGAAAACAACTCAAATTTTAGGTGGATGTGAGAAATATATGTCCGTGTTTTAACATCTTAGTACTTCCATGTACCAAATAGCTAGCTTACATTTCAATAATCTTCTTTAAACTAGTTTTTCTTAACCTTTTTAAGGATTATTTAAAATAGCATCAATAATTTAAAGTTAAGCCTAAATTTATATGAAACACCTTCTGTGCCTATTGCATTCCAGTCTTTTTTTTTTTTTTTTTTTTTTTTTTTTTTTTTTTTAAGGNGTTTTTTTTTTTTTTTTTTTTTTAATTAAGGAGATTCTAGAAGTCATTTCTGACTGCTGTGGCATCTCTCTGCAAATCCTTTCTTCAGCTCCGCTACACTGAGGTTCATTTGTGTCATTCAAATCTTTGCTCTTTAAATATCCTCTTATAAATTTATTATGGCAATACATTCATATCTTTAAGTTTAATCTGAAAGTTCGATAACAAGCAGGAGATGGAATAAATGAGTAGAAAGGAGACCAGACAAAAATTAAAATACTGTTCTGTCATTGCCCGTATAAACTATTAGGGACACTGACAGGATGGTATTTTAATTTTGTCCTCTTCTCCCTCACTTCCTCCACACAACTTCACTCTTCCATCTTCAACTTGTTATGAAAGCTTCTGATTAAACCCTGGAATGGGGTACCATGCACAACATGATCCCTAGGTCTTGAAAAACCAGGGATGAGAATGACATCAGCTAAGCATTGCTGTGCTGCAACCCAGCAGAAAGGATTATTTTCTTTTGTTAATTAGACATCTAAGTGATTCTTGCAGAAAAACACCCTTATTGTCTAAACAATGACAAAAAACTGACATCGTTTAACCCCCATCTCTCACAAACTCCCATGATTTACAGTGACATTATGTGATCAATTGCTTTCTCCACAATTCACGTTATGATGCTAATGCAAAAAGCTATTTGCAGGCCTCTTTCCAGCCCTCTCTAAAGCAAACAGTTCAGAAGTGCTCGCAACCGAGTAACTAAAAATCTGAATGTTGGATTTTTTAGCATTCAGGTATGACTGTTTTCTCTTTCCTTCAGTTAAGGGAGAAGAAAACAAGTCTTTTTTCAGTTTTCTTATTTGTTGAGTATCCAGGTAACAAACTACTTAAAATCAAGCAAACAAAACTTGATAATTGGCCCCCATCCCCATCTGAGCCGCAGAAGGATGTAACCATAGCAACGTGTGGTTTAGAGCAGACCATTTCGTGTACCTTTCAGGATTTAAGCTTGTGAGAATCTATCCCTTCCTAAGTAGAATTATCACTCCAGGACCAGTTTGTTCTTTATTTTAAAGGATGGTTGAAGCTGGGGCCAGAAATACTCCTTGACAATGTGTTCAGGTGGCGAAGCGGGGGAGAGAAAAAAGAAGGGTGAAGATGATATAGATGCACACAGGAAAAAGAAAACAAAACCAACAAAAAAGCCCCAAAGTTCCTCTGTGCCAGGGAACAAACAGCAACGGACACTGCAAAAGACAATAATTAAGGATGAGTCAAGCACAGCAGGTTGTCAGAAAGCACTCCTGAAAATGTGTTTTCTCATGAGCTAAGAAGCCTGGAACAAAGTTGGTGGTATCTCAGCCCTAATGCCCAACGTCTCTTTTGCTGTATATAACTCTCATCGTAAATATACGTTCATATATCTTTGAAGAAGTATATCTATAGGAAGAAAAGTAAAATTAAAAAAAAAAAACAAAAAATAACGAAATACACCCAGGTTTGTAATATGGCAACCTCATCTAATCATGCAGATTCAGGATCTGAGGTCAATTTAATACTTTCATGCCTTTTTTTCCCCATTCCATGAGGTTTTCTACGTTTCTTCTGTCTATGTAACCCAACCATCCTTGTGTGTTTACAGCTAATACCTCTGTAACATTACTGTGCTCACAGAGCTGTGCATATAATTTTGCTTTCTTCCTGCATCCCACTAATTAAATTTTATTTTTTAATGTAATTAAGAGTTGGTCTTGAAATCCATCCTGCTAATGTTAGTTTTTTGTTTTCCTTTTGAAACGGAAACTACAAACACAACAGATTGTAGCTGTCTCTTTTTACATGAGACAAGTCGCATTGTTTAACCAGAGCCTGATTAGGCAAATCAACTGACATGAGAATGAGTGGTTGCACTGAAGAGGTAATATGCTGCACAAGGAAACGCTCAGAAATATCTTGACAAGGAAATCTAAGGCAGAGATCTGCATTCAGATTTGAAAGGAATTAGATTTGAATCAGAACAAAAATACTCTGAGTCAGAATGAAATGTATTCTTGTATTCCCATGTATTACCCTATTACTCTCTGCAGCACCAGAAAGGGGGGAAAAAAAAAACACCAGAAAACATCCAAAAAACGCACAGGATCTTTTTTCAAGAGTGGATATTCTTTATGTGGGCAAATTCCAGATTGCCTCCAGGGTTCTAAAGGCTGGAGGCCAGCAGAGTTACTGGCTGGAGTGCCTAAAGTGGAGACAACACACTGCAGCGTGTTTGACACCGTAAAACGTAAAGGTACACACAAACCCTCTCTTCTAACAGTATAATAACCAAAGCTCGTGCTATTCACTGGGAGTACACTCTGTTTCCCCTAATTAGCACATTATATGTCTCTTTTTTTTCTCTATTTTTTTTTTATTTGTTGATACCCACCTATCCTGTGCATCTTTCAAATAAAAATAGCAATTTGCAATAAAAAAGAAGAGAGAGGGTAGCCATTTACAGTATTTAGAGGTGGCCTTTAGTCAGGTCTAAGTTTTGCATATCTAAGACCGTATTTGAAACCTACAGAAGCAGGTATTCTTGATTTCATTTCTCTAAATTCAAAGCGAAACCTAAGATAGACCATTAAGTCAGATTATTATTCCTGTCCTCCTACCAGTCTTACTGCCATTACTATTGCTGCTACCGTTACCACTGTTACTAATACCATTTTTTTTTAAGGAATAAGCAGGATTTTATTCATCAGCAAATAAATATTGCTTGCTGTTTAATTTTATCCTCAGAGAATTTTGCATCTTGCACACTTTGATAGAAATATAAGCTCATTAACAGAATATTTTTTAACCAGACCATTATGACTTCATTTTGAATCAAAGCTCATTAAAACAATTATAATCAAATGTTTCATTTTCTTTTTCCCTTGTGAGGAACAGCTGAAAAGGTTATGTTTGTTTTTCTTTATCTGAATCTCTAGGGCTATATAAACAGACTACACGGACTTGTTTGTGCTCCTTTTTCTTTACATTTAAGGATTTGCTCGTCGGAGTAGATGTGAGCGCTGTTCCTGGGGTCACCCTCAGAGAACTGCAGCACAACGGGTTGCAACCCAGACCACAACAGAAAACTGGGTAATTTTCAGTTTTGCGCCTGAGGATGCTTCCTCACGGCCAAAGATCCATATGGGAGAAATCTCTTCATGCTACATCATTGAGAACTGTTTGTGTGCATCAGGGATGGTTCTGAGATGGGCTCACTGAATGGACCGCTTGAGTTTTGTGGGCCACAGGAACCCCACACACAGTTGCGTGCCACAGTTACTTAGCAGAAACCCCACTGATTCCTATCATTTTAAAAACGCCATGCTTAATTCTTCGGCACAGAAAAATATCTGGTTTTCTTTCAACATAATCACTTAATAACATCACTGTTGTTAAGCCTGAAACTGTGCTTCCAGTAAAGCCTATCTCTATTGAGCAGTCCATAATTCAAAACAAAAGTGACCAGCTCAAATTAAGAGTAAATAAATCTATACTCAAAACCTAGCAAATCTATATGACAATAAATTTAGAATGAAGGGATTTTACTCCAAAAGAGTGTTACCTTCATGTGGAAAAAGGTGATTATTTTTTTCCTCTGAAATAGATAACAAGTACACAGCATATGCAAGCCACAAGAACAGCCCTTAGCTACAGGACAGCATCACTTTTTGTAACAGCAAACGTCAATTGTCCTTCAGCTACGAGACTAACACCAGAGAGCTGAACGTGAGATAAGAGCTCACGTGTACAAAGAGCTCCCTGTGTACAAAATTTTGCTCAGGAAGGACAATCCTCCATGTGTCTGTTGAAAATATGAAACTTTGCTGCTCTGGTAAAGCAGAATTCCTGTCCTAGCCGAGTGTAACCACCACTCCCATGCAAACAGTTGACTAGTGCAAGGCAGAAGACGAACAAAGTTTTATAATGACAAAGCACCAGTAAAGAAAATACGAGTGGAAAAAAAAAAAAAAAAAAAAAAAAGCCAAACTAACATAATGCTTCGTTTTGATGCCAGTAATTGACCTAGGAGTTGACATCTAATTTTGAGGGAAGAGACAATACAACATAAACAGGTCTATTTTAAAGTAAATAATATTTGAGCATTTTCTAGAAACAAACGTCTTTGTGACAGATGTATTCCTGGGAGCCATATTTGCCAATAGGGTGATCTCTTGGATTTATGGGTTGAAACCGACATTTTCTGGGATGCAAGGAGTGCCTTGTGTTTAATCATAAGGTTTACTTTGATACCTTAAAACCTAGAGTTTGCACGATGTCTCGGCAATAGACAGGAACAGTTTACAGACAATCTTCCAGATGAATTTATTACAGAATCACTTGTTCTAAGCATGGATTTGAAATTCCACAACTCCATGTTTTGACTTAACTTTGAAATGCTCTATTACTGCATTGCTAGCTCGAGCAGGAAGATCACTGTCTTTATTTCTTTTTTTTATATTTAAGTATT
>VWZK01003703.1:31095-51961 GCA_013396935.1 Baryphthengus martii | reverse complement strand
ATTTATTTATAATTTGTGGGGTTTTATATTAGTTTTTATTTTTTCTTCTTTTTTTTCTATTCTCGTTTTTCTTTTTTCCAGTTTCTTTTTTTTTCTGTTCTATTTTTTCTTCTTTCTTTTTTCTTCTTTCATTTTTTATTTTCTCCTTTTTACTTTTCACTTTTTTTTGTTTTCTTCTTTTTTCTTTTCACTTCTTCTTTTTATACTTTCTTTTTTTCTTTTATATTTTTCCTTTCCTCTCTAATTTTTTTCTATTTTCTTCTTTCTTTAATCTTTTACCTGTTTCCCTTTTTTCTTTTATCTTTTTTTTGTCTCCCTTTTCCTATTTTCTTTTTTTTTTTTTTTTTTTTTTTCTCCCCCCAGTCATAAGCAAGACCAAAGGATTTCAGAAACACTGATGAGCAATTCATCTGAGTCTCCTTGCACATTAATGGAAACGGGAGCACTGCTCTTTCTGGATTGCAAAATACCCGTGTGTTCAGCTGCACACAGATCTTCCACTGATGATGAATTAAAATCAGGTGGGCAAGCAATGCTATGTCAAGCACTAAATAACATTCCATCTCTACCAGCCCAGCTAATTTTTTACAAGAAACCAGAATAATAGTCAAAGCAAACAGTTGTTAGGATGTCCCTAAAATTAATAGAGGGGCTACTTTGTAGATAGAGTTTGTTTCCTCAGACCATTTCCAAGCGCAGATCTCTAAATCAGTGGACATCAGATTTATTTCAGATTTAAATCAGTTTAGTTTTCAGGGTAGAGCTGTCAACTGTGTTGTCAGTCATCCTTAGTAGGCTGCCAGGGGTAGAAAAAAAAAAAAAACAACGTGAAGATGGGAGTCGGGGGGAAGTAAAGAAGGAGATATTTTGCAGTATCAATTCTCCTGCGTGATGGGGTATGTGCATTTTTCATTATTTTTTTAGCTCAGTTAGTTAGGAGAGGCAAGTATGACCCTTGTGTCATGTCTGCTCCACACTGGGAGAGTTTTGCAGTGGTCAAAGAGAAGGATTGTTTCTCTCAGGACTGCGCTGCTCTGCCCACGCTTCTCCAGCTCCCACACCATGGCCGCAGTCCTCGACACCCTACTCAACAGCTGCCAAGGCCATTCAAGACCCTTTGGCCTGTAGAAAGGCAAGGCTTTCCCCATCATGATGAGATTTGCCTGGGAGATCTGGTTTTTCGATAAACAAGTCATACAATTTAAAAATTTTTTTGGTTGTTGCCGTTGTTGTTAATTACTTGTTTTAAGAAAGAGAGCAGACTGGGACGCAGTGACCCACTCGTGGATGCTGAAATCATTTAAAATTGTACAACGCAGGCAGTATGGCCAAACCCAGACATTCCAAGCTCATGATCAGGCCCCATAAACCGCGAAATAGTCTTAAAATAATGATCTTTAAAAAAAAATAATGAAAATTGTCTTCTCTTCACTGTTTTTTTGGGGTTTTTTTTTGTTATCTTTTAAGGTACACGAGATCAAATTTTCAGATTTTCCTCATCAAATACGAAGAATCATCAAATGTGAAGAATCTTCTTTTTCTTTTTTCTTTTTTTAAGGAAAGCTGAGGTTGTTAAAATACTACATGATAGACAGAACTTTGGTTTTGAAGAGACTCCTCGAATATTACCACTCTTCTGATAAAATCACAAGAGCTAACAAGGAAGGAATAGCATCTATACATTGCAATAGTCTTTCCCAGGCACTTTAGCAAGACTTACACATTTTATATTCTAGCTGTGCTTTAATTAAAACCAGTTACTTTCTTTTGTTTGAAATAGCTCAAACAATTCAGCACTTAAAAAAAAAAAAAAATACAGGAAAGAAAACAGAAGAAAGAAGCTATCTGGATGGGTTTCTAATAGTGGGTGTAAATCCAGTCATAATCAAGATTTATTTGTATAAATCATTTCAGTGGGAAAACAGAGCCTCCAAAGTGTGCATTCAATTAAGTATCACACTAAACCTTTGTGATCCCTGCGTTAGACCTGGCTAGTGTCTATGCACATTGTTAGTCAAACATAACAATATCATAATCATAAATAACGCCTATTTCTCATGAAAAGCTGACTCCAGTCTAAATCATTTGGGCTCTGCATTTCTATTGGTACTTGTAACTGCCTGAAAGCAAAAGCAACTTTATTATTACAGATTGCAGTCAAATATTAACTGATGAGCTTTCTCCTGGCTTCACAAGATTGCGTCGCATTCTTGCCTGTTATCTGAGATCCTTAATAATGCATCAGAAGACCGAAATTTCAGAAGAATTTGTTTGAGATTTCGTCTTTGGCTTCATCTGCAGTTCTCAATGTGCAATGCATCATCCAAACACATTATAGAAATTAGAGTCTGCATTCCATTATGCATTCAGACATTTATAGCAGAATGATAAACCTGTCTGTACCTCAGGGAGTTGGCTTTATAAATCAAGGCTTCCTGTAAAAAGATTACATTCCTATTTGAAATTATTGGGGTTCTATATCTTCTTTCCATATCATGGTATAATATACATCAGAAAAAGAAAGGAGAATGGAATTAAAGCGGGGAAAAGTGATGTTTTATTAGAGGCAAAATGTGTTACTATTTTATTTTGATTTTCTGAAAGAAAGCTGAGATTCTGGAGTTTTACGTTTGAAGGCTTCACTATTATGGAACTTGTACAAAAAAAAATCCCTGATCTCTCAATTTATTTTTGAAACTTATCTGCTTCCATAGTACCAGAAAATCTCAGAAGTCTTGCATGTATTTGTCATCACTGAACTCCTCTGAGGGAGGAAAATACTATTATCACTATTTCAGAGATCAGATGTTGAAAGCACAACTCCTCAGGTCTCGCAGGCAAGATCTGACAGAGCAGGGGATTGAGCCGGTGTCTCCCAGCCCCCAGGACATACAGGGAGTGAAGGAATAGGAAAAGCAGTCACAGGAGCATCCCTTCTCGGCAGGCAGGATACGACAGGTCAGGATGCACTCCCTGCACCCATTAGCGATAGGAAGGGACTTGGATAGGACGTTTTCTGCTGTGGAGGTCCTGGAAGCACCATAGCACAGTGCCACGAAGTCAGATGCTCCTGCCAAGCTCAGGATTTGGGTTGTCTTTAGTATATACAGCAAGAAATTAGCCTGCTAACACTTGGAGAACAGAAATTGGAGCTTCACAAAGCTTCACTTATCATCTTCCCTAAGTCTTCTTCCACTTCACATAAAACAACCACTTCAAGCTTCGCCTTGGCCTTCCTGAGATGTCTGCCTTGCTAATTATGGTCAATACGATGGCGATGGTCATATAAGACTAGGTGAGTCTAAGTGTAGTCAGGTAATATTGGTCTCTATGATGCCAAGCAAGTATAACATCCCATAAAAAAAAATATTTGATACGCTTTAAGAAGCAATTATACACAACATGGTTTCTTGGGATGAGGTACTCCCACTTTCTATGTGGAACAGAAAATTATAAGCAATTAAGGAACATAGGAAATAGGATAAAGAATGTGAAATTATCTATTATTTTCTCCTTACACATGCTAGCACTTGACTTTGTTTAATTTATCAATCAGTAAATTCAATAAGTCTGTCTGTTCCTCAGCAGATCTGAATTTCCACTGAGAAACTACCACAAAGTACATCATTAAGTGTATCCTGTGTGTATTGAATAAATGAAAAGAAAGGGATAAATTTCAGAATGGAGTACGTGAAAATAGGAATTCCAGAGGTAGGAGAATGTCCAAAGTCACCTGGCTTAGTGGTCAATACTGAAATGTACATATGAACTGGCAAATTTTCTCACTTTTTTATTTAAAATTTGGCTTCTGAATTTCAGAGCTCTGGAAAAAACACCATGAAGCACTCAGCTAAACTGAAAATGTCTTCTTCTCCTAGGTGCAATCACTTAGTCCAATGAATGGCCTGAAATCCTATTAAGACAGTAAGAGTTAGGTCTTCTGGGTCTTTAATTTATACCACAAGTGATACCCACAGTGACTTCAGCATCTACACATTCACTTCATTTAAGCCACAGTGACTTATCATCTGTGCATTAACTTTATTTTATTCAGAGCTCTTTAAGGTTTAAAATGCCTCTTGAGAACTGCAGGATACATCCACCCTCAACTAATCGAGAGGCTCCATGGATCTAAAAACCACCAAAGGACCTTAGTGTGTTCGTATGACACGAGATCCTCGCCTTGGAAAATAAAAGGTTTTCATGTCTGCGGAAATGCAGCCATCTGTCCTCGATTTTGGGGCTGTTTTTTTCCTCCTGGAAGTAAAATCTAGTTTCCTGGTTTCACTGCGAAACAACATTTTCACAGGTATGGTTTTCTACCTAGATACAAAGGCTCAATGCACCGTCCTTAGTCTTCTCAAAACTCGAACCACTTGTTTATTGTGCGGCTTTTAGATATCCCACGTTAAATGTAAGCTATTTGCCACTTTACCCTTAAAAAACTATCCAAAAGCTAAGTCTTATGAGTTAATTTGATCAAGAAAATTTATCCTACGTTGTTCACTTAATCTGGAATTTAGACTCAGGAAGTTGTGGAAGTAAAATCTGCAAGATGAATCCTGTTTCACAATCAATAATCCTTACTCCTTCCTAGTTGGCTACAATTAGAGATGTAGCACGATACAGATAAGGACTCAGGAAGTTTAACATACACAGTATTGATTCCTTTTTATGCTTGTTTTTTAATTTTATTTTTACATTATACAATACTCCCAAGAGATGCAAACAAAGCTGAAGAAGGCCAGACATAGATGCTGTACCAGCACTACAGAACAAAATAATTCAGTGTATGCAATCTTAAAACCATAACCATTAATCTTTTGATGCAGTGCATCTCTGAGTGTGGACTCATAAAGTATATAATAAAACACAGATATGCCACAACAATTGAAGTCAAGTCCTGCCTTTTCTCAGCCATGTGACTTTCAACAGCAGAATAAGAGCACTGGAATGAGCACAGGGTAAACTCTCGGGAAGCAAACGATCAAATTTCTTTATGCTCTTTGCCCTAAAATCCCTTCACTCTTTTGGGTTTTTCGTATCGGGCTATGGAATCGCCTGTTCTGTAGTGGGGCTGTATTTTGGTTGACTGACATTTTTGACTGCCAAGCTGTCAGAGAGTTTCACTGCCTAAAAACTTCAAAAAAATGCAATTGTCCGAGTGAAACTCTTCTAAACTGTATGTTGGAATTTCAGAATATTTCAAAACGGGGTTAGTCACATCTGAGGTGGGGTTAATGAAAAAGAAATTACCTTATTTTGGTTTATGTTTTTTTCATCAAAGAAATCACCAAAGTGTTGCCACTGAAAAGTTTGAATTAGAATTAGTTTCTAAGGAAGGCAGTTGAAGTTTGACAACGGCTGGCATTTGAATTGCATCTGTGGCTTTGGCTGTTTCTGGAAAAGTGTACCCAAATTTAAACAAAATCGCAGTCCTATTTTACAGCTCACAGCTGCAGAGGGATTCTGTGGAAGCTGATTGAACTGCTGGGCAAAGCTAAGGCAACGAATGCAGCAGAAAACGTATCTGACTGGGTATCTTTTTGCCCCATGTTTGTGTGTGGGATTATTACTTATACCTTTTTAAAGACCTTTTGCACGAAGCAGTGATGAGGCCCACACGGGAGAAAGTTAAAAAGCAAATCAGGTAGTTTTCATAGCAAAGCTTTGAACAAAGCAAGGGGTGACATATTGAAGGAAGAAAACAAAATATCAGATATCTCATCATTAATCACCAACCATCTCGGGCACTAAATGAGATAGTAACCTTTGAAAAGACTAGGATGTGATCATAGAATTTAAGGCTGAATAGTAAAGCGTAGGCATCTTTTTTTCCCTGCCATTTCCTTACTTTCAAAGCGCTTCGCTTCGTGATCTTATTAATGTAGTCTCAGAGATAGTCGTGTTGTACTCATAACGAGCAAAGGTGATAAGAAAAACTGGATTTCTGGGAAGATCATTCATTTTATCAGGCAAGGTTTGGGGACGCACTCCTACAAACTGTTTCTCTGATGCTCCTCGACGGGGTATGTGTACGATTTGTGTGTGTGTGTGTATCTAATATATAAATAATATAAGAAAGACACAGTTCATGTGTGAGAGAAAAATCCCATTGAACTATAACATTCCCAGATGTTTTTTTTTCTAGTATGGTGTATAGGCAGAGAGTAGCTTCCCCTTCAATAGCTTGCAAACCTCCTAGTGCTGTTCGCTGTACTTGTTTCAGAGTCACCAGAAACCAGCCAGAACAGCAATATGTATATAACTAGGCTTTTGCATGTTTGTATATTTTTAGTAAACATAGTTATTTGGTACCCAGCTGTGCCCCTGTGGTTTTTTTCATATTGTTTTTGTTGTTTAAAGATCAAAAAGCACAGGCATATACTGTACACTGTAAAGAAAGGAAATGAGGAGGCAAAACTTAGATAACTTAAAAATCTCTCTGGCACCTCTCCAAGACACAGAATACAACTCTAGAGATATCCTTGAATATTACATTATGTACCTTGTGCAGAGCCAGGATCTCAGCACTGTTTGGTTTACATTACTCAAACTTCCAAATAGTGAAATTCTCTTAGTATTGGCTTCCACATCCTCATTATCTTTTGTACCATCAGCTACAAGGGCCTCAAAGAAGCAATTTTTAACTTTCAAATGTGACTAATGTAACCATTTAACTCTAAAAGGCCTTTTGTTTCATGTCTGAATGTGAAGATGTTTTTCTTCTAATCTTCTTTCCTTGACAATAATGTGAACTGTTTCTCAGACTGTTGAGAACTTTGTCTCGGTGAGAGGTTATTACTGATTTTTCCATTTACTCTGTGGGATCTTAAATCACATGAAAGTATCTCACAATGGGGAAAAAAAAAAAATTACTTTATAAAGCAGAAAGGTGATTGAGAAGTGTAAAGGTAATACCAGTGTGAACTTCTCTTCATTTGAGCAAAATGGCAGGAGCAAGAAAGTTGTTCTGTGTAGTGACTGCCAAAAAACGGGGAGGTCCTGACTGAGGTGTTGTATTAGTGATACGGTGAAATTTCAGTGGCACTAAGCGATATGGATCCAAGGCTTTGATGGGAACCAACAGCAGACGCAATAGACTGGAGAACAGCTGGTTGCAAGAGGAAAGCAAGCTGGGGAAGTGTATAAGAAACAGCTACGAGCTTGGCCTAGGGGAGAGGTCACCTTTGCACACCGTGTCCTAAAAAAGCAAACTCAGATTTATGAGCAAGGAGCCTCTCTATTGTTTATTTCTACTAGGTGTCAAAACAGATTTTTAGACAAGAAGTATCTTCTTTCTCTTTCTTAATTTTGGGGGACTTTTCGTGGTGGAAACACCATTTCAGGACTGGAAGTCTTCATTACCATTTAAATCAAAAAAAGCCTAATATTGTTGTGTTTGAGTCCTGGAATTATCCTAAAGGATGTATATTCAACACAATGTTGTTCATACCCAGTCCTTCATATTCGCTGAGATTTACCTTATAAGCAAAGAGAACAAGCCCGAGCAAGTGAATCTTTATGCAGCGAAATAACCAATTACTTCTGTGTGTGCTCCTCCTGAAGAAAGGTTTCTGGATGTGGACATGCAAAGTGCTTTTACTGCCACATTCACCTCCTTTAGACCGTAAATAAAACTTGTGGGCATGTGTTGATGTACTTCCCTAGAAAGTACAAATGCCACAAGTATTATGGATTATCTTATGTGGATCCTGGTAAAGCATTTGTAGATCAAGGTTGCTTGGTTGGTTGTGTTTTGTTTTGTTTTTTTCCCAAATGAAGTCTCAGAGCAAACGTGTGCCCTCAAGATGCACATAAAGTTCCTGTTGACAACAAAGGGACCTGAAGGCACACGCATCCAAAGGCAAGGTCTGGACCACAGTCACACCACAGGAGAAACTCTGACACTGAAAATGGATTTATTTAAGTCCATAAAAACACTGAGCAAGATATCAAAGTACAGAACGAGCACGCAGGGAGAGAGGCAGATGCGTGAAATAGGCTGTGGAGCAAGCGCTCTGGAAGAAAGATGCAAAGTGACATGTCAGAAGAGCAAACATCTGGCGTACATGGAAACAAAGGTTGTCTGGATAAAGTCAAAAAACTGTCTCTCAGAAGTGACTGGTGGGTTATACACCAACTGGCACTTGAAATTCAAATGAGAAGGCAGTAATTAAAATCCTGAAAAGTAAAGGAAGTTTTTAAGAAGCTAAATTCTAGGTGGGTCAAAATAAGCACTGATGGAGCATAATTGTTTCGGTTTTAATACAGAAATCTACACAAAGAAGAAAAATTAATGGAAATTCAAATTTTTTTAAATGACACTGTTTCTAGATACCCCCAAGTACACTATAGACATGCTTCAATGACAGCTATATTTGCTGAAGTATCTACCACCTTATAACATAGATTTCAAACTGAAGAAAGAAAAAAAACCAACATATTTATTTTGAATTCCACAAAGTAGAAATTGTCTTACTTAAAATGTGGAAATTATTTAGAAGATGTGTGTGTGTAATAAAGACTGATGGACAGATATATATGTATGGCAACAGATACCTATGAGTTTGTATCCACAGTGTTTGCAAACCAGAATTTTAAATTCTGTCTTACAGTAATATTTGAATAATATATAATAATACATGGTTTTTCTGAAATATGAATGTCGGTAGTACATTGAGTCTTTTATCTCCAGCAGATGAATCCCGAGCAGGACAACTGTGAAGTGCTCAGTATTATTGATGTCAGAGTTCATGCATAATCTAATTCCTAATCACTTTCCTCCCAATTCCCTTTCCACGGAGTGAGTGTCCACATTAAAATGTAATCTTCGTTGCTGCGAGCAGTGGACTACCAGGGAAAGCTGCCTTCATCTGTGGACCAAGGAGCTTTGGATCTGATGGTGCATGACCTGTAGCCCATCCCATGTGGCTGACCCAACCTTCCCAAGAAGGACACAGCCCCAAATCACCCAGGAACGTGTATTTATAGTTTTCAGGATAAGCAGAGGGAAGGCCAAGGGCTTTGGAAAGAAAGTTTCACCTTCACCCTCAGCCCTTCGCCATTTCCCCTCATCCACATCCCTGTCGGTGCAAATTGCCTCCAGCATCCTCAAAGCAAATGCCTTGCAGCTCTGATCCAAGTACTTCCAGCTAAGTACTACAGCTAAGCACAGCACGGGGGGGCTGTTTATTAGATGAAAGAGAAACACGCTGATGCTTTCTTCCCTAGATCTTTCCTGCTCTCTGCTTGCGTCGCATTCCACACTAGGACTTGGATGTGGTGGCACAGCTCCATGTGACAGTGGAAGGACCCACCGTGTGCACCACCTGGCATGTGCATTTGGGAGTATGGAGCGTGGTGGGTTGCTTGGGGAACCTGTGACCTCACCTGCACCTCCCACCTTCCAGCCCCCGAATCCTGCCTCTGCCCTGAAGAAATAACTGAAGAGAGAAATCGCTCTGATGTCAAAAGTGACAGAAAATCTTCAAAATGAAAGAGATTTGGGGTTTTTTTTGTATAAGACATTTTCAGACACACATGCTTTTCCAGCTCAATGGGCAAAAAACATAACCTTTGTTTCAAATAAATTCTGTCTAGCAGACAAAACTTGAAAACAGCAAAATGTTCCTACAAACACTTTCATTGAATAAACACCCTCATGAACTCTACTGATGATGGTTTCAGTGGATTTATCCCCTAATTCCTTTTCAAGCAACATTCTCCTTGACCTTACTGCTGAGTAAAGTTTTGTGATTCAGCCTTAAAAGTTTCATTTTGGCCTTGCCACAAGGAGTTTGCACAGATTGCTTTAGTTGTGCACAGACAAAGAAAGAGCAAATTTTTAAAATTACTCTTTCACCATCCCCCAACATCTACAAGTATTTGTAGGCTGAAAAACAATAATTTGTTTTACTCTAATCTCATCTACTGCAGAAAAGGAATATACTGTTTCCATCTGTCAATTAAAATGCTCACTTGAAGTGAACAGTTACCTTGTAGGTAATTCTCCTTAATCTCATTGCTCAAATAAAGCCAAATACTTTTACCGGCCTATAGTAAAAAAAAAAATAAAAATCCGCAATCTACTCTGTATAGCAACCTACATAAAACGACAAGAATGGTTATTTAGTACAGAAGGTTTCAGTTAACACTACCCTTATCCTATATTTGTTTTAAAGTTCCCTATGTGCTCTTTGAAAAGATTGATTTATTGCTTTGACTTCTATTTTTTTATCAGTTATTTGCTAATATAGCATTTCATTTAGTATGCCGTATTTTCTCGAACTGCCTTACAAAAAAGAGTCTTCCTTTATTCATTTCAGACATTTTAGTAAGCAATTATTTATGTATGTATGTATGTATGTATATGTGTATGTTAGCAATTAAGGATACCTTTAATATTAACCTAATCAAGCTCCAGTTTGTGGTTAAGTAATCATCACTTTTGCTTGAATGAGATCCTGCCTTTTATGTATTTTACTTAACATATATACATACATACATAAAATAAAGTATAATAGAGGGCATTAAAAGGTTTCTCTGGTTGTATTTTCTCCTCATTTTCCTAAATGCATTTTCAAATGGTGGAACAAGAAACAGCTACACTTGTAGCCTTCTTGTATCTGAGATGAAATAGGAATGTTTGCTGTTTATCGTCTCCAGCCTCCTTTTCACTAACACTTTGTTCCAAATAATAAACGAAATAATGTGTTTTAGGAAGCTGCTGATGACCGCGCACTAGTTTCTGCAGAAAAACAACCCACACCTCCCTGAAATCTAGTTAAATCAACAAAATAAAAGCATGTTACCTCCACAACATTGGAAACCTGAAGTAGGACTTCGGCAAGAATAATGAAATTTCCCCTCTCCAGTTTCACTAAATATCTGCAAAACGCTGCTGGTGCATGCACTGGTGGAGAGAGGCTGCTCAACTGACCACTGGTGAGACCACTGCTGAGCACTGGAGAAAGGGAAGCAGGAAGATCTGTGACATGAGGGATGTTCTTGCTGAGAGGGAGAAAATAATCTGCTCAAGTTACTGAGTTGTGGGGAGTCAACACCAGCTTTCTGGTGTACCTGGCAGACAGGTTATATCACAGAAATGGTTCTTCAGGGTGCGTGCTGGACCCGATTATTGTATTTTATCTGGAAGATGGAGAGAAGATGGGCGTCCTACTGCAAAAAGTCCTGCAGGGAATTCTCAGTTGATTCACACTTCACAGTGCTGGTTTCTTGAGATGACAGCAATCTCCTTTGGTCACTGCATTCAGAGTTCAGGATAGCCCCCGATGCCCTCCCCAGATACAAGACCAGCTGTCTGAAGGAAGGTTTATTGGCAAACAACGCCTCTGCAATCAAAAATATTCCTGCAGAAGGAAATGGGTCATCCCATACATGAAGAAAAAAATCATTTATTTCCTACTTAAAATTAATTAGAGGGCAGAGCAGGGAGCAGCGAGACACTTTAAAAGGACAGCATTATTTCATCATACAGACAATCACCTTGCTTTAATGCAATTTAGAAATTTCTGATATTGGACAGATAAATTAGGAAGATAAATTGGTGGTGACAGAGACAGGATCGGAGAGAGTCTAAGGACTGTGGCAGGTATGTTTTATCTCCATGAACACAGATTTTAATACCCTGTGTTTTATTTCCTTACAAAATGAGGCTAGGTTACCTTTGCTTAGTAGACATAATTGTCTTTTATAAAAGAGAAAAATGTATAAATTCTGAAGGAAATGTAATATCTTTTGACATAGTTTTAGACCACCCACACGGCAAGCTAGGGAAGCCAATAATCTTAAACCAAAATACGTTTAAATCACTGAACAAAGCTTTTGCCTTTTTACACATCTTGCATTGTCTAATAAAAACAATGTGAGCTGGTTGTGAACTCTTTAGAATTTTTGAGACCACTCTTTTGTCCAGTCTATGATGCAGTTATTATTTTTTCCAAATATAAAAACCATTTTCAGTAAAAATATACAATCTGATGTATTCTGAAAACAGGCCTCCAATTTAGAAGGGAAAAGAATGTCATCTATTTTTAGTGCTGCATATCTCTTAGTACCTGATATGAGGTCAAAAATCTGCTGTGCTACAAAGGTTTGATAAAAGAAAAGGATACAAGAGTATATATACATTTTATGGGAATCTGTTTGGGTTTTTTCATACCTAAAAAATCAGAATTGCTGCTGACCTGATCTTCACCATACTCAGCACTGATTTTAGAGCTTGCTGCTGGAAAAGAAGTCTCACAGCACTTCATAGCACTTAGTTTATGCTTAAGGGTTGAAAAGGGTATGCCCTGTGTAAGGTAATTACCATCCACTCCCACTCATGGCTGGCCCCTAGCAAGGGAATATGTTAGTAACTTGAAAGGTGAATTCAAGACCAATTTCCCTCAGAAAAGGATGGTCCTCAACCAAAAACCGCTGAAAGCACTACAAAAGACTACCGTGAATTAAAATTCTATTGGCTTCTTATATAGCAAGGAGAGAGCATCAGCAAAAGATCCTCTATTTGTGAATTTGAAGATTTTTGAAAAAAAAAAAAAAAAAGACATAAAATCTGTTTGACAAACGTTTGTATTTACCCAAAAATCTCTGAATAAGAGTCCCTTAACTAGAGCCAGAATCAGATGTAGGACCTTTGTCTGTGAGAGATCCTACTTGCTTCAGCAGAACCATTAGTGGAAGAAGCCGTCAGCAGCTCCACACAGGTACAGAGTGCAAACCCTAGTGTTTTACAATAGGACGAGGGGAAACGGCTTAAAATTGGTAGAGGGGAGATTTACATTAGAAATTAGGAAGAAGTTCTTCATTGTGAGGGTGGTGAAACACTGGAACAGGTTGCCCAGGGAAGCTCTGGATGCTCCAGCACTGGATGTGTCCAAGAACAGACCGGCCAGGGCTCTGGGCAACCTGTTCTAGTGGGAGGTGTCCCTGCTCGTGGCAAGGAGGTTGGAACTAGATGATTTTTAAGGTTCCTTCGAGCCCAAACCATTCTATAATTTATTTATCTATTTCTCTGCATTAACTGTTTTCTCAGTATTGCCTGTGGAAAATACACACCCTTCAGAGCAGGGGTTAAGGAGAGCAATGTTTTCCTTTTTCCCCTCTTTTGTTCTTGCTATAATTCCGATGGTAGTAAAAATATTTCCAAGATAAATTTCCAACCCCTTGCCTGAGGTTATTCTGGAAAATATTTTTGCCTGCCAGAGCTGTGGCTTTGCATAAGGTAAAGGAGTGCTGTTCTCTCTGCACTTTCTCCAGTAACAATGCTTTGATTCAGCCAGCCACCAGCTTGAGTCGAAAACAGCAATTAAGCTTGGCTTAAGTTGTGAGAATCATATCAAATCTCCTGAAGTTCAGTCCAAGCAGTGGAATGAAAATATCTTTTCCTTTAATAAAAAAAAAAAAATAAAATATTATGAGCTTTTTAAATAGAGCTTAAAACAAGTGGCCTGAATTAAGTTTTAGTTGTGACCTCCGGTATTGCTCTTTTTCATTGTAAAGCCTGGGATTTGCAAGTTATTTGGCTAAAATTTCAGTGCAAGCTTGAGTAAACCAGATTCTCTAACTCATATTTTTGCACAAGATGAAAAAAAGAGTTAAGTGTGAAGCCATGTAAGTAGTAGGAGAGAAAAGAGGTGAGAGGAGTAGCAACTGACCTCAAGTGTTTTGTCCTTCTCTTCTGGTTTATTATTTTAGCCCAAATGAGAGTACTCATATATAGGGAAAATAAATTACATGCTAGAACAAGTATATCTGCCTGAGATGGGTATAATTCAGTTCCCTGTGACTCGTCTAGCAAGGAGAATGGAAGCACCAGCACAAGCCCTTGGACAAAGTCAGCATTGTGCAGGAATGGGGTGTCTAACCCTAACCTGGGTTCAAACGCTCAGTCAGGTGCCGGGAGCTCGCCATCGGTCGCTCACTTGCACAGAAGAGAGCAGACTGCCTCTCCCTGGGTATCCGTGACTGAAATGCCACCACTTTCTGAGAATGACAGCTTGCTGCTGAAGATGAGCAGGACATCATGGGATTCGCTTCACTGCCTGGCGAGCAGCATCCAACCATGGAATTTGCTTCTGCAAGGGAGGAGACCAGGTGGTGCAAGGGTGGAGGTGGCCCTGTCGTGATTTCAACGCATTGGAGCCAGAAAGACAAGACATGGGCTGTTTAGGGCAGCTCCCCTCCTGAAATCGGCTACTTGATCTCTACTGGAAAGAACTGTAAATGAAGCAAAATGTCTCACTCAATGTAAATGTTTTTTAAAGCTGGCTTTCTACTACCCCTGCTTCTCCCTTCTGTCTTTCCCTGGTATGAAGAGCTTACTTCACTTTGTTTTTACCCCTTGCTTACCTGGAGGTTTGATTCATGCTATTCACCAGTAAATTGCAAGAAGCCTACATTTTGATGGTTCCTACCTTCTAATATTTTTAAATTATATTAGCGTTGTGTTGACCCTGACAGTAGAGGCAGAAACTCTTCCCATGCGCTGACAAAAACGAGCTCAGCTTAGCTCACCTCTGTGTGATGGAGGAGACATCTCTTTGCTGCTAAGGAGACATAACAGTGTTTGCAGAAACACAGACAAGCCTGCAAAGCTCTTCAGCTTTAGCTCTGAACAGTTAAGCATTTTACTGGGGCTACTTGCATTAACCTGATAATGTGCTTAAATGCTTTGCTGGCTTTGAGATATATACACCTGCATTCTTTCTCTGTAGAGCAAGCCTATACCACTGATAAGGCTGATATCACAGAATCTCACAGTGGAAGGGACCTCTGGAGCTCATCTGGTGCCACCCCCCTGCTCCAGCAGGGTCACCCAGAGCAGGGGGCCCAGTAGTGCAGTGTCCGGCTGGGTTTGGAATCTCTCCAGAGAAGAAGACTCCATGACCTCTCTGGGCAGCCTGGGCTTGGCTCCATCACCCTCAGAGTAAAGTTTTTCCTTGTAAAGGTAGACATTGGCATCAGAAGGACCCATAAGAGGCTCTTTGCTGTAGACTGCACCGATTGCATAGCCACAGAAGAGCTTCATGGCATGATAGTCTTTGGTGTCATTTACAGGTGCGCTGCCTGACAGCTCATGGCTTTGCCCGTGATGTGTGGGAGCATCAGGGTGGAGTAGACAAATGCGGCTCTGTGATTCGTGCCACGCGTGTCCTTGCAGAGCTGGCCATGCACAGAGTCCAGCAGAGCTGTAAGACCCAACAAGCAGCAGCGTGAAGTGATGCCACTGACATCACAGACTGTACACTGGGCAGGTTTGCTTGGAAGACCAGGAAGAAAATCTTCCCCTGATCAAATTTCTCACTTTTTTGTTACCAAAACATATGTGCCTAGAAATCTGCTGCAAAACTAATGCCAGTCTTTGGAGAGACTAAAGGCTGCTTCAAAGTCTAATCAAGTCACAGGAAGAAGGTCTCTTTAATTTCAATCTACATGAAAATTTGCTCATAGGAGTTTTGCTAAGATGAAATGAGCTTAATTCTCTTAGGTCCAAAGGAATGTACCTGTCTGCAAAGTAATATCTAATGATAGAGCTTTTAACGTTGAAAACATCTCACCTGATTTCAGCATTTAAGGGTCTGCCTCCCAAAGGAGACAAATCTCCAGGTACAAGAAGTAGATCTAAGGCAACAGCAGCTCTTCAAAGTTTAACAATGGGCAATTTGCATCGTTTCAGTCAAGTGGATAGAATCCGGAGACTGTTCGTAAACACAGATTCCCCTTCCCCAACTTTTGCCTTATGTTTTTTATACAAAAGTACAAAAGTACAAACATTGCACTCCCATGAGCTCACAGGGATTTGAAGCATTTCACCAGCACATTGCAGTTTTTATCTATTACTTTGCATTTTTAAAGTGGGACAATGCAACGCTGGAAATGGTGAGGGTTTAGGGTAGAGATCTGTTGAAAAAAAAAAATATTTTAATACGGTAAAATCAATCTAAAATCTGTAGTAGGCAGGGAAGTGGCAGGGGATAACATGAGCAAAGGGAATAAAAAGAGCTCTGAAGAGCCCATACCAGTTGCTAATACTTAATCTCTTTAAATAATGAATTAGCTGCTCATATCTACTGTCGCTGCTAAGAGAAAGCACTTTCTTTGTGAAGTGAAGTAAAGCTTGAATACCCATGAATTATTCAATATAAAGTGTGCCAGTTAAAATGCCTTGATATTGGAAGTCAAGTGTAAGATTATCTTTTGTCTGTCAGAAAGCATCTCTCCCGCGTTACTGAGACTTGAGGGGGTGGAAAAAAAGGGGCCAACCAGCGCGGCAAACACATCAAGAAAAATAAAGGAGATACTGTAGTAAAACGCAGAACCGTTTCCACTTGCGGATGAGCTTCAGTCACGTACAGGAGCTATTCCGTTGGGCTTTATTCCGTTTACTGTTTCTGTTCTTTTTTGCCCCCACGACCGCTCCACCGTCTGTGACTCCGAGGGAATCACTCGTGATGCAGCGACGCTGCTCCAAGGTTTCTTCCAGGAGAGACGGTATCAGCTATCGATCTGTCAGCTTTTGCTGACATGGAGAAATATTTTTCCTTACTCAGGTTTCTAACAGCTTCCAGAGCTGAATAATGACCTTTCCACTGTATCGGGATGTGTAATCTAGAAGGAAGCGCCTTGCAGGAGAGTCTGGCACAGAAATGACTGTTTGTCAGGAAGGTTTAGGTCATCTAGCCTTGGGGTTTGACTTGGGCTTCCCAAAGCCCTGGGTAATCAGCTGCTATTTTTTGTCCTGGTTTTTTGCTTATGTTCCCTCTTCCTATAGTTCACATTGTTGGCGGTACCTCCAGAAATCTCAAACTNTTTTTGTTTTGTTTTTTTTTGTTTTTTTTATGATTACTGTCGAGTTCAAAATATCATGACGCCCTAAAGCTGCAGAGAAAAGCAGGCTGCTGTTTTGGAGAAGAATTTCCATTTTTTTAAATTCCTTTTTCCTGCCCTTTCCCCTCAAACTACCCCAGACTCAGATTCTCTCGACATCACCAGTGTCTTTTGATTTTATAGGTACATGGTTTGTGTTTGGTGCTTTGTCAGGTGCAGTACTTCAGCAACATTAGCAACGAACCCATAGATGTGGTATTCAAAATACTCATCAATAAACTGGACAACCAAAATGGGCTTTATGTAGTTTAGCACTTGAAAATGCCTAGTTTAAGCATCCTTACTCTTCTCCTTGTGCACACCACTGGCAGGCAGGATCGGGTGTCTCTGAACAGAGGTTTAATCTGGATGGGTCATCACGCTCCTGAACTGAGATGCTATCATCATAGACGTGACAACCACACTGAGCATCCTCAAGAAGTGACCTGAGCGTAATCCAGTGCAAAACCAAATATCAAGTTGTGACGATTTAATCGTATCTGGAATGCTTTAATCACCATAATTGTCCATGGTCCAGATTTTTATTGATATTGGCAGAAGAGCTTATCCAAGCCTGAAACCTTTCTGTAATCCAACACTGGATTTTGAAGTGAGGCTAGAGAAGAGAAAAGGCGTTTTGTGCCTCTGGATGACTGACAACACTCCATGAAGGACTACGCTAATACTCCCAAGGATGATGTCTGAGGACTATCACCTCCTTAATCATCAACTGAAAAGAACAAAAAAAAAGTGAAATGGAACACCAAAATTTTAACAAATGTCACTAAAGGGATCACTTTGAGGTGACTTACTCAAACTGAAAAGATACAAAAGAATTTCTGTATACTTTTTGGGAACAATCTCAAATTGCTCTCTGTATTTAAACAAGATTGCTAGCGCTGTTGATCACTCTATGTTTGGATAAATTCCTCAATACATAAAAGTGATTTACCTCTTTGTTTTACCAGAATCATCCATCTTAGATCTCTTCCATTTATTTTGAATTTTCTGTTGAAATCCAAAGAACCAGACTTTATAGCCAGACCCAGCTCAGGCCACAGAAAAAGCCAGGGAAAAAGTCAGAGAAAGGTGATTTTTCTACTTCACCCATGCTGCCCATATGCTGATAAGAAAAGCTATAGTTTCAAACATATGCTATTTCTATCTTCTCCGCCACCTTTCTGCATGTTGGATGCTGTTAAATTTCACTTTTAGCAATTAAAGTGAGCAAAGGTAGACTAGTTGTCTCTTCAGCCTCAAATGTACCCCAGAGAGAATAAAATCTGAATCAGATCATGAGATGAAAGGGGGAAAAAAAAAAAAGAAACAAAATCAGATTCCAGAACTTTTTGCCTGGACAAAGACAGTTGCACGATTACAAGATTAGAAAGTATTTTAAGTTAGAACTTTTTCTCAATGCAGCGTTGATATACAATTAATATTATCTGCCCTTAGGAAGAAGACGCAGCATTGGAAAAAATGGCATTAATTCCCTTGTTTTGAAGGGAGATAGTTGCGTGATGTCTTAAAATACGGCTCGCAATGTCCTCGTTCAACAGATTAAGAATATACAGCATGTTGCATGACAAATCAAGGCACAGTCTTTAGAGTCATTTAAGATTGATGTTTAGCAACAAATGAAAACCATTTACCATTCTCCCCAGAGAAAATTTGGAATGAAAGATTAATTATCCATATTATTGTGAAAGCTAGATCCAGAAAAACTCTCTTAGTTTACATCTTTTGTTCCAGAAATTAATTTAAATGTCTTGAAAAGATTGCTCAGAATTTATATGGTGCCTTTCCTCATTAAAATCCATGGATATAAATTTCACAGTATTTGAAAGTACACAAATTTTAGCAGGGAAAAATTAGAGGCCTGTGGCCTTTTTAATGTCGGGGAGCAGATCATGGTCTCTGTTTTATGTCTCTAATCCTCGCTGAAATGAATAGAAGTCCCACATATACAGCGTGTTCATAATCAGAACCAATTGTTTTTCTGTTTGCACGATTCAGGCTGGGTAAATGAAAAAACGTAGGAAACCAGGCACCACAGGGCAGTATCAGCCTTTGGTTCCCGACGTGTGCAACGCATTAAGTCTGATTTCACTCACTTGTGGTTTTAACAGGCTTTTTATTAGATCTTCCATGTTTTTACAAAGAGGAAGAACCTCCATCATTTCATATAATTCACCACTCTTTTGTCGAAGTACTTGCATTTATTATATTTCTTGCGAAACGACAGATTTCCCTGAGTGCTTTCATGTCTTTAAAACAATAAAAGCAGAGAATAGGCTCATACTCGCTTGAGTCCATTAGCCTGATGTTTGGGACAGGGTATAGTTTGTTTAGGGTCTGTGGCATGTCTGAATTTTCCCTCCAAATTGCATCCAACCTGCATTAAAGATTTTGTTTGCAGAAAGCCCATGATGTATTTGCAGTATGAGGTTTCTTGTTTTGGTGTTAGGGTTGGTATGGGTTTTTTTTTAATTTTTTATTTTTTTTTTTACAAACTGACAACTGTTCCATTTACATACTGTGCAATATGTATGTCTGTTAGAACGACCTAGTTCTTGAAGAATAATGACAGATGTCCTGTGCTCAAAAATACCTACACTAATGCTACAACCACCGCTATCACTGTTTGTTTATGTAGTAATCAGCTGTCATGCTGTCTTTTTATACCAGCCCTTGTATTGTTCTGGAAGGAGGTCTAGAAGAGATATAAGGAAGCACACAATTTCACTGGGCCACAGGCATCTTTGTAGAAAACGCTCTGAAAGAAATTTTCAAAGTACCAACGTGCTTTGATCTCTGTGGTACCTGCTAAAGAGGCCAGATACGATTTTAAGATGCTGTGTGAATGCTTAAGGACCCTGTTGGACAACGGAGATTTGAAACTTTTTTTTTTCTTTCACAAACAGGGCCAAAGTTTAGATTTCTTTTTTTTCCCCTGATACTTTTTCTCGGTAGCCAAAACCTAGACAATTGCACATCCACCCGTGGGTAGTCAGGAGTTGTTCATACCCATGTTTTAGTCAGACTTTCTCTCTGTTGATTGATCTGACTGACTGACCCTTTTCTATTGACTCCTGGGCTCTAGACATAACATTTAGAAGAAATCTTTCAACAAAAAAGTTTGTTCTGGGAGTTGGACTGGGTCCACAATTCTGATTTAATGGGATAATAAACAATTTAGTTGGCGGAATACAACATGAGACAAAAAAGTTCTGTTGCCCCTCTCTAAAAAAGCACTTGGACTTCTTAATCCAGATCCTTTCTTTGAAATACCTTCTAGAAGTAAAAGTCTTGATAGTAGTCCTGAGTGCTTCTTGTGGTGACATGGAAAGATCTGTTGGTTGATAAAATGTTCCACTAATCTTTAAAAACAAAAATGCCCTCACAGCTAAAGAGGTATCTGCCATATATGTTAGCCTTAATCTGTAGTCCATGCCCAAATAAAATGACCTGCTTTGAGAAAACCAGCCTTCAGATTCTGGCAGAGAAGAAAAAATATTTGAGAAGAAGGGACTAAATGTTTTCTTATCCGGACCGGAGTAACTGCATTGCTTTCCACAGGGCTTTAGTCACCATTTCGGAGAGGGATCGTATTATGAACTGACTTAGATAACAGACAATTTTCTCCTCCTTTCTTCTTTCAATCCCCTCTTCCTTTATTTCTTTCTTCCCCTCTTTCTTCCCCTATTCCTTCCTCCCTTCCTCCCTTCCTTTTCCTTTCTTCTTTTCTTCCTTTCTCTTTGCCCCATCTCCCTCTCTCCCTTTCTTCTTTTTTCTGCATGTCAAAAAGCAACATATTAAAACAGTAAATCAAGGAGGAGGCAGCAAACATGCCCACTCCATGTAGTAAATAACTATTTTGACCAACCAGCCACCAGCAGGTATAAAATCTGAGACAGCTGGTTAGCCCACTCCTGAGGGCTATCTGCTCTAAAAATCACTTCTTTTCTTTTCC